>CM035406.1:179309673-179909673 GCA_020310875.1 Ceratopteris richardii
ATTCTTGCTCACCTAAGACTCTTTTCCTAATTTCTAGAGATATATTCTTTTAGCAATTCATGGGGTTCTTGCCTAATCATCAAGTGGCTTCAACCACTTTTTATTCTTTTACTATTACACTAGGTGAATAGTCAAGCAATTACAAGAGTGAGTTCACAAGAGAACTCTCCATTACTTCAAGTTTCTTCTTCAAGACTTCATGATTTTTGAGATACTCAAGCCATCACATAGGCTTGCCAATAATTTGCTCCAACAGCTCCCCCTCAAGCCTAGTGTGCTTGAGTTCTTCAATCTTCCAATATTACTTGCAAACCAATCATTGATTTGAATCTATTGAGTTTAGTACCATCTAATGCTTTTGTCAACATGTCTGCACATTGTTGATCAGTGGATATATATGATAGCTGAATTTATTTGCTCAAAACTTTCTCCCTCACATAATGATAGTGTACTTCAATATGCATAGTCCTTGCATGAAAAACTAGATTGGCAGTCAAGTGTAGGGAGCTCATATTATCACCAAATATGTATGGAGTTCCAAAATCCATACCAAGATCTGTGAATAAAGTCTTCATACACATTGCTTCTTGAGTAGTTATGGCAAGTCCTCTATATTCAGCTTCTGTAGAAGATAGAGCAACTATGGGTTGCTTCTTAGATGACCATGAAATAAGTTGAGACCCTGCAAAGGTAAGATATCCTGAAGTGCTTCTCCTATCCTCCTTGGAGCCAGCCCAATCTACATCAGAGAAAACTTTTACTCCTAGGTCGGATACATAAGGAGAATATAATCCTTCATTCATGGTCCCTTTGAGATATTTAAGCGTCCCTTTGGCAGCATCCATATGAGGTTTCCTCAGTGTGTGCATAAATTGACTTAGCACACTCACACCATAACATATATCCACCATAGTTAAGGTGGCATAATTTAAGGCTTTGATAACATGTAATATCCTCTATGAGTTCTCCTTCATGTGAGATCAATTTATGATTAACTTCCACTCAAGTACCTGCAACCTTAGCATCTTGCATCTTGAACTTAGCCAACATGTCTTTAATGTGTTTTCTTTGAGTAACGAATAACCCATGATCTCTATATACTACTACAAAACCTAGGAAGTATGTGAGTGACCCAAGTTCACTTATCTTGAATTCCTATTGCATCTGGTCCTTGATCTTCTTAGTTCCATCTGCATCATTTCCTGTGAGAATAATTTCATCCACATACACACATAAATAAATAACTTTAGACTCACTCTTTTTGATAAAGAGCGAAGGGTCTACTTTGCTAGGTTGAAATCCTTTATCTTGTGAGAAAGTGAGAATTCTATGATTCCAAGCTCTTGGAGCTTGTTTCAGTCCATACAAAGCTTTCTTGAGTTTGCACATGAAGTCAGGATGTGCTTTATCATCAAAACCACCTTGTTGTGCCATATATACCTCCTCTATTATCCAACCATTAAGGAATGCATTTTTACATCCAATTGAGGAATTTTCCAATTCTTGGAAGAAGCAACACCTAGAAGGACTCTAATTGTGGGCATCTTTTCCACAGGAGCGAAGCTCTCCTCATAATCAATTCCTTGAGTTTGTGCAAAGCCTTTTGCCACTAGCCTTGCCTTGTACTTGTTAATAGAGCCATCAGAATTCTTTTTTAATTTATAAATCCATTTTGAACCTACTATTTTCATTGATGAAGACTTGGGAACCAACTCCCAAGTTTTGTTACCCTCTAGTGCTTCAATTTCCTCTTCCATTGCTAGCTTCCATTCTAGCTTATCCTTGAGGCATCCTTAAATGTTGAGGTTTCTTCTTGATTTAAGTCTTGTGCTAAGCAGATTGAGTGCTTAGTAACAAGAGAGGTGTCATATCCATACCTCTCTAGTTTTCTTTTCTCTCTCATGAATCTTCTTAGACCATGATGATGATTCTACTTCACGACCAAGCTCTTGCACTTTAGCTTTACTTTTACACTTCCATGTTGGAGATAAACGTCTGCGGAAGCACGCGAACAGCACAAGGAAGAAGAAGAAGCTTGGAGCACAAACACACAATACTGAATGTATTACTATAGAATGTACAAAGATGAGTAGCCCATTAGGGCAATAGGCGTATATACAAGCTGGGGGAAAAAAACCTCCTAAAGAGGGAAAAAAGTGCCCCGGTGGTCCTAGAGTGTTCACACACATCACTACCTAGATATATCAACAAATCCCCCCTGGGAGTGATGCGGTGAACAAGGAGCTGGCACTCATGTATAAGGAAGTGCCAAGCTATGTGGAAATCACTCCACAAAAGGAAGTAAGCCCAAAGCTTTGCGAAAAGATTCAAACTTCTCCCTAGGCAGAGCCTTCGTGAAAAGTTCTGCAATGTTCTCCTGCGTGGGCACATATGCCAAGCTGATCTCCCCAGTAGAGAACCTCTCCCTAACATAGTGATAATGCACCTCAATGTGCTTAGTGCGAGCATGGAACACAGGGTTCCTCGCAACTGCCAATGCGCTCTAACTGTCAGTGAAGATGGTGGTGGCAGAAGACTGGCCAACACCCAAATCATCCATAAGGCGTCTGAGCCACACACACTCAACAGTCGCTGTGAAAGCTACCCTATACTCAGCCTCACAACTGGAAGTGGCCACAGTAGGCTGCTTCTTGCTCAACCAAGATATACATGAGCTACCAAGCATGAAGCAAAAACCACTGGTGGACACACGAGTGTCATAGCAACCAGCCCAATCTGAGTCAGAAAAAGCATGCAAATCTGGCGGTAGTGATCCCCCCTTGGGATAAAACAACCCAAGTAGCCGAGTACCACTCAAGTAGCGAAAGATGCGCTTAACCGCTTTCCAATGCGTGACTCCTGGGCAATGCATAAACCTGCTCATCTGTGAGACAGCAAACTGAATATCTAGCCGAGTAATGCATAAGTAAATCAAGCATCCAATAGCCTGTTGATAGAGAACAGCATCAAATGCATCTCCAGCATCATGAAGACTCAATCGTAAACCTCTCTCCATAGGAGTGGCAATAGGCTTACAGTCTTCAAGGCCAAAACGCTGCAATAATGTGTCAATATATTTCGTTTGACACAAAGCCATTCCACCATCAACGTGCATAAACTGAATGCCCAAATAGTGATGCAAATGCCCCAAATCAGACATCTCAAATGAGGCATGCAAATCAGCCTTAAAATCAGCAATATGTGTCTCAATAGGACCAGTGAGCAGCATGTCATCAACATAGACAACAATGATCAGAAGCACATCATTAGCATGTTTAACATATAAGGTGCTTTCAGTTGGACTGTTCTCAAAACCATGTGCAATCAGATAGGCATGTATCTTCTCATACCAAGCACGTGGTGCTTGCTTTAAACCATATAATGCCTTCTTTAACCTGCAAACCTGGTTTTCATGCCCTTTCTGCACAAAGCCACGGGGCTGAAAAACATACACTTCTTCATGCAAGTCACCATTTAGAAATGTTGTTTTAATGTCCAACTGATGTACATTCCAACCATGATGGGCTGCAAGTGCACAAATGCTCCGAACAGTAGTCATACGGCATATAGGTGCAAAGGTCTCATCAAAATCAATGCCTCTTTCCTGCGCATAACCCTTTGCAACAAGCCTAGCCTTATACCTGTCAACGGTACCATCAGGTTTACGCTTCAGCTTGTATACCCACTTAGTGCCAATGGCCTTCTTGCCAGGAGGCAAGTCACATAAGGAGCATGTACCATTCTTCATTATAGCATCATATTCAGATTGCATAGAAGCCATCCAATTTTCTGAATTCTGTGCTTCATCAAAAGAAACAGGCTCATTCTCATCACAGAGACTAGATGCAGCCATAGCATAGCAATCTGATGCAAAGGAGGCACTATGAGAGCCTGAACGAGTACGATATGACAAAGGTGCATCTAATTTGCTGTCACGCAAAGTCTGCACTAGCCATTTTGGCATAGTTTTTGCCTGCTCAATATCAGCTCTCTCATCAGCAAGTGCATCATGTAAATTTGCATCAAAAATGGAATGATCTGCATCATCATATGAAACCTGCAAAGGCTGAGAAGTTACCTCATTAGGACCAGCACTAGCCTGTCCACCTATAAAAAGCGGCATCAAAGTATCATACATGTCTTTGGAGCTAACAGATGTCTCCTTAGTACATGAAAGCAATGGCTGGATAGCATCTTCCACAAAGACAACATCACGGCTAACCAGAATGCGTTTAGTCTATGGATGATACAGACGATAGCCTTTACTTTCAGAACTGTACCCAACAAAAATACATTTTACTGCCTTATCATCCAATTTTCTATGATGTTGTTCAGGCACTAATGAATATGCCAAACAACCAAAAACACGCAGATGAGCAACAGATGGCTTGCGGTCATGCCAAGCCTCATATGGAGTGATAGACTGCAACGCTTTAGTGGGATACCTGTTCAGTACATATGCTGCACACATGACAGCCTCAAGCCAGAAACTATGTGGTGAAGTCTGACTTTTGACCATGCACCTCGCCATCTCCATGAGTGACCTGTTCTTTCGTTCAGCAACTCCATTCTGTTGAGGTGTATACGGTACTGTAGACTGGTGTTTTATCCCACGTTCAGCCAGAAATGCATTAAAATCTGAAGACATATATTCCCCCCCTCAATCAGAACGGAGGGTGCCCATTTTACATGCTGACAGATTTTCAGCCAAAACCAAAAACTGTTTGAAGCACATGAACACTTCGGACTTTGCTTTGAGTGGATATACCCATGCATGCCTGGAAAAATCATCAATGAAAGTCACGAAGTAAAGGTAATTTCCAAAAGAGGGTGTCTGCATAGGACCACAGATATCACTATGTACAAGCTGCAATTTCTGCGTAGCCCGAACTGAACCATCTTTTGGAAAGGAAGAACGCTGCATTTTGCCCAAAATACAGCCTTCACAAACATGTTTTCCAGGTGCCTCAAGTTTGGGCAAAGAGGACACCATTTCAGATTTCTGCAGGCGTAACAAACTAGCAAAATTCAGATGACCAAAGTGTGCATGCCAAAGCTTTGCATCTGACATAGTCTGAGAATCATGAACTGCACATGCCGAATCATTCATAGATTTTTCATAGTCTATGAGCTTATACAGCCCACGACATAAGATGCCAGAAGCAATAATCACATCACCATTTGAGAGATCATGGACTGTACACCTGTCATCAACGAATTTCACAACCAAGCCAATCTTGGCTAATGCAGAAACTGATAACAGGTTCTTTTTGATCCCTGGCACAAATAAAGCATCTGACAAAGTGAAAGAACTACCATCAGCAGTAGTCAGAATGATCTTACCAACTCCCATAACAAGATAAGAGGAGTTATTGGCGCATGTGACAGTATTCCCTGTAGGGGCAGGCTCGAGTGAAGAGAAGAAACTGCGCTGTGAGGTAATATGTTTGGTCGCCCCACTGTCAAAGTACCAAACATCTGAGTCTACTGCATACATGCACTGATCATGAGAAGATGGGTCAAAACTGCAGACAGTAGTAAACGCCCATTCTTCTTCCTGCACAAGATTTGCAGACTCTGTTTTTGGTGTAGAGGCCTCTGCAACAACCATTCCAGCCTCTTTCTTCTTTGCCTCTTTAGCAGCCAGTTTTGGACAGTTCTTTATAATATGACCATTTCCTTTACAGTACTTGCAGAACAATTTCTGCTTTTCTGATTTCTTTTCATCTTTATCCTGGTTCTTCGATTGTGCAGCATTTGCAGATTTTTGCTTACTAGTAGAAGAGCTCCATTTTCCTTTGCCCTTTTGACTAGCCAAGAAAGCTTGATCTGCAACACGCATAATCGACCTGTTCTGCCTGGACTGATCTTCCTGCAACAGAACAGAGACTAATTCTTCAAATGACAAGGCATTCGGATTGCCTTTTATCATCAACCAAAGAGTAGAGGCAAAACTCTGATATGAATCAGGAAGACCATTGAGAACGGTCTGCACAAGTGAGCTATCTGGTATAACCTCATCAGCAGAAATCAATTGTTCCTTCAGGTCTTTGATCTTTGTAAGAAAACTATCCATAGAATCACCTTCATTCATGTGCTCACTCTCCAACTGTTTTCGGAGGTAAGCAACACGAGCCTCATTCCTAGCCTGGTACAAAGTGGTAAGTGTATCCCAAGCATCCTTTGCTGTTCTGCAAGAGCGAATGTGAGGAATAATGGCACGTTTGACAGACAAGGCTATCAATGCATGTGCCTAGGCATCTCTGCCATCCCAACGAATCTGCTTTGTAGTAGGTGCAACAGAAACAGCAGCACGAACAGGAATCTGCGGAATACCATCTTCGACACCATCTTCATCAGCTCCAGTACCTCCAGCACTTGTATTTGTAGTACCTGTAGTCGCATGTGTAACAGGACGTCTTTCAACACCCTACACAATGTTCCACAGTCCTTTTGCAACCAGTACATGTCGCATCATATAAGCCCATAATGGGTAGTTGGTACCATCCAACTTATCCTCAACAGCCAACATACGGAATACATCACTGCTTTCAGCCATGGCCGGTGACTAAAATACCTTGATGCAGAAAATTGGCTGTATCTCAAAAAGTTGAATGGAGCTGCCCAGATGAGTTCTGCTAGACCTGTAGCAGACTTCGAGACGCTTAAACTGGCGAACAGAAACTGGTATATACCTTTGGCACAAAAGGACAAAATAGCCTGCACAAGCGCTGCGATAGTGCATTCGGAGGCCGAAACGAGCTCAGATCGCGATTTCGGCACCACATAGCGAAGCTGTTTTGATCTCGGAAACACCCTGAGTATGCTCACCAAATTTTGTGTGAATCTGAGACTGCAAACGGAGGAGTGTCGACGGCGCCCTAGAAGAAGCGACGACCTGCTCTGATACCAATTGTTGGAGATAGACGTCTACGGAAGCACGCGAACAGCACAAGGAAGAAGAAGAAGCTTGGAGCACAAACACACAATACTGAATGTATTACTAGAGAATGTACAAAGATGAGTAGCCCATTAGGGCAATAGGCGTATATACAAGCCGGGGGAAAAAAACCTCCTAAAGAGGGAAAAAAGTGCCCCGGCGGTCCTAGAGTGTTCACACACATCACTACCTAGATATATCAACATTCCATACTTTAAATCTTTTTATCTGAGACACTTCATCATCTTCTCAAATATCATGCTCTTCAGATTTAGGAGTGTTGTCTTTGATAAGCTTTGGAAAATCTTCTTCAATGTCATAAGGTAAGTTGACTTTCATGCATGCGTCTTCATACCAAGAACTATTCTCATCAAACATGGCATCTCTACTCACCAAAAAACCTTTGTTGCTTGGGTTGTATAGCATGTAGCCTTTTCTATTGTTGTGATATCCAATGAATACACACCTTTCTGCTTTAGGGTCCATCTTTCCTCTAATATATGAAGGAACATGAGCATAAGCAATACATTCAAAGATTTTACAATGATCCAAGCTAGGTCTTCTCCCATTCCAAGCTTCATATGGTGTCATACCATCAAGAGATTTTGAAGGTAGCCTGTTAATCAAATAAGTGGTTGTAGATACAGCCTCAACCCACAAATAGTTAGGTAAATGTTTTTTCATTCAACATAGGCCTTGCACCTTCAACAATTGTTCTATTTCTTCTCTCTGCCACTCCATTTTTCTTTGGAGTGTACCTTGTAATAATCTCTCTCTTGATTCCCCTTTCTTGAATAAAGGAATCAAAATCATGGGAGAAATATTCTCCCCATCCATCTGATCTTAGCCTCTTTAGTGTTTTACCTATTTGCTCTCTACAAGAGCTAAGTACTTTTTGAAGCATGAAAACACTTCATACTTGTCTTTGATGAAATATAGAATAGTCCATCGTCTGCAATCATCAATGAAGGAGAAATAGTACCTTGATCCAAAGATCGAAGCATCCTTCTTGGGTCCCCATACGTGTGTATGAACCAATTCCAAGAGATATCCATGCATATACCCTTTCTTCATGAATGGTAACCTGTGAGACTTTCCAAATTGACATGCACTACACTTATAAATCATATGTTGCTTTGTCAAATTGGGAATTCCAAGTACACTTTGGCCTCTACGTATCTGTTTTAGTGATCTTTCTCCAATATGTGATAACCTCTTGTGCCAATTTTCCAATTCTATGAGTGTCTGACTACCATAATTAAAGAGAGCTTTGTTCCTTGTATCTTGTAATTCAAATGTGAATAATCTACCTGACTTTTCACCCTTTTCAATCTTTCTGAATCCTTGACTTGGATCTTCAACAAATGCACCTTTCCTTGTGAATCTGACTGGCAAAACTTTCTCCACAATCTGCCCTAGGCTTATCAATTTTTTAGTGATGGTGGGAGCATATAGTACCTTGCTAAGAAGATTGAGATTTCCATTTGGTGCCTTTACATTTCCTATCTTTTCCACAAGGTGCTTGGTATCATCATATGTTTGTACCTCATGTTATGATTTCTTGGATCTTCCAAGTCTGAGAGAAGAGACACATTGAAATCTCTTCTCCCTCTATATCCTCCTTGATATGTTGAATTGTTGTAGTTGTTGTGGTTGCCATAGGAATGTTTGAACCTTCCTCTTGAGTAGCCATGTTGAAATCTCTTCTCCCTCTATATCATCCTTGATATGTTGAATTGTTGTAGTTTTTGTGGTTGCCATAGGAATTGTTATACCTTCCTCTTGAGTAGCCATAACCTCCTCTATTGTAGCCAGTGCCTCTTTGATTCTTGGAGTTCCTCAAGCAATTTTTACTTGTATGATTGGTTAGTCCACAAAGGAACAAGGATTAGATTCTTGGGGTCTCCCCTACCTTCCCTTCCTCCTCTGTCTCTTCCTCTAGCATTTCTTCCTCTACCTGCATAGCTTGGTTTGTACTTGCTTCATCATCCACTTTCTTTCCTTTCCCTTTGTTGTCTTTGACTTTATTTTTATCAGTGTACAAAGCAGGTGATTGATTACCTTTGGAACCTTGTCCATGTTGACGACATGATTGCTCCTACTTCATCTACATATGTATCTGCATGAGTGCATCTCCATTTTGTATCCAGGAGGCATTCCATTTCTAGTCTATTTCCATTTTATATTGTATTTCCTTTGTATTTGGGTACCTTGCCATGTGCTTCTACCAGTTGTATTCATTCTCCTTTCAGGAGACTTATCCCACATATGATGTACTTTTGAGAGCCCCTCCCAAATCTATATAAGGAGGGCCTCTCCCCTCATTTGTACTTGGTTAGAAGCTTGAGGAGCCTACTACATGCTCTTGGCAAGCTCATTTCTAATCCACATGAGTTTACCCATTTCATGGTCTACTCATTTTGTGTCTCACACATTCTTTGTTTTGTGAGAGTACTTTACTTTTCATTTTGCTTCCGCATGTGTACTCTCTACATGGTATCAGAGCGCTAGGTGGAGTTCGTGGTGGTGCGTTTGGTGGTGATTTTGGTGGTGGTGGTGCTTGAGTGGTGGTGGTTTTGCTCTCTCATCTTAGAGAGAAGCTTTTTCCATCACTTTTGTGCTCTTTGGGCCTCATTTTGCCCATTTGCCCACCCTCCCACCCCTTCTTTCTCATCCTTTTGTACACCCTTTATTCCATTTTCCCCTCCTTCCCACCCTTTTTGTTGATTGAGTGTGATATACTGTCATTTTCAAGCACACATATCCAGAGGTGATAATCCATCATCAAGAACACTTAGAAATCTGTTCTTCTTTGAGTGAACTATAGCCTTGTGTACACATGCACGCAAAACTCTCTGCTAAACAGGCATTCATTATGGTGCATTGTCCAATTTGCTATCAGAAAATATTTTATATGTGTTTGTGCCATAAGCACACCTTCAATATGCCTGTCACGGATATTTTTTTGTGAAGTGATTTCTTTCCCAGAACTGAATACAAGTGTTGGGAAGAGCTGACCTATTGTGCAAGTCAGCTATGGTCATCCTCTGAAGCAACGATTGTCTGGAACTAGTAGTCATCGATTTCAACGACGCCCTTTGAAGCACCAATCATCTGCTATAGCTTCGTGCAAGCTACACACTCTGTTTTATTTGTGACTTGCATAAGGCAACATAGAGCTTCTTTTGCTCTGCAGAAGTACGGAGGGTCCATTAGCAAGCCCGAGTTGAAATCATCCTTCGATCCATAGCAAATACAGAAGTACCACTACCTTTCTAGAGACAAAGTTGACATGACTCGTGTTCAGCACCCTCTGTTCTGGAAAGAAAACACAACCGTAAGAAAAATATGTCCTAACATCGACAATGATTCATACCGACTGCACACAAGCACTAGGTCAATGATGGCGATCAGTCTTCCTACTCCTCGCTTGTGATTGTGGCTCGTGAAAGAGCCACAACACTCGTTGTTCTGATATTTTCAGCATCAGCAAGACTACAAGTCTACTTTCACTACACGAGGCTTATCGGCTACGACCTTTGTCTTTGCACAAGCCGTCAGAGAGAGAGAGAGCGGCAGCAATGATCGGGTTCTCTGCATAGTTAAAGACACATAACTTCTCCTCTGTGAGAGCATGCATCTTCTTTTTGATGATCTGCAAAGAACGATTTCATAGTCTTGCTCAGTCGCAACTTGTATGAACCTTAGCAGATAAGGACGTGCAACATAGTGGAGTGTCAGATCTTCCTTGTCCACCATAGTGAAGGACGCTCATTCATTCCCTCTGTTTCACTTTTGTGTGCGTGCCAATTGGCAGACCAAGAGAGAGAAAGAAACAAAATGAGTGCGCCATTTGCAGATAATACTTCTGTATTCCCTTAGGTGAAGCTAATTATTAACATCTCTAGAGATTTCATGGGCCATCACTGTCCCCAGGCACATATGTTATTTGCGGCTAATGCCATAAACATTTTTCTAATCCTCGTGGCATAGATGTGGCAGAATGCATTGACGGGCTCCGGCGTTCATTGACGTCAGTGATGGTGTCGTAATTAAGTGTGTTGTATTTACTCAGGTGACAAACTCATCCATCTATGCATTGAGTTTCTATGTCGATTCCCACACACATCGGAATTGCTCCAGTGTTCTGAACGCAAGTGGCAATTTAAAGCTACGAGATCTTTTGAATGACAGCTTTAGATGTCACGGTTTTTTACTTCTCATTACAACATTAACGATTTCCCCTAAAATTATTTACTCAATCAATTTGGCATCCTTGTGAAAACTTGACTTTTGTAATACTCCATGAACATCTCACTCTCAATTTTGGCGCTTTCATAACAGGATTTTGTTGTTTTCTCGAAGGGTTGTAACCCTCTTCCTCAAGGACATTATTAGGCACTTTGATCACCCCTCATTTGTAATTCTCAACACCAATTGGCACTAAGTGCCTCCCTCTTTGTACTCTCAAAATATCAAAAGAAGTATTGTGTGTGCAGGTGTGGGTTGGAGGCTAGTCTAAGCCCACCCACCAAACTCTCTCCAAGTGTCTAAGCCTACTCTAAGGTTCCATTGGTGTACAACGGGCTAATCTAAGCCCCCTCCTCTCTCGTCGACTTATCTTAGTGTTGTACAAGTGCAAGGCTCCTCTAAGCCCCCCCTCCCCAAGAATTTTAAGTGTGGTGTCCAGTTGTTCATTTCAAGCTTTGCAATTATTTTGAAGCGGTATTTTTGGCAAGTGTCTTTGATAGTGTTTCTAAACACTTTATCCTCAAAGCTTTGTAATGACCAAAAGTGAAGGTAGCTCATTATCTATGGCTAACTTCTTACCCTCTTTCACCCCTATTTTTATGCTTAAGGATGAATGCCTCAATGGACAAAATTACAATCTATGGAAAGATGTCATGCGCGCATATCTCTACACGAATCTCCTACATGAGGTAGTAGATGGGTCAGACAGTGAACCCAATAGGGATACCAACTTAGGCAATAGGCATGTGTGGAATGTCAAGGACAAACGAGCTTTAGGTCATCTCTTACTTGCCTGTGACGAACTGATGAAAGGACATATCACGGCGTGTAAGACATCCAAGGATGCTTGGGATACGTTAGCCGCTTTGTATGAAGACAAAACACCTTCGAAAATATATGCATTAGAGGCCGAGCTTCATAATTTGACCATTCGGCCACACGACACAATTACCAACGTCATAGCCCAATTTGAGGACTACCAGCATAAATTAGCACTATGTGGTAGGCAGATTTCTAGTGAAGACATGGCCATTAAGCTTCTTAACAAGTTATCTAATGCGTACGGGATATTTGTCACAACTTTGTATAATCACGGCCAAGTCTTAACTTGGGAAGAGGTTCGTCGACTATTGCTCCTTCACGACTCGCTAGCCAAATCGACTTCCTCCCAAGAGTCTGCCATGATAGCCAAAGGCCCATTCAAGGGCAACACCACAAGTCATCATGCTAGCAATGGATCTAAGCAAGGATCACATAATTCATCGAAGAAGTTCACCTATAATTTTTGTGGAAAATCAGGACACTTAGAAAAGTTTTGCTATAAAAAGAAACAATCTTCGAAGGCGTCTATGTCTAGGCAAGCTTCCAAAGGATCCCAACATAGATCCCACTGCTCTAGTGAGGAACTCTTCATCTCCACAGAAGCCAATGCCCTAGTTACTTCTACCTCCTCGCATGAGTGGATCTTTGATAGCGGAGCTACCTCCCATATGTGCAAAGACAAGGACTCCTTTCAAGAACTCAAAGAGCACACGGGAGAAGTCTATCTTGGCAACAACAAAAGTTTACCCATCGAAGGAAAAGGGAAAGTTCAAATTACCAACAATCAGGGGGAATGCAAGTCCTTATCCAATATTCTTTTTGTTCCACATTTATGTATGAATCTACTTTCCGTCAAGGCCATTACAGATGACAAACAAATATGGTTTGATAACACCTCAGTTAAGGTAGTTGATCCCCATACAAAGGATTTCATTGCTCAAGGTATTGAAGAAAAGGGCCTCTACAAACTATCTTTCTTTGTATCCAAAGAATCAACCTCAAGTTTGTGGCATCAAAGATTTGGTCACACCTCTTACTTATCAAAAATCTCTTCATCCCAACTTGTGAAGGGATCGCCAAAGATAGGGAAACTTACTGATGTCTGCCAAGCTTGCACCCAACGCAAGCAACATAGGGCCCTAGTTCCCAAGGAAGCTTCAACACAAGCAAGGAACCCTCTAGCCCTTATCCATATGGACTTATGTGGACCCATGAACACCCCATCCCTGAGTGGATCCCTCTACTTTTATCTTCTAGTAGATGACCAGTCCCGCTATATTTGGGTGTACTTTTTGAAGTCAAAGGCAGACACATTCTCCAAGTTTCAAACTTGGATCAAGGAAGTTGAGAATGAAGCTTCGACTAAAGTTAAAACCATCAGATCAGATGGAGGTGGTTAGTTTATCAATCATGACTTTGATAACTTTCTCAAGCAGACAGGGATCAAAAGACAAGTCACTCAGCCTCATACCCCATTCCACAATGGAGTAGCGGAAAGAAAGATACGCAGTGTGATGGAAATGGCAAGAACTATGCTTCATCACAAGGATCTACCCTACAAGTTCTGGGCAGAAGCCGTGCATACAGCCGTTCACATTCTTAATCGACGATTTACAAGTGCATTACACAACAAAACACCCTTCAATGCATACTATGGAAGAAAACCAAATGTGAATTACTTTCGAGTCTTTGGTAGTGAAGCTTTTGTCCATGTACCAAAAGAAGATAGAAACAAGTTACAATCAAGGTCCAAGAAACACATATTCATAGGGTACAGTGACCAATCAAAGGCATACCATCTATATGATATGGAAAACCACTCCATCACCATTTCGAAGGATGTGATCTTCAATGAAGCTTCCACGTACTCAAGAAAAGATTCAAGTACAAGTCTTAGTCCACCTATCTACACTTCAGAGGGGGACTCAGTATTTCCAAACTCCAACTCAGAACCCAGTACTTCACAACAACCATGCGGATCTCAAAGGCTTCTTGATAAGAGACAACGCGAACAAAGTCATTATGTTAATTATGTTCTAATGCACCAAATTCAGCAAATTCCAGAGCCATCCAACTACAAAGAAGCTCAAGGCCAACCAGAGTGGGAAGAAGCTATGAAAGAGGAATTGGATGCAATAGCAAATGTTAAAAGCACTTATGTTAAGCCACTTTTAATCTCATTTCTAGGTTCTTGGGGATGGATAGGGGTCTGACAGTGCAGATGCCCTTTGTTTAATTTTCCCAGTTCAACATTCAACTAAGTAGTTAACTGTCTTCCAATTCGAAGATTATCACGACGCAGTACGCTTATCACGTGAATTAACAACTACGAATTCGCACAGGCTTATTAATATTAACGTAGCATTACTGTGTTAATAATTAATCACCGAAACCTTAAGAACAAGACACAATAATCAGAATTTGGGCGAATCTGCAATACAACAGCTCCAGCACGGTCGCCCAGACAGACAGTCTGGCGATTCCCCGTCTCTCGTTGAATGCCGTGCTTGCCTTTACATTAATCAATAGATAGTTACATTTGTTCGCTACGCCTTTTTGGTGCATGCGAGTATGAAAAATAAACTTACATATTCCAATCCGGCGGCCTAACACTGGCATGCACGGTGGACTCGAACCCAAAAAAGGAAGAATACAACTAAGGCTCATCAATAATGCCTTGTATATACAGAGTTCTGGCTAGTTTAAAAGTTCTTGTGATCTTCTGCTTTAATGAGTCAAGCATAGTCTTCAAAATGTCCGGCTCGACCAATTGCACGTCTGTTCGAACCGAACTAGCAGCAACTACTTGACTCATCAATAATTCAGCCTGCTTTTGCAAAAATGATTCCTGTAGATAAAAGTCGTTGGCTATGGCCGCATCTCTCCTCAACTTTATTTCGGTAATCTTTGCATCAATTCTCGCAAGTGGATCAGCCTGAACGCCTGATTGCTTCTCACGTCGTTCTAGCTCCTGAGCTTGATATTGGATAATTTTATAATAGGCATCTCACTCTTTCATAATACCTTCCATCTCTTTCTTTATCTAAACTTTCCGGCCAATCTCGGCCTCTAGGTCACAGCTTTTCTGAAAGAGTTCTGCGGACACTGTCTTGAGTTCTTCAGTATTTTTCATGGCCAAGTCTGCCATTTCCTGTCCTTTCTATTCTACCAGAGCAAGGTCCACGCGTGTGTCTTCCAAGAGATTGCCGAGAGCAACTTGAGCATCTTCCTTATCCTGCACCATTTGTTCCAATTGAGATATTTCCTCATCACGAGCGGCTAAAAGGACATTCTTTTCCTTCAGTTCAACAATTGCGGCATCCCGTTGAGCAATCAGATTGTCCCTTTCTGTTAATTGCTCTTGGAGTTGTTGTAGTTGAAGCTGGAGTGCGTGATTCTCGGCTTTGATCGCAATGGTTTCTTCCTGGAGTGGAGCAATGTCAACTTCAAGCAAATCCACTTTACTCTGCAACTCCTGTTGAATGCTCTGAGTCACTAGCTTCATCTGGAGGGGTAATTCCTGGGAAAATTGTATAAGGAGGTGACCCATAGACTCCAATTCCGTGAACATGACTGCCGGGGGTGGAAGAGAAGGAGGAGGTTGTGACGATGAGGCAGAGAGTAGATGAGGGGAGGATGGTGGAGAGTAATCAGGAGAAGATAATTGAGCTGTGGATGTCTCTCGAATGGCAGTGGAGGTTGCACCAGGAAGAACTTCTACATGCTCGAAACAGGTAATCGACGGAGGAAGAGGAATAACGGCGTTTGGAACCAAAACAATCACGGTCTCATGCTGATTTATCTCCTCAGCAGCTTCCGTAACATCCTCAGCAGTGCCAATTACTTCCTTGATTGCTTCTGCTTGGACCTCCGTAGTTGGGGATGAAGGAGATTGGCATTCCATTCCTTCAGTAGCTTCCACGATCTCCTTCTCAACCTCAGCATCCAATTGATGAGATTCCTCTCGCGAAGATACTTCAGCTACATCTTCCATGTTGACAACTTGATCCAGCTGCTTTAGAGAAGAAGATGGAACGGAAGACTCTACCTGCATGGAGGTGGCAGTATCGTGAAAAACTTCAACTTTGTGTCCCACAGTGGAACCCTGTACCTGACTCTAGGAGGGACTAACACATCTGCGTTTGCGATGAAAGAATTGAAGCAAATCGGCATCGTCTTCATCTTCATCTTCGACCATTTGTGTAGATTCTTCATGTAACAGAAAAGGAGCGGTTGGAGGAGGTTGTGCGGCTTGTATCACCGGAAAGAGGAAGGTAAAGATATGGGGTAAGCGTGTGCGAGGGATATCATTCTTGGCGATTTGCTTTGTAACCACTACGCATTCACGGTGAATGCACCTAAAGAAAAATGCCGTGAAATTCACAGGTTCGCGAGAAGCCGTATCTATCATGGAATAAAAGGGTCGAGATATACCGTAGGTGCATTTTTGCAAATTGAGCGCAGCGACCAGGAATTGCAGAGTAGTACGTTCTGGGTCGGGTCGGCAAAGGATGGCAAACTCATTAGATGAGTGCCGGGGAAACAGTTCCTTCATGGTGGCAAGAGGAAGGAGTGGACCATTCTCCAATCCTTCCTGAGGGAGTCAGAATCCCTCAGCAAATGTGGCTAGAGTGATTACTACACGAGGGTTTAAACATGTAATCGGCCAACACTGCTCCGTAGCAGGCGTGGCGGCGATGCCAGAAATAATTTGCGCATGAAAGGGGTGACACTCCACTGAATGCCAAGGCAATTCAGCGAAGGCTGACAATCCCCGAGTGCACAAGTACTCACTCACCTCTGGAGTGAGACCTGCACGGAAGGTTGCTATATTAGCCAAAACTTCCATGGCTCGTACAGAGATACACGGAAACACAGAGTACACAGAGGGCGCAAACACACTATCACAATAGCGATTAACAATGGAAAGAACAAGATTAAATAGGAATACTGAAAAAATCAGGCGGCAAAAACCTACTCATAACGTAGTATTGGAGAGATATCCTTCATAATTATGGCATGCATGCATGAACAGAAGCAGTGACACAGAGGCGGCGATTATTCATGATTAGATCAGCAAAACGGAAGGATTACGGTCAGATGGTCAACCAAAACACGGTGAGTAGAAAAAGAAAGCAAGTAACAAGCGAAAAAGACAAATGATCGAGTACACCTCAGTAGTTACTAAACGGTTGGTGATAAGGGCGGAGTTTGGATCCATTTATCACTTTTGGGAGGAGGACACCTCTTAAAGTTACCAACCGAAAAGTGGCGGTGTCCCACCTGTTCAGCAATCCGGTATGGTCCAAACCATCGTAACTTAAATTTTCCAACAGAGCGATTGGCTTTAGCATTATGAAATAAAACGAGTTGGAAAATCGTGAAAATAGGGGTTTTTAGAAAGCAATCATGAGTACGGGCTTGGCATAGCTGAACTTCTTGAAGAATCATGAGGCTTTCCCAGCGTTGTTCATCCAACGATCTGAGAACATCTAACCGGAATGGAAAAGATTCTTCCGGCAGCAATTTCTGAGATAAGGCAACTCGCATGCTCGATACCACTACTTCCATTGGCGCAATAGCTTCCAATCCATAAGCAAGTTTAAATAGAGTTGTTTCGGTTGCCACTTTGTACGTGGTCCGATAAGCCCACAATACTACAGGTAAGAGTTGGTCCCATCGTTCCGGACATTCTAAGATCAATTTTCGGAGCATATTCAGCAGAGTCTTATTGGTACTCTCACCCAGACCGTTCGCGTGCGGATAGTAAGGACAGCTGAACTTATGCATAATCCGAAAAGTCTGAATTAGCACTTGCATTAAGTTGTTTGCAAAATGGGTACCCTGGTCCGTCACTATTTCCATAGGTAATCCATATCCAGGGAAGACATCCTTTATCAAACATTTGGCCACTGAAACAACTGTGGCAGAACGTAAAGCCCAAGCTTCTGCCCACCTAGTGGCATAATCTGTACAGGTCAAAATATATCGATTGTTGGTGAGGGTAGCTGGGGGTGTAATTGGGCCAATGAAATCTAAACCTCACTTCTGAAAGGGCTCCAAAGGTAGAACCAGTTGAAGAGGAAAGAAATTTCACTGCAAGGGTTGTCCAGACCGTTGACAGACATCACATTGCTGCACAATTTGAACAACATCTATATACATGGTAGGCCACTAGAGCCCACTTTGCAAGATTTTGTGATGAGTAAGATCAGCTGTGAAGTGTCCTCCAGTGGGTGCTGAGTGAGCCATGACAATAACTGATGTCGATTCATGTGGAGGGATACATCTGGGTAGGACACCAGTCTGATCAATGTAATACAATTGACCCACAATCAACCAAAATCGTCGACTGTAGACTGCAATTTTCCTGTGTAGAGCAGCGGGAGTATTAGGGAGTAGACAACCATCAGTAAGAAAAGTCATTAACGTATCATAGTATGTAGGAGCAATAGGAAGTGCTGCAGATTCTTCAGGAGTTGTCTCGGTGACGTAAATAGCTGGCGTAGTGTCATCAACACCTATCGGAGATTCACCGGAATCCAGTCGAGATAAAAAGTCTGCCAAGACATGTGCCATACCTAGTCGGTGAATAACTTCATAATCAAACTCCTGTAATAGTAAAACCCATCTTGCCAATCTGCCACCTAAATGTTGTTGACAAACCAAATACACCAGTGCGGCATGATCCACATGGAAAGTGAATTTGCATCCCAGCAAGTAATGCCAAAATTTCTTAACAGAGTATACCAGACCAAGACACTCGCGTTCTGTCACGGAGTAATTCCTTTCTGCAGGAGCTAGTCTGCGGCTCGCATAGTACACAGGCCGAAACCATTTGTCGGTTTGTTGCGTCAGCACACTGCCAATCGCTATGTTTGACGCATCCACAAATACATGGAATGGATGTTCCCAATCAGGCGGTCGCAGGATCGGAGCCTGCGTCAATAAGACCTTCAAACGATCAAATGCCATTTGACACTCATTAGTCCATTCATATTTCCACAGAGTGTTGGTCATAAGTCGGTTAAGTGGTGTCGCTAGATGAGCCAACCACTGTAAATATCTGCCATGCCACCAGATCTGGCCAAGGAACCTCATAACTTCTTTCGGTGTCTTTGGGACCAGTGCCACCAACACGGCTGCTACTTTATCAGGATCTACCTGTATTCCTTGTTTAGAGATGATATGACCGAGTAGCTTTCCACAAGAGACTGCAAAAACCGATTTGGTAGGATTCAAACATAATCGATACTCCCAGCACTTTTCAAAGCAACAACGTAAATGATATAGGTGTGCTGAAGTGTCGCCAAACAATGAAAATTCATCCAAATAAACTTGCATAAACGTTGTCAGTTAAGGTGAGAACACTTCCTGCATGCATCTTTGGAATGTACTCGGGGTGTTTCGCAAACCGAACCACATTACGGTGCAGGCATAAACACCCCAATTGGTGATGAATGTTGTCTTCGGTATATCCTATTCCGCCATCCTCACTTGATTATATCCACTGTAGCCATCCAGGAAAGAATACATTTCGTGACCTGCTACCCTATCCAGCATTGTATCTAGAAAAGGAAGACGGAACGGATCCGGTACGGTGGCTGCATTAAGCTTCTGATAGTCGACACAGATACGTAACTGTTTATTTTTCTTAGGCACTATCACTATTGGCGAGATCCACTCAGCATGCTCAATTGGCACAATAAATCCCACTTTCAACAATCGATCAAGTTCCGCCTTGACCTGGATCACATAATTAGGGTTCATCCTGTAACTAGGTTGTTTGATGGGTCTCGCATCCGATTTCAGTACCACTGGATGTTGATAAATCCATGGGTCAAGACCCTTCATGTCTCTGTAATCCCAAGCGAACACATCTGAGAACTCGCGCAAGACTTGTACCAAATCATCTTAGAATTTGTCTGCTAATCTTGCCTTAATTTTAACTGGTCTCGGGTTGACCGTGTCACCCAAGTTGTACGTTACCAATTGATCCTCTGGTACATAAAACTGTCGAGGCTTTTCCAAATCATCAGTTGGCTGCAACAGTTGTTGTAAGGTCGCTTCATCCATAGTTATCTTAGCATCTACTTTTGCTTCTCCGGTCACTGGTATGATCGTACAAGCTGCCCGACTCCACTTATCTACTACCGACTGTAAGTCTACAGTACCTAATGGGATAAGGTCCTTATTGGTCTTGAGGAAAGCCTCCTCCTCATCATCAGATAGCCCATCCAACATATGGACTGGCTCTGCTACATATGGTCGTGCGTGTAAATCACAAGGTTGCATAGCATCCAATGTCATGACATATTTCGGGTGATTGCTCTTTAAAATTAACTCTTGAGCTGACCAATCCTGCACGACTTTGGCTTTCTTGAGCCATGGTCGACCGAAAAGTAAGTTGTAGTCGAGGCTAGATTCGAGTAACTCTAGGACTACAAAAGTCATTTTAAATGTAGTTCCCTGCAGGGTAATAGGAATATTACGTACTAGTCCCACTGGATGGACTCTGGATTGGTCCTCCATTCGCACAAAGAACTACACTGGTTCAATTTGGGTCCAACCTAGTTTCTTACAGAGTGGAGCTCTCGCAATATTCACGCTAGACCCTCCATCAATTAAAACTTGTGTAATCTTCTGGTTTTTATACCAAACGGTGATCAATGGTATTGAATGATCCACCGTAGAGTCCATCTCGGGTTGTATGGTCGAAGTCGCCGGAGTACAAGAAGGTCCGGGGCTGACCTACTATTGAAATTGTTGTCTTATACCAGGAACGAGGGCGAGCAACTTCCCTAGAGGAAGTGTGATTGAGGCCTTAGATATAACGTCCCATACCTGGTCTGTTTGTGATGTGGTCATAACCGACTCGGGTTGTGATTCTGATGTTACCGGGACAGAATTCTGTGTATTCGGTCTTGTATATGGTAGAGGAGACTCAGTTACAGGAACGGGGTCAGGGAACACCGTCGGCTCCATAGTTGTCCATTGACTAGCCTTTGTAAAAATCCACTGTTGCTCACGAATTCCGAGCTCGAAAACTTCAGCTGCTAGTTGCAACTGTTTTCCCGATCGTGTCTGTACTACGGCTGCTTGTGACTCGACTGGGGAAATATAAACCATATTTGTCATCGGATTTTGTCTTTCCTTCTTTCTTTTGTCGTACTCTATGGCTTCTTTACAAAATCTACGAATATGCCCAACCTCACCACAGAAATGACAACGAGGGGGTGGGAGAGAGGTACCTTCAGCCGATGTACCTGCCTGCCATCGATTTTGATTGAAATTATTGTTACGCTGACCCCGATAGTTCCTATATCCTTGTTGTGTGGTCCGCAACTGTGGCAGTACATAATGGGTGGCTGGCTGTCCCGGTTCCTGTATTATGGCATTTATTGCCGCTCTACCCTGCACCTTTGCATTATATGCACAGGTTTCTGTTGAGTGCCCTGTCGTGTTACAGATGGCACAATACATTTGGTTGAGAGCACATGTGGAACTGATGTGACCGGGATTCTTACACTTAGTACAATACATTTGTTTGGATGGATCCTCGGTCACCTTCTTACTTGCTTTCAACCATTCCAGATCCTCTCTAAAATCTCCAACCTTGTGCTCCAACTGTAAGGCCATTGCAATAACCGCGTCCAATGTCATTCCGCCCACACAGCAAATGATCATGATTTGTTTTAACTACTGATTCAAGCCATTGATAAACCATTGTGTTATGACATCATCTAGCAGGTTGGCATGCACCGATGGCAACTGCCTCAAGTGAGTTCTGAACAGTGTTGCATACTCCTAGACACTCTGGTGTGGTTTCTATCGATTGTTCTGCAAATAATCAAAAATTTCTGCAAGGTTCTTCTTCAACCGAAACCTCTGTAGGAACGCGTTACTCACATCATCATAATTACCGAAATGATTAATATCATATTCTGTCAGCCATCTTGTTGCTTCATTAACCACTGTGGCCTGAAACACAATGGCCTTGTACGCCGGATCTGGTGGATGGTTCAACGTTGCATAACTGATTTTGAATATGCGAACATGTGTGTCATGGTCATCCCCCGAAAATCCACAGAATTTCGTATAGGTCACTCCGGTTGGAACCGGTCGAGGTGGAATCAAGATGGAACGATTGGATGTGGCTGCTATTGTTGTTGCTGTTGAAATTGCGGTTGCGGCTGTGGTGGTGTTTGTTGCTGTTGTTGTGAGCCACTCATGGTGCTATTGTTGCTGGCGTGGTTATTCCTGAATTTTGGGGACGTTTCTCGTGAGCTTCCTGGGCTGGAGGGTCAACCTGCTCACCTTTCGGTCCAAAAATGTCGTCCAACCGATTCCTGAACTCCAAGTCTAGCAGCCATTCCTTAACTTTGGTATCGAAATTAGGTATACTTGTACCGAAAAGTGGTGAACGAAATAAGTGTCCACCAGGCAGCACCGCAGTATCAGCGAAAAAACTTCAAATTACCATCGAGTGGTACCGAACTTCCATCAAAACTTGTCGAAGTCTCACCGAACCACACTCCGCTATCACCATAAATGTTCTCACCCGATAACACAGACTTATCACCAAAAATGACCGAATTCTAGCCAGATAGTGCAGAACTAACTCCACACTGTGTCTCTGTACAACCAGAATTCACGATACCTTCTCCGAACGGTACCGAACTCACACCGGAATCTTGTCATGTACTACCAAACTTCCACCGGAATCACTACTAACTAGCTACGATCCTTCTACAATTGGACTTAACTGGCCTGTACTTCTACCACCTAGGGGTGTTCCTTATAAGTTTGGGATTGCCCAGGGATGTTGATCTCTCCTATACTTTGGTTAGGACTCCCCGGAACGAGTAACCGGCATATATCACTTCTTTGACTAGCGGTTATTATTCTGCATTGCTTGCCTTGAGTACTGCTCTTCCCTTACTGATTATTCCAAATCTGTTTCCATCTTCCCAAAGATGGCGCCAGTGTTAAAAGCATTTCTGTTAAGCCACTTTTAATCTCATTTCTGGGTTCTTGGGGATGGATAGGGGTCTGACAGTGCAGAGGCCCTTTTTTTAATTTTCCTAGTTCAACATTCAATTCAACTAAGTAGTTAACTGTCTTCCAATTCGAAGATTATCACGACGTAGTACACTTATCACGTGAATTAACAACTATGAATTCCCACAGGCTTATTAATATTTAACTTAACATTACTGTGTTAATAATTAATCACTAAAACCTTAAGAACAAGACACAGTACTCAGAATTTGGGCAAATTTGCAATACAATAGCTCTAGCGCCGTCGCCCAGACAGATAGTCTGGCGATTCCCCGTCTCTCGCTGAACACCGTGCTTGCCTTTTCATTAATCAATAGATAATTACATCTGTTCGCTACGCCTTTTCGGTGCGTGGGAGTATGAAAAATAAACTTACATATTCCAATTCGGCAGCCTAACACAAAGAACAAGACTTGGACATTAGTTCCCAAACCAACCAACCATCAAGTCATAGGAGTCAAATGGATATACAAAGTCAAATACAAGTGTGATGGCACTCTAGATAAATATAAGGCAAGATTAGTCGCTAAGGCTTATAAGCAACAATATGGCATAGATTAGGAAGAAGCGTTTGCCCCGACTGCACAATTCACAACCATAAGAAGTATCTTGGCACTTAGTGCTCACTTCAAGTGGCTCATTTATCAATTAGATGTCAAAAGTGCCTTCCTCAATGGCGATCTTCAAGAAGAAGTATATGTTGAACAACCTGAAGGCTTCAAGATCAAAGGAAAGGAAGATCAAGTGTACAAAGTTCACAAAGCACTTTATGGACTCAAGCAAGCTCCTAGGGCCTGGTATGAAAAGATTCACAAGTTCTTTGAATACAAGGGATTTCACAGAAGCAATGCTGATGCTAATCTCTATATCTATCAAAAGGAGTCGTTAGTAGCCATTATCATTCTTTATGTAGATGACTTGAACTTGACAGGGTTAGATGAAGAACAAATCAAATTTATCATCACACAGCTTCACCTTGAGTACTCTATGACAGATCTTGGATTACTACACTACTTCTTGGGTATGGAAGTTTGGCAAACAAAAGAAGGTATATTCCTATCACAGAAGAAGTACTGCTCTGATCTACTTTCCAGATAAAACATGGACCATTGTCACTCAATTTCTATACCACTTGATCCAAACATCAAGCTTACACTGGAGGACCCATCATCACTTGTGGATGTGCATACCTATCGATAGCTTGTTGGCTCATTACTCTATCTTGCCAACACTAGACCAGATATTGCTTATGCAGTTGGTATACTCAATCAGTTTCCACATCAGCCTCGTCAAACTCATTGGGATGCTGCTCAGAGACTACTTCGATACCTTGCCCTCACCCGACATCATGGTCTTTGGTATAGAGGGGCCATCGAACTCGTAGGGTATTTTGACTCAGATTGGGCTGGGGACCGTGATTCTCGACGGTCTACTTCTGGGTACATATTTTTACTTGGCTTAGGACCTATCTCTTAGGCAAGTAAGAAGCAGCCTATAGTTGCACTATCATCTTTCGAGGTCGAGTATCGAGCATCCAGCTTTGCAGCATGTGAAGCCATCTGGCTTCGAAGTTTATTATCTGACATTGGTGTTTTGCAGGATACTTTGACATGTATTTGCATGGACAGCTAGTCAGCCTTGGCCATCGCCAAGAATCCAGTGTTCCACGCTCGGACGAAGCACATCGAGATCCAGTACCACTTCATCCGTGAGAAGCTCATATCTTAGGAGATTACTCTGGAGCAGTGTACCTCTGAGGAGAACCTGGCGGACATGTTCACGAAGGCTCTACCTCTGGTTCTGCTCCAGTGCTTGGTGGACCTCTGCAACATTCAGCCGCTCTAAAATGGAGCTGCAGAGGGGGTGTTGACGACATGATTGTTCCTACTTCATCTACATTTGTATCCGCATGAGTGCATCTTCATTTTGTATCCAGGAGGCACTCCATTTCTAGTCTATTTCCATTTTATATTGTATTTCCTTTGTATTTGGGTACCTTGCCATGTGCTTCTACGAGTTGTATTCATTCTTCTTTCAGGAGACTTATCCCACATATGATGTACTTTTGAGAATCCCCTCCCAAATCTATATAAGGAGGGCCTCTCCCCTCATTTGTACTTGGTTAGAAGCTTGAGGAACCTCAGCTCCATGCTCTTGGCAAGCTCATTTCTAATCCACATGAGTTTACCCATTTCATGGTCTACTCATTTTGTGTCACACATTCTTTGTTTTGTGAGAGTACTTTACTTTTCATTTTGCTTCCGCATGTGTACTCTCTATAGTCCATTCTTCATCAGCTTGGCCTCTTGAGTAAGTAGCTCTCCGATATTTGTATTGAAGTCTGGTATATGCATATCCATGTATAGATCCATTGTTGTGGTAAAGGCTTCCCACTTGTCATCTGCCTTTAAGCCATTGATGACTTGCCTTACACTCTTTTCTTCATCTATTACTTCTCCAATGCTTCCTAGTTGATCAGCAATATCCTTGATCTTTGTGACTAATTAGGGAGCAATATCCTAGTTGACCAGAGAGCTTTTAGGGATAATTAATTAGGAAGCAAAGCAACCTATTAGAAGTTATCTAAATGAAAATGACTGACTATATTAAGAGAAATTAATTTTAGCAAATCACCTATGTGATCCCGACTTTTTAGGAAGCTGAAGGAGCTATTACACAGATAGATTCTAATGAATGTTTCTCACAAGTGTAAGAAGCAAATGTAATGAAACTTCTTGATCTTATATTAGGCTTAGAAAGCTACAATTATCAAGTTAAATCATTGGAAAAGATGAATCATGCTCAAAGAAATCATCTCTATAATCTGACCAAAAAATTGAGATCTCTGACACTGAACAGTACACTCACATAGACTTGAAATTTTAACATCAATCAAGTATGAAATCAAATGTATATTACATGGGAAATATAAATAGACTTACTGATACATGTGTGAGCTATAATATCATGCTCAAATCTAGCACAAAGCCGTGCTACAAAGACCTCTTTTTCGCAACTAGATGAGTCACTCTTGTATAGAGCATTTTGGAGCCATAGTTTTAATTTGAACTCTTGCCCACCTAAGATTATTTTCATAATTTCTAGAGATAGATGCTTTTAGGATTTCATCCATTCTTGCCTAATCATCAAGTGGCTTGAACCACTTTTTATTCTTTTACCATTACACTAGGTGAATACTCAAGCAATTACAAGAGTGAGTTCACAAGAGAACTCTCCATTACTTCAAGTGTCTTCTTCAAGAATTCATGATTTTTGAGATACTCAAGCCATCACATAGTCTTGCCAATAATTTTCTCGAACATCTCTCTCTCTCTCTATCTATCTCTCTCTCTCTCTCTCTCTCTCTCTCTCTCTCTCTCTCTCTCTCTCTCTCTCTCTCTCTCTCTCTCTTCTAGGGTGGTTAAGCTAGCAAAAAAAGGAGAGCTATCTAGCCTTATGATGTAAACAAGTGGATATGCTAAAAAAAGAGGACATGATAAAGCAAGGGGACAAGAGGCTTGTAATATCAATGGTTCTAAGCATTCGTAGTACATTGAGGATGAACATCCCCAATCATGTTGTCTAGATACTAATATAAATCTTGTTATAGATGACACTTACCATATTTCCATGCAAGCATTGAAGGTAACAAAAGGTACCAAGGAAATTATGAGGCATTTTTGAATTATAATTCTAATTACAAGATCATCCACATAGGGAAATAAAACAAGGACATGCAATTGAGAAAAGAAGTCTCACAACCCAGGACTAATCGGAATGGATAGTTGGATGTGACAAGACACAAGAGATCCCACAACCCGAGATCCTATATATGAAACAAGATATTAAGATTACAAGAACTCCCTTGAAGGAGATGAACTAGGTACAACAGATGATGGGATAGGATCTCCTACTAGAAAATTACAAAAAGACAAGATGGGATGTCCATTATTCTAGACTAGAAATACTAGAATAATGAAAAATACTAGTACTAGAACTAGAACTTTGAAAGTACTTATTTGGAGATCACAACTTGTTGAGTTCATTAGTATTGGCAAGATTGAGTATGAAGAGGTGATGGGATGTTGATAGTGATGAGTCCGTTTTGGCAAAAACCTTCTCAACACAAGCTAAGATAACCTCCAAAATGCTTAATATACTTCCTTAGCTTCCAAATTATGAATAAATAAGCACAAAGTCTTTTGGAACATCACTCCCAAATAGTTGTGTCAAAACAGATGAGTTTCCACATTACAAGCTTGAGAAATCCCTCTTTTTTGGGAAGAGAAGCTCTCAATAAATACTCAAAGGTCAGTCAGAACCTGGTACAAATTTACTAGAGAGATCTTGTGCACTAACATATGAATGTCAAGATTGTGAAGAGAGATGGTGGATGCAATCCAAAGATGAGTAGGTGCCGCTACAACCAGCTTCACACCAGCCAACTGAGACTTCAGAGTTGATTAGTAGACCCTTTGAGCTTCCTAAATCCACCAAAATATCAGCCAAGTACTTTGGAACATGTATCCCAAAAGTTTAAGTCAAGACAGGCTAGTTGCGAAATGACTAGCTCCCAAAACTTGCTATTTTTGGACATACACCTGCTGGAAAAAATGAACAGTGCTCTCAACCTGGAAGGAATTAGAAAAATTCATTTTGGGCATAGCAAATAGACTTAGCAAGCTTCCTATTCCAAGTTAAAACACTTCAAATGATGGACTGAGCACTGAGAACAAGTTTCATCAAGTTCTGGAACATTCCCACAATTCTCGGGGCTCTGCAGAGATAGACCAGTAAGCAGTAAAATGCAGATATCTCCAAAAGTATAAATCCAATGACCTTGAAAATTTATATGTAGAAACTAGACAGTGAGAGCTATCCAACGCATTTTAAAACACGGAAAAAGGTTCAGTAAAACTCGAGATATGACCTTCTGAAGTTACTGCTCTGAGTGAGTATAGCAGAGAACAAAACAGAGAGGTAGATGATAATAAATGTATAGATTCACATATGATTACAACCACATTGGCAATGAATCTTTGCACAATGGGAGTAGAATGATAGAGCTATGGAGTAAGCTCTTCAATCTCTACAAAATGACATCAAGTGGTCACGTACAAGGCTTGCTAATCGCCTCTTCCTTCTTGCTCCTTTTATAGCAATTCTTGGAGGGAGTTTTGAATTCGAATTCGAATGGCTCCACCTAAAAGTGATCCCCAAAGTTAGGAGAGATTCCCTCAGCTCAAAAATTCGTGATTTTGGTAGTTGGAGCCACGAATTTGCTTTTACATCATGGATGAGGTAAGCCATCCTTTTACTTTTTTCTTTTTCCATTTACAAGAGATAAAATGTACTCTTTTACAAGAGGTGTTCACATGACTACTCATGTGACTTACAAATGAGGATAATATCAAGCATATCAAGCATGTAGGCTTGGGCAAAATGCACCAACAGCTCCCCCTCAAGCCTAACATGCTTGGCCTCCAAATAAGTCTTCAATTGTCCTTGATTTCCTGCAAACCAATCATCAACTTGAATCTACTTAATTTCGTACCATCAAGAGCTTTCGTCAACATGTCTGCACATTGCATATCTGTAGAGACGTAGGATAGTTGAATATCCTTGCTCATTAGCTTCTCCCTTACATAATGGTAGTGGACTTCAATATGCTTGGTTCTAGCATGGTATACCGGATTAGCTGCTAGATGTAGTGAGCTTGTGTTGTCACCAAAAATGTGAGGTGTTGAAGAATGAAGTCCAAGATCTGTGTACAAAGATTTTAACCACATGATTTCTTGAGTTGCATTAGCCAAACCTCTATATTCAGCTTCAGTAGAAGATAATGCCACGGTTGGTTGCTTCTTCGATGACCAAGAAATGATTTTTGAACCTGCAAATGATATATACCCTGATGTGCTTCTTCTATCATCTTTAGATCCGGCCCAATCTGCATCTGAGTAGACCTTTAGCTCAATATCTGAAGTATATGAATAGAACAAACCTTCATTCATGGTCCCCTTTAGGTACTTGAGGACTCGCTTGGCCGCTTCCATATGTGGTCTTCTCGGCTTATGCATAAACTGACTCAATATGCTAACACTATAGCATATATCCACCCTTGTGAGTGTTGCATAGTTCAAACTTCCAACCAAGCTTTGATAGCTTGTGATGTCTTCAATTGGCTCTCCTCCATAAGCACTAAGCTTATGATTTTGCTCCATAGGTGTACCTGCACACTTGGTATTTTCCATCTTGAACTTGACGAGCATGTCATGGACATACTTCCTTTGTGTGATGTATATACCTGAATCTGTGTAGATCAACTCCAATCCAAGAAAATAAGTGAGTGGTCCGAGGTCACTTATTTTGAACTCCTCCTTCATTTGACTCTTTACCTGTTTGATTCCTTCAAGATCATTGCCTGTGATAATAATATCATCAACATACACACATAAATAGATCACTTCAGATCCATTCTTCTTTATGAACAAAGAGGTATCCGCCTTGCTAGCTTTGAATCCTTGGTCCTGCAAATAAGTAACCAATCTGAAATTCCAAGCTCTTGGAGCTTGCTTCAATCCATACAAAGCTTTCTTTAGTTTGCATACATAGTTAGGATGATGTGCATCCTCATATCCAGGAGGTTGTGCCATATACACTTCCTCAGAAATCCATCCATTCAAGAAGGCATTCTTTACATCAAGTTGATAAAGATTCCAATTTCTAGATGCAGCAAGACTTAAGAGAACCCTAATTGTAGGCATTTTTGCAACAGGAGAGAAAGTCTCCTCATAATCAATACCATGGGTTTGAGCAAACCCTTTAGCAACTAACCTTGCTTTGTGTCTATTTATACTTCCATCTGGATTCCTCTTGATTTTGTATATCCATCGAGATCCGATTATCTTCATAGATGGCTTGTTAGGTACAAGCTCCCAAGTGTCATTCTCCTTCAAGGCTTCCATTTCTTCATCCATTGCATCTCTCCAAGCTTTCTTGCTTTGTGCTTCTTCGAATGTGGTAGGTTCTTCATTGGTTGAATCCTTTGCAATGTAGATTGAGTGCTTGGTGACCAAAGAAGTATCATAACCAAACCTCTCTGGTTTCTTCTTCTCCCTCGAAGACCTTCTAAGTGGTTGATGTGAGCTCTCGGGTCCATATGTAGCATCCTGCATCTTTGCTTTACCTTTGTTCTTCCATAGCTTTAGTCTTTCCAAGTCTTCTAGGTCAATCTCCGAATCACTTTCTTCAATCTGCTTTGGCTCCTTTGGTTGAAGTGATGGAAAATCTTCATCCAAGTCATATGGCAGCTTCACTTTCCTGTCATCATCAAACCATGATTTGTTTTCATCAAAAATTACATCTCTACTCACAGAAAATCCTTTATTGGTTGGATTGTACAATCTATATCCTTTTTGGTTTTGATCATAACCAATGAATACACACTTCTCTGCCTTGGGATCCAATTTCCCTCTTACTTGAGAAGGAATGTGAGCATAGGCTAAGCATCCAAAGATTTTACAATGCTCTAGACTAGGTCTTCTTCCATTCCACACTTCATATGGAGTGGTTCCATCTAGTGACTTAGATGGAAGTCTATTTATGAGATATGTGGCTGTAGACACAGCCTCTGCCCATAGGTAGTTCGGCAATCCCTTTTCATTGAGCATGGACCTTGCAGCTTCGACAATAGCTCTGTTCCTCCTCTCTGCTACACCATTGAGTTCGGGTGTATACCTTGTAGTGACTTCCCTTTTAATGCCTCTTTCATGCAAGAAGGCATCAAATTCAAAAGAGAAGTATTCTCCTCCACCATCTGATCTGAGTCGTTTCAAAGTCCTACCTGTTTGGTTTTCAACAAGAGCAATATACTTCTTAAAGCAATTAAACACTTCATCCTTGTGCTTCATGAAAAACAGAATGGTCCACCTGCTACAATCATCTATGAAAGACACATAATATCTTGAGCCTGATATAGATGGCTCCTTACTTGGACCCCACACATCCGTGTGCACTAGATCCAAAGGATTTTGATACATATATCCTTTCTTATTGAAAGGTTGTCTATGAGCCTTGCCGAGTTGACAAGCTTCACACTTATAAATCATGTGTTGCCTTGTGATATTAGGCAAACCAAGTACACTTTGGTCCCTGCAAATCTGTTTGAGTGTCCTCTCACCAATGTGAGCAAGCCTTTTGTGCCATATCTCCAACTCTGTTAGAGTTTGAGATCCATAGCTAAACAAAGCTATGTTCTTTGTATCTTCCACTTCAAAAGTGAAAAGCCTTCCTATCTTTTCTCCTTTGGCAATCCTTCGAAAGCCTTGCCTTGGGTCTTCAACATATGCTCCAAATCGATTGAATCTAACCTGCAATCCTTTTTCAACAATCTGTCCAACACTTATTAAATTTTTGGTAATTGTAGGGACATACAAGACTTTGCTTAAGAGGTTCATATTCCCATCTGATGTCTTCACATTACCTATCTTCTCCACTGAGTGCTTTGTGTCATCTCTTGTCTGCACTTCATGCTTGTTATGAGGATCTTCCAAATCAGAAAGTAAAGCCACATTTCCTGCTACATGGTTCGAGCATCCCGAATCAATGTAAAATATGTGATCATCATCCTTACCCTTCTTTGTTGATAGATTCATAATCAATAATGAATCTTCTTGACTTTGGTCCTCTGCATAGTTATTGTAATCTCTTCTTCCTCTATGGCCACTTTGATAGTTGTTGTTGTTGTTGTAATTGTTGTTGTAGTAGTTGTTGTTGTTGTAGCCTCCATTGTACCTACCTCTATTTGATCCATAGCCACCTTTATTGAATCCTCTTCCTCTTGAGTTCCTTGGATTCCTGAAACATTCTTCAGTAGTATGGTTAGATAAGCCACATATGTTGCAAGGTTGAGATGATTGGAATCTCCCCCTGCCTTGCTTTCCACCTCTGCCTCTTCCTCTAGCTCTTCCTCTACCTGCAAAGTTTGCTTGGAAAGAGCTTCCTTCATCTTCATTCTTCCTATTCTTTGACTTGTCCTTGACCTTAGCTTTATCAGAATATAAGGCAGAAGTTTGATTACCTCTTGAGGACTCACCACCTTTGCTAATCTTTGCTTCATGAGTGAAGAGTTGGCCCATGAGTGTGTTGAGGTCGGGTACATGCATATCCATGTATAAATCCATGGCTGTTGTGAATGACTCCCACTTGTCGTCTGCTTTGATTCCATTCATGATTTGTCTTATGATTTGCTCCTCTTCAATTACCTCTCCAATGCTTCCAAGTTGGTCGGAAATCTCCTTCATCTTTGTGACATAATCAGTCACATTTTGCTTCGGGCTTTTCTTCATTGTTGTGAACTCCATCCACAATTGGTTCTTCCTTGCTCGAGTGTTGGAAGAGAAGAAAGAAGCAAGTGCATTCCAGGTTTCTCTTGATGTCTTGCATCCCTTGACATGAGGTAAAAGAAAATCAGAGATTGAGTTTAGAATATAGGACCTTGCAAGTGCATCCTTCGAACACCAATTCGAAAGTCCTTCCACTTCTTCATGTGATGGTTGCCCTTTGTTCCTCATGGTTGGCATTGCTTCATCTCCGGATATGAATCCATATAGATTCCTTCCTTGAAGGTAAGCCTCCATCCTTAGAGACCATGCCGGGTAGTTGTTTCGATCCAATTTGTCAATTGTTGATGGAAATCCATCTCCCATGTTGCTTGACTATGCTCTGATAACACTGTGAAGAGAGATGGTGGATGCAATCCAAAGATGAGTAGGTGCCGCTACAACCAGCTTCACACCAGCCAACTGAGACTTCAGAGTTGATTAGTAGACCCTTTGAGCTTCCTAAATCCACCAAAATATCAGCCAAGTACTTTGGAACATGTATCCCAAAAGTTTAAGTCAAGACAGGCTAGTTGCGAAATGACTAGCTCCCAAAACTTGCTATTTTTGGACATACACCTGCTGGAAAAAATGAACAGTGCTCTCAACCTGGAAGGAATTAGAAAAATTCCTTTTGGACATAGCAAATAGACTTAGCAAGCTTCCTATTCCAAGTTAAAACACTTCAAATGATGGACTGAGCACTGAGAACAAGTTTCATCAAGTTCTGGAACATTCCCACAATTCTCGGGGCTCTGCAGAGATAGACCAGTAAGCAGTAAAATGCAGATATCTCCAAAAGTATAAATCCAATGACCTTGAAAATTTATATGTAGAAACTAGACAGTGAGAGCTATCCAACGCACTTTAAAACACTGAAAAAGGTTCAGTAAAACTCGAGATATGACCTTCTGAAGTTACTGCTCTGAGTGAGTATAGCAGAGAACAAAACAGAGAGGTAGATGATAATAAATGTATAGATTCACATATGATTACAACCACATTGGCAATGAATCTTTGCACAATGGGAGTAGAATGATAGAGCTATGGAGTAAGCTCTTCAATCTCTACAAAATGACATCAAGTGGTCACGTACAAGGCTTGCTAATCGCCTCTTCCTTCTTGCTCCTTTTATAGCAATTCTTGGAGGGAGTTTTGAATTCGAATTCGAATGGCTCCACCTAAAAGTGATCCCCAAAGTTAGGAGAGATTCCCTCAGCTCAAAAATTCGTGATTTTGGTAGTTGGAGCCACGAATTTGCTTTTACATCATGGATGAGGTAAGCCATCCTTTTACTTTTTTCTTTTTCCATTTACAAGAGATAAAATGTACTCTTTTACAAGAGGTGTTCACATGACTACTCATGTGACTTACAAATGAGGATAATATCAAGCATATCAAGCATGTAGGCTTGGGCAAAATGCACCAACAGCTCCCCCTCAAGCCTAACATGCTTGGCCTCCAAATAAGTCTTCAATTGTCCTTGATTTCCTGCAAACCAATCATCAACTTGAATCTACTTAATTTCGTACCATCAAGAGCTTTCGTCAACATGTCTGCACATTGCATATCTGTAGAGACGTAGGATAGTTGAATATCCTTGCTCATTAGCTTCTCCCTTACATAATGGTAGTGGACTTCAATATGCTTGGTTCTAGCATGGTATACCGGATTAGCTGCTAGATGTAGTGAGCTTGTGTTGTCACCAAAAATGTGAGGTGTTGAAGAATGAAGTCCAAGATCTGTGTACAAAGATTTTAACCACATGATTTCTTGAGTTGCATTAGCCAAACCTCTATATTCAGCTTCAGTAGAAGATAATGCCACGGTTGGTTGCTTCTTCGATGACCAAGAAATGATTTTTGAACCTGCAAATGATATATACCCTGATGTGCTTCTTCTATCATCTTTAGATCCGGCCCAATCTGCATCTGAGTAGACCTTTAGCTCAATATCTGAAGTATATGAATAGAACAAACCTTCATTCATGGTCCCCTTTAGGTACTTGAGGACTCGCTTGGCCGCTTCCATATGTGGTCTTCTCGGCTTATGCATAAACTGACTCAATATGCTAACACTATAGCATATATCCACCCTTGTGAGTGTTGCATAGTTCAAACTTCCAACCAAGCTTTGATAGCTTGTGATGTCTTCAATTGGCTCTCCTTCATAAGCACTAAGCTTATGATTTTGCTCCATAGGTGTACCTGCACACTTGGTATTTTCCATCTTGAACTTGACGAGCATGTCATGGACATACTTCCTTTGTGTGATGTATATACCTGAATCTGTGTAGATCAACTCCAATCCAAGAAAATAAGTGAGTGGTCCGAGGTCACTTATTTTGAACTCCTCCTTCATTTGACTCTTTACCTGTTTGATTCCTTCAAGATCATTGCCTGTGATAATAATATCATCAACATACACACATAAATAGATCACTTCAGATCCATTCTTCTTTATGAACAAAGAGGTATCCGCCTTGCTAGCTTTGAATCCTTGGTCCTGCAAATAAGTAACCAATCTGAAATTCCAAGCTCTTGGAGCTTGCTTCAATCCATACAAAGCTTTCTTTAGTTTGCATACATAGTTAGGATGATGTGCATCCTCATATCCAGGAGGTTGTGCCATATACACTTCCTCAGAAATCCATCCATTCAAGAAGGCATTCTTTACATCAAGTTGATAAAGATTCCAATTTCTAGATGCAGCAAGACTTAAGAGAACCCTAATTGTAGGCATTTTTGCAACAGGAGAGAAAGTCTCCTCATAATCAATACCATGGGTTTGAGCAAACCCTTTAGCAACTAACCTTGCTTTGTGTCTATTTATACTTCCATCTGGATTCCTCTTGATTTTGTATATCCATCGAGATCCGATTATCTTCATAGATGGCTTGTTAGGTACAAGCTCCCAAGTGTCATTCTCCTTCAAGGCTTCCATTTCTTCATCCATTGCATCTCTCCAAGCTTTCTTGCTTTGTGCTTCTTCGAATGTGGTAGGTTCTTCATTGGTTGAATCCTTTGCAATGTAGATTGAGTGCTTGGTGACCAAAGAAGTATCATAACCAAACCTCTCTGGTTTCTTCTTCTCCCTCGAAGACCTTCTAAGTGGTTGATGTGAGCTCTCGGGTCCATATGTAGCATCCTGCATCTTTGCTTTACCTTTGTTCTTCCATAGCTTTAGTCTTTCCAAGTCTTCTAGGTCAATCTCCGAATCACTTTCTTCAATCTGCTTTGGCTCCTTTGGTTGAAGTGATGGAAAATCTTCATCCAAGTCATATGGCAGCTTCACTTTCCTGTCATCATCAAACCATGATTTGTTTTCATCAAAAATTACATCTCTACTCACAGAAAATCCTTTATTGGTTGGATTGTACAATCTATATCCTTTTTGGTTTTGATCATAACCAATGAATACACACTTCTCTGCCTTGGGATCCAATTTCCCTCTTACTTGAGAAGGAATGTGAGCATAGGCTAAGCATCCAAAGATTTTACAATGCTCTAGACTAGGTCTTCTTCCATTCCACACTTCATATGGAGTGGTTCCATCTAGTGACTTAGATGGAAGTCTATTTATGAGATATGTGGCTGTAGACACAGCCTCTGCCCATAGGTAGTTCGGCAATCCCTTTTCATTGAGCATGGACCTTGCAGCTTCGACAATAGCTCTGTTCCTCCTCTCTGCTACACCATTGAGTTCGGGTGTATACCTTGTAGTGACTTCCCTTTTAATGCCTCTTTCATGCAAGAAGGCATCAAATTCAAAAGAGAAGTATTCTCCTCCACCATCTGATCTGAGTCGTTTCAAAGTCCTACCTGTTTGGTTTTCAACAAGAGCAATATACTTCTTAAAGCAATTAAACACTTCATCCTTGTGCTTCATGAAAAACAGAATGGTCCACCTGCTACAATCATCTATGAAAGACACATAATATCTTGAGCCTGATATAGATGGCTCCTTACTTGGACCCCACACATCCGTGTGCACTAGATCCAAAGGATTTTGATACATATATCCTTTCTTATTGAAAGGTTGTCTATGAGCCTTGCCGAGTTGACAAGCTTCACACTTATAAATCATGTGTTGCCTTGTGATATTAGGCAAACCAAGTACACTTTGGTCCCTGCAAATCTGTTTGAGTGTCCTCTCACCAATGTGAGCAAGCCTTTTGTGCCATATCTCCAACTCTGTTAGAGTTTGAGATCCATAGCTAAACAAAGCTATGTTCTTTGTATCTTCCACTTCAAAAGTGAAAAGCCTTCCTATCTTTTCTCCTTTGGCAATCCTTCGAAAGCCTTGCCTTGGGTCTTCAACATATGCTCCAAATCGATTGAATCTAACCTGCAATCCTTTTTCAACAATCTGTCCAACACTTATTAAATTTTTGGTAATTGTAGGGACATACAAGACTTTGCTTAAGAGGTTCATATTCCCATCTGATGTCTTCACATTACCTATCTTCTCCACTGAGTGCTTTGTGTCATCTCCTGTCTGCACTTCATGCTTGTTATGAGGATCTTCCAAATCAGAAAGTAAAGCCACATTTCCTGCTACATGGTTCGAGCATCCCGAATCAATGTAAAATATGTGATCATCATCCTTACCCTTCTTTGTTGATAGATTCATAATCAATAATGAATCTTCTTGACTTTGGTCCTCTGCATAGTTATTGTAATCTCTTCTTCCTCTATGGCCACTTTGATAGTTGTTGTTGTTGTTGTAATTGTTGTTGTAGTAGTTGTTGTTGTTGTAGCCTCCATTGTACCTACCTCTATTTGATCCATAGCCACCTTTATTGAATCCTCTTCCTCTTGAGTTCCTTGGATTCCTGAAACATTCTTCAGTAGTATGGTTAGATAAGCCACATATGTTGCAAGGTTGAGATGATTGGAATCTCCCCCTGCCTTGCTTTCCACCTCTGCCTCTTCCTCTAGCTCTTCCTCTACCTGCAAAGTTTGCTTGGAAAGAGCTTCCTTCATCTTCATTCTTCCTATTCTTTGACTTGTCCTTGACCTTAGCTTTATCAGAATATAAGGCAGAAGTTTGATTACCTCTTGAGGACTCACCACCTTTGCTAATCTTTGCTTCATGAGTGAAGAGTTGGCCCATGAGTGTGTTGAGGTCGGGTACATGCATATCCATGTATAAATCCATGGCTGTTGTGAATGACTCTCACTTGTCGTCTGCTTTGATTCCATTCATGATTTGTCTTATGATTTGCTCCTCTTCAATTACCTCTCCAATGCTTCCAAGTTGGTCGGAAATCTCCTTCATCTTTGTGACATAATCAGTCACATTTTGCTTCGGGCTTTTCTTCATTGTTGTGAACTCCATCCACAATTGGTTCTTCCTTGCTCGAGTGTTGGAAGAGAAGAAAGAAGCAAGTGCATTCCAGGTTTCTCTTGATGTCTTGCATCCCTTGACATGAGGTAAAAGAAAATCAGAGATTGAGTTTAGAATATAGGACCTTGCAAGTGCATCCTTCGAACACCAATTCGAAAGTCCTTCCACTTCTTCATGTGATGGTTGCCCTTTGTTCCTCATGGTTGGCATTGCTTCATCTCCGGATATGAATCCATATAGATTCCTTCCTTGAAGGTAAGCCTCCATCCTTAGAGACCATGCCGGGTAGTTGTTTCGATCCAATTTGTCAATTGTTGATGGAAATCCATCTCCCATGTTGCTTGACTATGCTCTGATAACACTGTGAAGAGAGATGGTGGATGCAATCCAAAGATGAGTAGGTGCCGCTACAACCAGCTTCACACCAGCCAACTGAGACTTCAGAGTTGATTAGTAGACCCTTTGAGCTTCCTAAATCCACCAAAATATCAGCCAAGTACTTTGGAACATGTATCCCAAAAGTTTAAGTCAAGACAGGCTAGTTGCGAAATGACTAGCTCCCAAAACTTGCTATTTTTGGACATACACCTGCTGGAAAAAATGAACAGTGCTCTCAACCTGGAAGGAATTAGAAAAATTCCTTTTGGACATAGCAAATAGACTTAGCAAGCTTCCTATTCCAAGTTAAAACACTTCAAATGATGGACTGAGCACTGAGAACAAGTTTCATCAAGTTCTGGAACATTCCCACAATTCTCGGGGCTCTGCAGAGATAGACCAGTAAGCAGTAAAATGCAGATATCTCCAAAAGTATAAATCCAATGACCTTGAAAATTTATATGTAGAAACTAGACAGTGAGAGCTATCCAACGCACTTTAAAACACTGAAAAAGGTTCAGTAAAACTCGAGATATGACCTTCTGAAGTTACTGCTCTGAGTGAGTATAGCAGAGAACAAAACAGAGAGGTAGATGATAATAAATGTATAGATTCACATATGATTACAACCACATTGGCAATGAATCTTTGCACAATGGGAGTAGAATGATAGAGCTATGGAGTAAGCTCTTCAATCTCTACAAAATGACATCAAGTGGTCACGTACAAGGCTTGCTAATCGCCTCTTCCTTCTTGCTCCTTTTATAGCAATTCTTGGAGGGAGTTTTGAATTCGAATTCGAATGGCTCCACCTAAAAGTGATCCCCAAAGTTAGGAGAGATTCCCTCAGCTCAAAAATTCGTGATTTTGGTAGTTGGAGCCACGAATTTGCTTTTACATCATGGATGAGGTAAGCCATCCTTTTACTTTTTTCTTTTTCCATTTACAAGAGATAAAATGTACTCTTTTACAAGAGGTGTTCACATGACTACTCATGTGACTTACAAATGAGGATAATATCAAGCATATCAAGCATGTAGGCTTGGGCAAAATGCACCAACAGCTCCCCCTCAAGCCTAACATGCTTGGCCTCCAAATAAGTCTTCAATTGTCCTTGATTTCCTGCAAACCAATCATCAACTTGAATCTACTTAATTTCGTACCATCAAGAGCTTTCGTCAACATGTCTGCACATTGCATATCTGTAGAGACGTAGGATAGTTGAATATCCTTGCTCATTAGCTTCTCCCTTACATAATGGTAGTGGACTTCAATATGCTTGGTTCTAGCATGGTATACCGGATTAGCTGCTAGATGTAGTGAGCTTGTGTTGTCACCAAAAATGTGAGGTGTTGAAGAATGAAGTCCAAGATCTGTGTACAAAGATTTTAACCACATGATTTCTTGAGTTGCATTAGCCAAACCTCTATATTCAGCTTCAGTAGAAGATAATGCCACGGTTGGTTGCTTCTTCGATGACCAAGAAATGATTTTTGAACCTGCAAATGATATATACCCTGATGTGCTTCTTCTATCATCTTTAGATCCGGCCCAATCTGCATCTGAGTAGACCTTTAGCTCAATATCTGAAGTATATGAATAGAACAAACCTTCATTCATGGTCCCCTTTAGGTACTTGAGGACTCGCTTGGCCGCTTCCATATGTGGTCTTCTCGGCTTATGCATAAACTGACTCAATATGCTAACACTATAGCATATATCCACCCTTGTGAGTGTTGCATAGTTCAAACTTCCAACCAAGCTTTGATAGCTTGTGATGTCTTCAATTGGCTCTCCTTCATAAGCACTAAGCTTATGATTTTGCTCCATAGGTGTACCTGCACACTTGGTATTTTCCATCTTGAACTTGACGAGCATGTCATGGACATACTTCCTTTGTGTGATGTATATACCTGAATCTGTGTAGATCAACTCCAATCCAAGAAAATAAGTGAGTGGTCCGAGGTCACTTATTTTGAACTCCTCCTTCATTTGACTCTTTACCTGTTTGATTCCTTCAAGATCATTGCCTGTGATAATAATATCATCAACATACACACATAAATAGATCACTTCAGATCCGTTCTTCTTTATGAACAAAGAGGTATCCGCCTTGCTAGCTTTGAATCCTTGGTCCTGCAAATAAGTAACCAATCTGAAATTCCAAGCTCTTGGAGCTTGCTTCAATCCATACAAAGCTTTCTTTAGTTTGCATACATAGTTAGGATGATGTGCATCCTCATATCCAGGAGGTTGTGCCATATACACTTCCTCAGAAATCCATCCATTCAAGAAGGCATTCTTTACATCAAGTTGATAAAGATTCCAATTTCTAGATGCAGCAAGACTTAAGAGAACCCTAATTGTAGGCATTTTTGCAACAGGAGAGAAAGTCTCCTCATAATCAATACCATGGGTTTGAGCAAACCCTTTAGCAACTAACCTTGCTTTGTGTCTATTTATACTTCCATCTGGATTCCTCTTGATTTTGTATATCCATCGAGATCCGATTATCTTCATAGATGGCTTGTTAGGTACAAGCTCCCAAGTGTCATTCTCCTTCAAGGCTTCCATTTCTTCATCCATTGCATCTCTCCAAGCTTTCTTGCTTTGTGCTTCTTCGAATGTGGTAGGTTCTTCATTGGTTGAATCCTTTGCAATGTAGATTGAGTGCTTGGTGACCAAAGAAGTATCATAACCAAACCTCTCTGGTTTCTTCTTCTCCCTCGAAGACCTTCTAAGTGGTTGATGTGAGCTCTCGGGTCCATATGTAGCATCCTGCATCTTTGCTTTACCTTTGTTCTTCCATAGCTTTAGTCTTTCCAAGTCTTCTAGGTCAATCTCCGAATCACTTTCTTCAATCTGCTTTGGCTCCTTTGGTTGAAGTGATGGAAAATCTTCATCCAAGTCATATGGCAGCTTCACTTTCCTGTCATCATCAAACCATGATTTGTTTTCATCAAAAATTACATCTCTACTCACAGAAAATCCTTTATTGGTTGGATTGTACAATCTATATCCTTTTTGGTTTTGATCATAACCAATGAATACACACTTCTCTGCCTTGGGATCCAATTTCCCTCTTACTTGAGAAGGAATGTGAGCATAGGCTAAGCATCCAAAGATTTTACAATGCTCTAGACTAGGTCTTCTTCCATTCCACACTTCATATGGAGTGGTTCCATCTAGTGACTTAGATGGAAGTCTATTTATGAGATATGTGGCTGTAGACACAGCCTCTGCCCATAGGTAGTTCGGCAATCCCTTTTCATTGAGCATGGACCTTGCAGCTTCGACAATAGCTCTGTTCCTCCTCTCTGCTACACCATTGAGTTCGGGTGTATACCTTGTAGTGACTTCCCTTTTAATGCCTCTTTCATGCAAGAAGGCATCAAATTCAAAAGAGAAGTATTCTCCTCCACCATCTGATCTGAGTCGTTTCAAAGTCCTACCTGTTTGGTTTTCAACAAGAGCAATATACTTCTTAAAGCAATTAAACACTTCATCCTTGTGCTTCATGAAAAACAGAATGGTCCACCTGCTACAATCATCTATGAAAGACACATAATATCTTGAGCCTGATATAGATGGCTCCTTACTTGGACCCCACACATCCGTGTGCACTAGATCCAAAGGATTTTGATACATATATCCTTTCTTATTGAAAGGTTGTCTATGAGCCTTGCCGAGTTGACAAGCTTCACACTTATAAATCATGTGTTGCCTTGTGATATTAGGCAAACCAAGTACACTTTGGTCCCTGCAAATCTGTTTGAGTGTCCTCTCACCAATGTGAGCAAGCCTTTTGTGCCATATCTCCAACTCTGTTAGAGTTTGAGATCCATAGCTAAACAAAGCTATGTTCTTTGTATCTTCCACTTCAAAAGTGAAAAGCCTTCCTATCTTTTCTCCTTTGGCAATCCTTCGAAAGCCTTGCCTTGGGTCTTCAACATATGCTCCAAATCGATTGAATCTAACCTGCAATCCTTTTTCAACAATCTGTCCAACACTTATTAAATTTTTGGTAATTGTAGGGACATACAAGACTTTGCTTAAGAGGTTCATATTCCCATCTGATGTCTTCACATTACCTATCTTCTCCACTGAGTGCTTTGTGTCATCTCCTGTCTGCACTTCATGCTTGTTATGAGGATCTTCCAAATCAGAAAGTAAAGCCACATTTCCTGCTACATGGTTCGAGCATCCCAAATCAATGTAAAATATGTGATCATCATCCTTACCCTTCTTTGTTGATAGATTCATAATCAATAATGAATCTTCTTGACTTTGGTCCTCTGCATAGTTATTGTAATCTCTTCTTCCTCTATGGCCACTTTGATAGTTGTTGTTGTTGTTGTAATTGTTGTTGTAGTAGTTGTTGTTGTTGTAGCCTCCATTGTACCTACCTCTATTTGATCCATAGCCACCTTTATTGAATCCTCTTCCTCTTGAGTTCCTTGGATTCCTGAAACATTCTTCAGTAGTATGGTTAGATAAGCCACATATGTTGCAAGGTTGAGATGATTGGAATCTCCCCCTGCCTTGCTTTCCACCTCTGCCTCTTCCTCTAGCTCTTCCTCTACCTGCAAAGTTTGCTTGGAAAGAGCTTCCTTCATCTTCATTCTTCCTATTCTTTGACTTGTCCTTGACCTTAGCTTTATCAGAATATAAGGCAGAAGTTTGATTACCTCTTGAGGACTCACCACCTTTGCTAATCTTTGCTTCATGAGTGAAGAGTTGGCCCATGAGTGTGTTGAGGTCGGGTACATGCATATCCATGTATAAATCCATGGCTGTTGTGAATGACTCCCACTTGTCGTCTGCTTTGATTCCATTCATGATTTGTCTTATGATTTGCTCCTCTTCAATTACCTCTCCAATGCTTCCAAGTTGGTCGGAAATCTCCTTCATCTTTGTGACATAATCAGTCACATTTTGCTTCGGGCTTTTCTTCATTGTTGTGAACTCCATCCACAATTGGTTCTTCCTTGCTCGAGTGTTGGAAGAGAAGAAAGAAGCAAGTGCATTCCAGGTTTCTCTTGATGTCTTGCATCCCTTGACATGAGGTAAAAGAAAATCAGAGATTGAGTTTAGAATATAGGACCTTGCAAGTGCATCCTTCGAACACCAATTCGAAAGTCCTTCCACTTCTTCATGTGATGGTTGCCCTTTGTTCCTCATGGTTGGCATTGCTTCATCTCCGGATATGAATCCATATAGATTCCTTCCTTGAAGGTAAGCCTCCATCCTTAGAGACCATGCCGGGTAGTTGTTTCGATCCAATTTGTCAATTGTTGATGGAAATCCATCTCCCATGTTGCTTGACTATGCTCTGATAACACTGTGAAGAGAGATGGTGGATGCAATCCAAAGATGAGTAGGTGCCGCTACAACCAGCTTCACACCAGCCAACTGAGACTTCAGAGTTGATTAGTAGACCCTTTGAGCTTCCTAAATCCACCAAAATATCAGCCAAGTACTTTGGAACATGTATCCCAAAAGTTTAAGTCAAGACAGGCTAGTTGCGAAATGACTAGCTCCCAAAACTTGCTATTTTTGGACATACACCTGCTGGAAAAAATGAACAGTGCTCTCAACCTGGAAGGAATTAGAAAAATTCCTTTTGGACATAGCAAATAGACTTAGCAAGCTTCCTATTCCAAGTTAAAACACTTCAAATGATGGACTGAGCACTGAGAACAAGTTTCATCAAGTTCTGGAACATTCCCACAATTCTCGGGGCTCTGCAGAGATAGACCAGTAAGCAGTAAAATGCAGATATCTCCAAAAGTATAAATCCAATGACCTTGAAAATTTATATGTAGAAACTAGACAGTGAGAGCTATCCAACGCACTTTAAAACACTGAAAAAGGTTCAGTAAAACTCGAGATATGACCTTCTGAAGTTACTGCTCTGAGTGAGTATAGCAGAGAACAAAACAGAGAGGTAGATGATAATAAATGTATAGATTCACATATGATTACAACCACATTGGCAATGAATCTTTGCACAATGGGAGTAGAATGATAGAGCTATGGAGTAAGCTCTTCAATCTCTACAAAATGACATCAAGTGGTCACGTACAAGGCTTGCTAATCGCCTCTTCCTTCTTGCTCCTTTTATAGCAATTCTTGGAGGGAGTTTTGAATTCGAATTCGAATGGCTCCACCTAAAAGTGATCCCCAAAGTTAGGAGAGATTCCCTCAGCTCAAAAATTCGTGATTTTGGTAGTTGGAGCCACGAATTTGCTTTTACATCATGGATGAGGTAAGCCATCCTTTTACTTTTTTCTTTTTCCATTTACAAGAGATAAAATGTACTCTTTTACAAGAGGTGTTCACATGACTACTCATGTGACTTACAAATGAGGATAATATCAAGCATATCAAGCATGTAGGCTTGGGCAAAATGCACCAACAGCTCCCCCTCAAGCCTAACATGCTTGGCCTCCAAATAAGTCTTCAATTGTCCTTGATTTCCTGCAAACCAATCATCAACTTGAATCTACTTAATTTCGTACCATCAAGAGCTTTCGTCAACATGTCTGCACATTGCATATCTGTAGAGACGTAGGATAGTTGAATATCCTTGCTCATTAGCTTCTCCCTTACATAATGGTAGTGGACTTCAATATGCTTGGTTCTAGCATGGTATACCGGATTAGCTGCTAGATGTAGTGAGCTTGTGTTGTCACCAAAAATGTGAGGTGTTGAAGAATGAAGTCCAAGATCTGTGTACAAAGATTTTAACCACATGATTTCTTGAGTTGCATTAGCCAAACCTCTATATTCAGCTTCAGTAGAAGATAATGCCACGGTTGGTTGCTTCTTCGATGACCAAGAAATGATTTTTGAACCTGCAAATGATATATACCCTGATGTGCTTCTTCTATCATCTTTAGATCCGGCCCAATCTGCATCTGAGTAGACCTTTAGCTCAATATCTGAAGTATATGAATAGAACAAACCTTCATTCATGGTCCCCTTTAGGTACTTGAGGACTCGCTTGGCCGCTTCCATATGTGGTCTTCTCGGCTTATGCATAAACTGACTCAATATGCTAACACTATAGCATATATCCACCCTTGTGAGTGTTGCATAGTTCAAACTTCCAACCAAGCTTTGATAGCTTGTGATGTCTTCAATTGGCTCTCCTTCATAAGCACTAAGCTTATGATTTTGCTCCATAGGTGTACCTGCACACTTGGTATTTTCCATCTTGAACTTGACGAGCATGTCATGGACATACTTCCTTTGTGTGATGTATATACCTGAATCTGTGTAGATCAACTCCAATCCAAGAAAATAAGTGAGTGGTCCGAGGTCACTTATTTTGAACTCCTCCTTCATTTGACTCTTTACCTGTTTGATTCCTTCAAGATCATTGCCTGTGATAATAATATCATCAACATACACACATAAATAGATCACTTCAGATCCGTTCTTCTTTATGAACAAAGAGGTATCCGCCTTGCTAGCTTTGAATCCTTGGTCCTGCAAATAAGTAACCAATCTGAAATTCCAAGCTCTTGGAGCTTGCTTCAATCCATACAAAGCTTTCTTTAGTTTGCATACATAGTTAGGATGATGTGCATCCTCATATCCAGGAGGTTGTGCCATATACACTTCCTCAGAAATCCATCCATTCAAGAAGGCATTCTTTACATCAAGTTGATAAAGATTCCAATTTCTAGATGCAGCAAGACTTAAGAGAACCCTAATTGTAGGCATTTTTGCAACAGGAGAGAAAGTCTCCTCATAATCAATACCATGGGTTTGAGCAAACCCTTTAGCAACTAACCTTGCTTTGTGTCTATTTATACTTCCATCTGGATTCCTCTTGATTTTGTATATCCATCGAGATCCGATTATCTTCATAGATGGCTTGTTAGGTACAAGCTCCCAAGTGTCATTCTCCTTCAAGGCTTCCATTTCTTCATCCATTGCATCTCTCCAAGCTTTCTTGCTTTGTGCTTCTTCGAATGTGGTAGGTTCTTCATTGGTTGAATCCTTTGCAATGTAGATTGAGTGCTTGGTGACCAAAGAAGTATCATAACCAAACCTCTCTGGTTTCTTCTTCTCCCTCGAAGACCTTCTAAGTGGTTGATGTGAGCTCTCGGGTCCATATGTAGCATCCTGCATCTTTGCTTTACCTTTGTTCTTCCATAGCTTTAGTCTTTCCAAGTCTTCTAGGTCAATCTCCGAATCACTTTCTTCAATCTGCTTTGGCTCCTTTGGTTGAAGTGATGGAAAATCTTCATCCAAGTCATATGGCAGCTTCACTTTCCTGTCATCATCAAACCATGATTTGTTTTCATCAAAAATTACATCTCTACTCACAGAAAATCCTTTATTGGTTGGATTGTACAATCTATATCCTTTTTGGTTTTGATCATAACCAATGAATACACACTTCTCTGCCTTGGGATCCAATTTCCCTCTTACTTGAGAAGGAATGTGAGCATAGGCTAAGCATCCAAAGATTTTACAATGCTCTAGACTAGGTCTTCTTCCATTCCACACTTCATATGGAGTGGTTCCATCTAGTGACTTAGATGGAAGTCTATTTATGAGATATGTGGCTGTAGACACAGCCTCTGCCCATAGGTAGTTCGGCAATCCCTTTTCATTGAGCATGGACCTTGCAGCTTCGACAATAGCTCTGTTCCTCCTCTCTGCTACACCATTGAGTTCGGGTGTATACCTTGTAGTGACTTCCCTTTTAATGCCTCTTTCATGCAAGAAGGCATCAAATTCAAAAGAGAAGTATTCTCCTCCACCATCTGATCTGAGTCGTTTCAAAGTCCTACCTGTTTGGTTTTCAACAAGAGCAATATACTTCTTAAAGCAATTAAACACTTCATCCTTGTGCTTCATGAAAAACAGAATGGTCCACCTGCTACAATCATCTATGAAAGACACATAATATCTTGAGCCTGATATAGATGGCTCCTTACTTGGACCCCACACATCCGTGTGCACTAGATCCAAAGGATTTTGATACATATATCCTTTCTTATTGAAAGGTTGTCTATGAGCCTTGCCGAGTTGACAAGCTTCACACTTATAAATCATGTGTTGCCTTGTGATATTAGGCAAACCAAGTACACTTTGGTCCCTGCAAATCTGTTTGAGTGTCCTCTCACCAATGTGAGCAAGCCTTTTGTGCCATATCTCCAACTCTGTTAGAGTTTGAGATCCATAGCTAAACAAAGCTATGTTCTTTGTATCTTCCACTTCAAAAGTGAAAAGCCTTCCTATCTTTTCTCCTTTGGCAATCCTTCGAAAGCCTTGCCTTGGGTCTTCAACATATGCTCCAAATCGATTGAATCTAACCTGCAATCCTTTTTCAACAATCTGTCCAACACTTATTAAATTTTTGGTAATTGTAGGGACATACAAGACTTTGCTTAAGAGGTTCATATTCCCATCTGATGTCTTCACATTACCTATCTTCTCCACTGAGTGCTTTGTGTCATCTCCTGTCTGCACTTCATGCTTGTTATGAGGATCTTCCAAATCAGAAAGTAAAGCCACATTTCCTGCTACATGGTTCGAGCATCCCAAATCAATGTAAAATATGTGATCATCATCCTTACCCTTCTTTGTTGATAGATTCATAATCAATAATGAATCTTCTTGACTTTGGTCCTCTGCATAGTTATTGTAATCTCTTCTTCCTCTATGGCCACTTTGATAGTTGTTGTTGTTGTTGTAATTGTTGTTGTAGTAGTTGTTGTTGTTGTAGCCTCCATTGTACCTACCTCTATTTGATCCATAGCCACCTTTATTGAATCCTCTTCCTCTTGAGTTCCTTGGATTCCTGAAACATTCTTCAGTAGTATGGTTAGATAAGCCACATATGTTGCAAGGTTGAGATGATTGGAATCTCCCCCTGCCTTGCTTTCCACCTCTGCCTCTTCCTCTAGCTCTTCCTCTACCTGCAAAGTTTGCTTGGAAAGAGCTTCCTTCATCTTCATTCTTCCTATTCTTTGACTTGTCCTTGACCTTAGCTTTATCAGAATATAAGGCAGAAGTTTGATTACCTCTTGAGGACTCACCACCTTTGCTAATCTTTGCTTCATGAGTGAAGAGTTGGCCCATGAGTGTGTTGAGGTCGGGTACATGCATATCCATGTATAAATCCATGGCTGTTGTGAATGACTCCCACTTGTCGTCTGCTTTGATTCCATTCATGATTTGTCTTATGATTTGCTCCTCTTCAATTACCTCTCCAATGCTTCCAAGTTGGTCGGAAATCTCCTTCATCTTTGTGACATAATCAGTCACATTTTGCTTCGGGCTTTTCTTCATTGTTGTGAACTCCATCCACAATTGGTTCTTCCTTGCTCGAGTGTTGGAAGAGAAGAAAGAAGCAAGTGCATTCCAGGTTTCTCTTGATGTCTTGCATCCCTTGACATGAGGTAAAAGAAAATCAGAGATTGAGTTTAGAATATAGGACCTTGCAAGTGCATCCTTCGAACACCAATTCGAAAGTCCTTCCACTTCTTCATGTGATGGTTGCCCTTTGTTCCTCATGGTTGGCATTGCTTCATCTCCGGATATGAATCCATATAGATTCCTTCCTTGAAGGTAAGCCTCCATCCTTAGAGACCATGCCGGGTAGTTGTTTCGATCCAATTTGTCAATTGTTGATGGAAATCCATCTCCCATGTTGCTTGACTATGCTCTGATAACACTGTGAAGAGAGATGGTGGATGCAATCCAAAGATGAGTAGGTGCCGCTACAACCAGCTTCACACCAGCCAACTGAGACTTCAGAGTTGATTAGTAGACCCTTTGAGCTTCCTAAATCCACCAAAATATCAGCCAAGTACTTTGGAACATGTATCCCAAAAGTTTAAGTCAAGACAGGCTAGTTGCGAAATGACTAGCTCCCAAAACTTGCTATTTTTGGACATACACCTGCTGGAAAAAATGAACAGTGCTCTCAACCTGGAAGGAATTAGAAAAATTCCTTTTGGACATAGCAAATAGACTTAGCAAGCTTCCTATTCCAAGTTAAAACACTTCAAATGATGGACTGAGCACTGAGAACAAGTTTCATCAAGTTCTGGAACATTCCCACAATTCTCGGGGCTCTGCAGAGATAGACCAGTAAGCAGTAAAATGCAGATATCTCCAAAAGTATAAATCCAATGACCTTGAAAATTTATATGTAGAAACTAGACAGTGAGAGCTATCCAACGCACTTTAAAACACTGAAAAAGGTTCAGTAAAACTCGAGATATGACCTTCTGAAGTTACTGCTCTGAGTGAGTATAGCAGAGAACAAAACAGAGAGGTAGATGATAATAAATGTATAGATTCACATATGATTACAACCACATTGGCAATGAATCTTTGCACAATGGGAGTAGAATGATAGAGCTATGGAGTAAGCTCTTCAATCTCTACAAAATGACATCAAGTGGTCACGTACAAGGCTTGCTAATCGCCTCTTCCTTCTTGCTCCTTTTATAGCAATTCTTGGAGGGAGTTTTGAATTCGAATTCGAATGGCTCCACCTAAAAGTGATCCCCAAAGTTAGGAGAGATTCCCTCAGCTCAAAAATTCGTGATTTTGGTAGTTGGAGCCACGAATTTGCTTTTACATCATGGATGAGGTAAGCCATCCTTTTACTTTTTTCTTTTTCCATTTACAAGAGATAAAATGTACTCTTTTACAAGAGGTGTTCACATGACTACTCATGTGACTTACAAATGAGGATAATATCAAGCATATCAAGCATGTAGGCTTGGGCAAAATGCACCAACAAAGATAAATAAAGCAAGTTATTTGAGTTTAGAATCACTATACAATGAGCAATAAGTTTAGGAAGTTTGGGGATCACCCTGACTTTTTAGGAAGAAGGAGATGTGTAGACACAGTCACACTCAAATCTTCATAACTTGAAATCTACACATCCAAAATTGATAATATGTCATATGTAAACTCACAACAACCTATCTAAGTGATCGAAGTGATAGATTGGATATTCCATATTGGATATACATAGTCTAAGAAATGAGCCAGACAAGTTGACTCTGTGAGTCAAATCATTATAGTAGCACATAGAGAATGATCAATCAGCCATAATGTGTATTGATATTACACATATGATACAAAGGTGTTGCGGAGGACTAGTCTCACTTCAAGTAAGCACAATGTAAACTCATAAACTCTCCTCAAAACTCATAAGAGTGCTCACTTATCGCACAAAAATAAGGCAACCTTTTTATACATGATTTTGAATTTGAATGTGTTGAGTCATCCACCTAAAAGTGTTCCTATATCTTATGAATGATTTGAATTTGGATTCCAACTACATTTACGGCTTTCAGCTTCCTTAATTCATGAGATTCCTCTTACATTTTGCTTTTACATTTGAGTGCCATAAGTCCAAGATTTTAACTTTTCAACTTTACAAATATAAGCTCCCATGAATTACATTTATGTGTGATGAAAGGTGAGAGAATTCCAAGAGCATAAGGAAAGCTCTTAGGCTTGCTTCTTACACCAATAGCTCGCCTCAAGCCTAAGAAGCTTGACTCTTCAACTCATCAATATCTCTTGCAATCCAATCATTGATTTCAGCATGTTCAACTTGACTCCATCCAATGCCTTTGCCATCATGTGTCCACATTGTTGGTGAGTAGATACATATGATAACTGAATTTCCTTGCTTGTAATCTTCTCTATAAAATAGTGTTAATGCACTTCTATGTTCTTCATCCTAGCATGATCTATTGGGTTAGCAACAAGATGTATTGAAGTGCTATTATCCCCAAAGATATGAGGAATAGATGATTTAAGACATAAATCAAAATACAAGGTCTTAATCCACATTGCTTCCTGAGTTGCATTAGTTAGTCCTCTATATTTAGCTTCAGTTTAAGAGAGAGCAACAATGGGTTGCTTCTTTGATGATCATGAAATTAGTTTTGTTCCTACAAAGGTGAGGTATCCAAATGAACTTATCATATCATCTTTAGATTGTGCCCAATCTACATGAGAGAAAATCTTGATGTATATATCAGAAGTGTAAGGGTAATACAAACCTTCATTGATAGTTCCCTTCAAATATTTAAGTATCCTTTTAGCTGCTTCCATGTGTGGTTTCCTAGAAGTGTGCATGAATTGTCTTAAGACACTTCTCCAAAGCAAATCTCAACCCTTATTAAGGTAGCATAATTTAGAATACCAAGTAGACTCTGATAGTTAGTTATATCTTCAATTTTGTCTCCTTCATGAGCACTTAACTTCATATTCATCTCCATGGCTATACCTGTTAACCTTTGAATTCTCCATTTTGAATTTTTGAAACATGTCTTTGATGTACTTTCATTGAGCAAGATACATACCCTTTTTTGTACACACTACTTCCAACCCTATGAAGTATTTGAGTAGATCTAGATCACTAATTTTTAATTATTCTTTCATGTGAATCTTGATCTTCCTTGTACCTTCAAATACAGAGAGAGATATAAGACTTTAGATTGATTCCCCTTGATGAAAAGGAAAGGATCTCGCTTGCTATTAATGAATCCTCTATCTTGCAAATAAGTTAAAATCATATAATTCCAAGCGCTTAAGGCTTGCTTCATACCATATAAAGCCTTGTGCATGTGACCTACCAAATACCCATTAGCTAAGGAGAAAAACGTTGGTATCTCTACAACAAAGAAATGAGAGAGGAAAATATCCAAGTGCTACTATCTTCTACCTCTCTCTTTATCAACACCATAGTGATGAGAGAGAGAAAAAAATTTGAGTGTAGGTGCTTGATTTTAGATGAAGTTTCAAGTCCACTCTCTCTCTCTCTCTCTCAATCTCTCTCTATCAATCTCTCTCTCTCTCTCTCATGATCTCTCTATCCCTGTCTCTTTTACCCCATTTCTCTCTATTTTCCTTGCATGAGAGATTAAAAGATCATGTACTTGCAATGGAACGTTGCTCAACATATATTGCAAGCTATGGCATCTTTATGTTTCTCGGCTAGCATCAAATTCCTCTTTGCTTGTTGAAGCAATAAAGTGATTATGTGCGAGAGAGAAGTGTGCCAAACTCTCTCTCTCTCTCTCCATAATACCAGGTGCAAGCTTGCATTAAAGGTTGCTCTTTGACTTCTCAATAGTTCAAAAGGATAACGTCTTGCTTGAGTGATTCTAGATTTGTGTTTCGTGTGATGTTGAAAGAGATTTGAGAATGGAATGGCCTCCCTCTATATCAGAAGATGAAAGTGAATAAAAAACAACAATACTGAATGACAATAGCAAAGCAAACAACTATGTACTTTTTGAATCTTTATTACTGAACTAGTGCCTCTTTGTTGATTATTGTACATGTTATGAGCAAGCGTAGGAGATGAATCCTTTGGTATAGTCAGGTATTGATGAGAACCAATGAAGACTTTTTGTTTTAGCTTTAGAGAGGCTTGCTTGCTTTTAATCTTTTGAGAGAAACATGCAGGAAAGCTCAAAGCTCCTAGATATGTAGGCTTCAGCATATTCATACCATTGAATGGATGGAAAGGTTTGGTCAAAAGATTACCCTCTTGCATATTCCACATGTTAACATCAATCTCTCTCTCTCTCTCTCTCCCTCTCTCTCTCTCCACTCATTCTCTATAGCAGAGATGGAGGGGGGTAAGAGATGATGCCAACAAAAGCGATGCATAGGTGCAAGCAGGTTGAGAGAGATATTGAGTGATGCTTCTTAGAGAACTTTTACTCACTAGACATTCATGTACTAAAGAAATTTTGATGGTTAGTGTTGTGCTTTGCTTGTGATTGTTTATTCATTTTGGATGAGAAATAAGCCTTTTTGTTTGTTTTTTCTTACACTCTCTGTTGGCAAAGAAGAGAATATAATAAATACATGGCACACTCCTTGTTGGAAGAGATGATATTGTAGTGCTATGACTCTCCCAAAGACTTTCTTCTATAAGATAGTCACACAATGAAAACACCACCAAAAGATGACCACCAAGACCTTCACCTAATTCTCTAATATCATGTAGAGAGTAGACACACGGAAGCAAAATGAAAAGAAGAGTGTCCTCACAAAATGAAAGAGTGTGAGAGATTCATAGAGAGTAGACCAAGAAATGGTCAAACTCACAGGGATTAGAAATGAGCCAAGAGCATGAATTAGAGTCTACAAGGTTCTAACCAAGTACAAGGTTTGGGAGAGTCCCTCCTTATATAGAGTTGGATGAGGCTCTCCAAAGTACAGCACATGTGGAACAATGCCTCTTGAAGGAGAATGAATACAATGGTAAAAGCAAATGGAAAGGTACCTAGATACAATGAGCTACAAGTAAAATAATATGAAATGGAGTGTTTTTGGATACGAAATGAGGATGCACTCATGTGGATACAAATAGAAATGAAGTAAGAAAAACTCATATCATCAACACTCTCGACATTGTGAATGTGAACGTGTTGGTTAAAACCATCCTTCTATTCAAGTTTCCACATTGAGAACTTCTTTCAAACTAGTTCTTCTATTGAGTCTTGGCTAAAGTTTGTAATATACAAACTTCATAACCTTATCATCATAATAATATCATACTTATTTTCTCTTCTCATCTAAGTACTACTTCAAAGGATAGAGACATTGAGAAAATGTGGTTTTCCTTATCATTTATTTACAATGATTATTATAAAAGAGTTGGGGTTTGAAACTCCTCAGCAATAGACCTTTCTCTGATGTCTTCAAAGTAAGGAGAGAAAGTCTCTTTAACACTGCATAGAACCCAAAGGTGTAATGACACAACCAATTTGAATGCCACCCCCAGTGTTAGAGCTAGATACTCAAGCCACTACACAAGATTTTTTTTTTCCCCACATAACAACATCTATCATTTGATTTTGAAGTATCTGTGATAAAGAGTTTCCCAAATTTTGAATATTTAGAAACTCGAATTGTGCCACAAGAATACAAATGGCCAAGTTACCCAGAGTCCCAAATGGACAGAGAAGAAAGACATCAACAAGAAGAAGTAGATGCAAAGGAAAACCTCACATAGAGGCCCTATAAACATTATATGATCGCGAGGAAGAGATCAGAGCCATGAACCAATTAAATTAAGAAAAGATCATGCATTTCTACAATAAGAACTCTCCCAAAGTGGATTCCATGAAACATTCATCGAAACAATGCACATGTTAATAGAACCAATGGGTGTTATAGACAACCTTAGATTCTTAATAAAGAGAATCCTTGTTGTTATGGTATGTGACATGCTTGCATCCAACCCAACCCCACTTCTACCATATAATGCCCCATTCCACTAGTAGACTCTCATCAACCAATACTACGAGGTCATATGCCATGACCTATCCCTACCATCAATCATTTTGCTTTAGGCATCCCTAACCGTTCACCCTATTGATATATTTTGGTGGTGTGAGTGTGAACATACTTAGGACCTTTGGGGAACTTTTCCTCCTTTTTAGGAGGTTTTTCCCCAAGCTTGTATATATGCCTATAACCCTAACAAGTCACTTATCTTTGTACATTCACTCAGTAGTACATTTTGTGTTGTACTCTAAGCTCCTTCTTCTTTCTTGTGTTGTTGACCTGCTTTTTTAGACCTCAAAATCCAATAATTGGTATTAGAGTAGGTCTTTGCTTCATCTAGGGAATCATCGACATCCCTCTAATCATAGTCTCAAAATCGCATGTAAAGTGGTGAGCATACTTAGGGCGATTAGGAGTTCAAATTAGCTTCTCTTTGTGGTATCAAAAGTTTTATATGAGCTTGTTTCGCCTTTTGAACGCACTATCATAGCAATTATGAAGGAATTTTTTTCATTTTGTGTCAAACATAATTATACATTTCAGTTCATGAGTAAAAGCACCTCCAAATCTACTATAGGTTTGGAAGGGCTCGATAGGGTGTTTCTATTCAACTTTTGAGATACAAAAATTTCCCATATGAGGGTATTTAGTCATTAGCCATGGCTAAAAGCAATGATGTATTCTATATTTTGGTTGTTGAGGATAATTTGGATGGTACTATTTACCCATTCTAGGCATATATGATGCATCTTGTATTTGTAGCAAAAGGGTTATGGAATAATGTGCAAGGTGTTGAAAAAATTCCTAGTACATTTAAAAGGGCAATGGAAAATGGAGATCATCTACTAGTAAGAAAAACTCTGCTAATACCGGACAGTCAAAGAAGGAAGAGAAAGCAAAAAAATAATTTACAAATATTGTAGCGTAAATGATAATTTCGTTAAGATTTGTCCAAAACTGGCTACAAAAGAGGCAAAGAAGAAGGAGGCTAGAAAGGTTGTTGCAAGTGCCTCTATAGTTAAAACAGAGTTTGCTAATCTTGTTCAGAATGAAGAATGGGCATCGACTACTATTTGCACCTATGACCCATCTTCTCATGATCAGTGTATGTCTATAGTAACTCAGATGTCTTGTACTTTGATAGTGGGGAAATCAAACATATTACCTTCTAGCATAGTTCCTTTAGGTCACTTGAGCTTGCCCCTATAGGGAATGTTGTTACATGCGATAACAACTCCTTTTGTCCTATAATGGGAGTTGGTATTATCATTTTGAGCATTGCTGATGGTAGTTCTTTCACATTTTTAGATGCTTTATATGTTCTATTGATCAAGGAAAATCCACTGTGAGTTTCAACATTACCCCATATTGGCTTGGTTGTCAAATTTGTTGATCATAGATGGACAATTCATTATCTCTCCAATGGTGATGTTATTATTGCTTTTGGTCTTTATGTTGTGGCTTTTATAAGCTCACAGAATATGCGAAATCTGTGAACGATTCAACATGTGCAATTCAAGATTCTCAAGCTATCTTAGATGCAAAGTTTTGGCATGCACGCTTTGGTCATCTCAATGTCGCTAATTTGCCTCACCTATGGAAATATTAAATGGTTTCCTCTTTGTCAAAACTTGAGGCACCTTGTAAACATGAAGGCTATATTTTGAAAAACATGTAGAGTTTCTCCTTCCCAAAAGATGGTTGAGTTTGAGCTGCTTATAAATTGCAGCTTCTTCATAGTGATATTCCTCGTACGATGTAGACACCTTCATTTAGGAACTACCTATACTGCATGACTTTTATTGATTATTTATCTAGACATGCATGCATGTAGCCATTAAAAGCAAAGTCAAAAGTATCTGCTTCAAAATGTTCTTGGTTATGGCTGAAAATATGTCACCATGTGAATTGGGCACCCTCCATTCTCATCGAGGGGGGAATACATGTCTTCAAATTGCAATGCCTTTTTAGCTTAGCCTAGGATAAAAAATTAGTGTATAGTGTTGTATACACCTTAACAAAATGGATTTGTTGAAATAAAGAATAGGTCTCTCATGGAGATGGTGAAGTGTATGGTCAGAAGTCAGGCTTTACCACATACCTTCTGGTTTGAGGTTGTTATGTTTGCAACATATTTACTTGTTAGGTGTCCCACCAAAGCACTCCAATCCATCACTCCATATGAGGCTTAGCATGGTCGCAAGCCATCTAATGTCAATCTATTGTCAATCTATGTGTCTTTGCTTGTTTAGAATATGCATTAGTTCTTGAATAGAACTGTAGGAAATTGGATGATTAAGCAACAAAAAGTGTTTTTTGTTGGGTACAATTTAGAAAGCAAAGGCTATGGTCTGTATCATCCATACAATAAGAAAATTTTGGTTAGTGGTGATGTTTTTTTGTGGAAAATGCAAGTCTGCTATCACTTTCATGTACCAAGGAGACATCAATGAGCTTGAAGGATGTGTATGACACTTTGGTGCCACTTTTTACAGGTGGATAGTCAAGTGGTGACCCAAATGAGGAAATTTCTGAGCCTTCTTATTGGTGGATAGTCAAGTGGTGGTCAGAATGAGGCAATTTCTCAGCCTTTAGAGGTTCCACATGATGATGTTGATTCTTGCATTTCTAATGCAAATCTACATGATGCACTTGTTGATGAGAGGGATGACATAGAAAAGGTTAGAACTATGTCTAGATTACTAGTGCAAAAGTTTAGAGATACAAAATTAGATGCACCTTTGTCATATCCTACCCCTTCTAGCTCTCATAGTGCTTCCTTTGCATCATATTGCTATGCAATGGCTCTCTCTAGTTTTTTTTATGAGAATGATTATGTTTCTTTTGATGAAGTAAAGAATTGAGAAAAGTGTATGGCTAGTATGTAATCAGAATATGATGCTATTATGAAGAATGGTACTTTGTCTTTATATGATTTGCCTTAAGGAAAAAAATCCATTGGTAGTAAATGGATATACAAGCTGAAATGTAGGTCTGATAAAACAATGGATAGGTATAAGGCTAGGCTTATTGCAAAAGGTTATGCCCAATAGAGAGGAATTGATTTTGATTAGGCCTAGGTTCCCACATGCAGAATGACCAACGTTCATAGCATTTTGTGCACTTATAGATGATCATGGTTGGAATGTACAACATTTGGATATTGAAACTACATTTGTGAATGGTGGATTGCATGAAGAAGTGTATGTATATCAGTCATTTTGTTTTGTGTACAAAGGGCACGAAAACAAAGTGTGCAATTTGAAAAAGGAATTATATGGTTTGAAGCAAGTACCACCTGCTTGATATGGAAAGATGCATGCCTACTTGATGACACATGGTTTTGAGAAGATTCCAACTGAGAGCACCTTTTATGTTAAGCATGAAAATGATGCAATTCTAATCATTATTGTATATGTTAATGACATGCTACTCAATCATCCTAATGAGAAGCATGGTGCTAAATTTTAAGGCTGATTTGCATGACTCTTTTGATATATCAGATTTGGGGCATTTGCATCATTGTTTGAGTATTTACTTTATGCAAGTTGATGGAGGAATAGATTTCTATAAAAAAAATATATATTAACACATTATGGAAAAGTGTTAGCCTTGAAGATTGCAAACCTATTGGAACTTTGATGGAAACAATTTACAATTGAGTATTCATGATGCTCAAAATGCATTTGATGTTGTTCTCTATCAGTAGGTTGTTGGATATTTGATTTGCTTATGAAAATGTGGCCTATTATTCAATTTTCTATCTCTTAGAAGATCATGTTTATGCATTGTCTAGATGTGAAGCATTGGTAGGTGGTTAAGCGCATCTCACTACTTGAGTGGTGCCCAACTAGGATTTCTTTTATCCTAAGGGGAGATCATTGCCACCAAATTTACGTACTTTTTATGACTCAAAGTGGGTTGGTTGTTATGACACTCATGTTTCCACTAGTGGTTTTTGCTTCATTATTGTTGGCTTATGCATATCTTGGTTGAGCAAGAAGCAACCTACTAGTAGAGTATAGGGAGGTTGAGTATAGGGAAAATTTCACAGTGATTGTTGAGTGTGTGTGGCTCATATGCTTTTGGCTAATTTGGGTATTGATCATTCTTCCACCACTACCATCTTTACTGATAGTTAGAGCACATTGGCAGTTGTGGGGAACCCTATGTTCCATGCTCACACAAAGCACATTGAGGTGCACTATCATTGTGTCAAGGAGATGGTCTTTGCTAGAGAGAGTAGTTTGTATTATGTGACCACATAGGATAATGTTGTAGACCTTTTCACAAAGGCTATGCCTGGGGAGAAGCTTGAAGCTTTTCGTAAGGCTTTGGGCTTACTTCCTTTTGTGGTTTGATCTCTTTCTATATAGCTTGGCACTTCCATATACATGAGTACCAACTCCTTATTCATGACATCACTCCAAGGGGGGATTTGTTGATATTATTTTGTAGCGATGTGTATGAACACACTTAGGATGTTAGGCCACTTTTTTCCTTCTTTAGGAGGCTTTTCCCCATCTTGTATATATGCCTATAACCCTAGCAATTCACTTATCTTTTTACATTCACTCGGTAATACTTTCATCATTGTGATGTGCTCCAAGCTTCTTCTTCCTTTTATTGTTTGTGTGCTTTGCAAGCCTCTAAATCCAATGCACCCATCATTACCGAATCATTTTTTCAATAGTTGGAATCACTTTTTGAGACCCCACCATATACCATCTCTCCACTACTTATGCCTATTCCCCCATGAATCCAATCTACCTAACCAACTACCATCTTTGTCTTGGATGTTGAAAAGAAGAATAACTACTCCTACTTTATTCACCTACACACATCTAACAAACTATGGGTGAAGAAATGAAAGATAATATAATAATATGATGAATTAAATGAAATGGAAATGATTTAGATAAGATGCTCTATGAGCATGGAGAGTCCATGAGGAGAGAGTCGGGAACTATTTCCAAGAGCTTGAGTGAATGAGCTTGTGGGGAGTGAAGTGAGCTCCTCCTTATATGTAGTTGAGGTCAAATATCCGTGTATGGGAGATAAATGAACTCTCATGAGAATGAATGTAGACTTGAACAAAAGGGTGGACAATGGGGCTCTCAACACCCCTCATCCATGTGATGATCACTTTTTTAATGTGGGGAAGTAGTGACATATGGGATCACTTAGTTCATTGGGTTTTCGGATCTAAGGACATATGGGATCTTTAGACATAAGTTGGCCATACGGGATCCAAGTTTGGGACATATCGGATCCAAGTTTTGGTTTTGGGCATGTGTTGTTACATTTCATTATGATGCTTCTTTGCATTCTAAATGTATGGTTGTGAGTGAGGCTGATTCGGATTGTTTCTTTGATAGTGGTGCTTCAAAGCACATAACATCATGCAAAAGATTGTTTGCCTCTTTGAAAGATGCACCCAAAGGAGGACGTGTTGTATTTGCAAACAATGCCTCTTATCCTATCATTGGACTAGGAGAAATTGAGCTTAAAGATGCAAATGGAGGTGTGATTCTCTTGAAAAATGCATTGTATGTGCCCGGTATCAAGAAGAACTTAATTTCAGTTCCGTTGATTGCCAAAGCTGGACTTCATGTACACTTTGTTGATGATAAATGCATGGTTCATGATTTCAACAATGGCGATGTTATCGTGATGTTCGGTACATTATATAATGGTTTGTATCGCATAGACACATACAAGAGGGCTTCCTCGAATGCCTTGGTTGCTTATACTTCTTCCATGGCTGAAATGGAGCTTTGGCATGCTTGTTTTGGTCACTTAAACTTCAATAGTTTGCTTTACTTGCAAAAGAAGGACATGGTTATTGGCTTGCCTACATTTGTTTCCATTGAAAAGCATGCATGTGAAGGTTTCATTCTTGGAAAAATGCATCGTGCTTCTTTTCGAAAAGATAGTCATACACACACTACAAGAAAATTGCAGCTTGTTCATAGTGATGTATGTGGTCCCATCAAGACTCCATCTTTTGGGAAGCATGTATATTTTGTTACCTTTATTGATGATGCTACTCACCATACATGGATGTATCCTATGAAAGCAAAGAATGAGGTATTTTCTTGCTTCAAGGCATTTCTAGCTATGGCTGAAAATTTTTCTTCACAAAATCTTTTGACTCTACGCACGGATCATGGTGGTGAATACATGTCACATGAGTTTAATGCTTTTCTTCATGAAATAGGTATTTCACACCAATGTACAGTGCCATATACACCTCAGCAAAATGGTGTTGTCGAGCGTAAAAATAGAACTCTACTTGAAATGGCACGATGTATGGTTAAAGGAAAGAATCTTCGTGATAAGTTTTGGATGGAAGCGGCCATGTGTGCAAACTATGTGTTGAATCGTTGCCCTACAAAAGCATTGAGATTCATTACTCCTTATGAGTTTTGGAATGGTCATAAGCCTATGGCTAGTTATATGCATGTGTTTGGTTGTTTGGCATATGCTCTTATGCCATCACAGCAATGTCACAAACTTGATGACAAGGCAAAGAAATGTATATAAGACTTTGGAGTTATGTGAATTGCCAAAAGGAAAGAATGCCATTGGTACAAAGTGGGTTTATAAGATTAAGAGAAAATCTCATGGTAGCATTGATCGCTACAAAGCTAGATTGGTTGCCAAAGGATATGCACAACAATATGGCATTGATTATGAGGAAACTTTTGCACCTACTTCACGCATGACTACCATTCGTACTGTGGTTGCATCGGCTTCCCATAAAGGTTGGAAAGTGCATCAGTTGGACATAAAAACAGCCTTCTTGAATGGTGATTTGCAAGAAGATGTTTATGTGAAGCAACCTCCTGCATTTGCTATGAAAGGGAAAGATCATATGGTTTTTCGCTTGCATAAAGCCTTGTATGGTCTCAAGCAAGCTCCATGTGCATGGTATGACAAAATCCATAAGCACTTGATTGCTCTTGGCTTCACATGTAGTCCGATTGAAAGCACACTCTATGTACGCAAAAATGGGGTTGATCTTATAGTGCTTGTTCTTTATGTCGATGACATAATCTTGACTAGATCATGTGATGCAAAACTTGATATTCTTATGGCTGATTTGCAGCATACTTTTGATGTCACTTATCTTGGTCTTTTGAGCTACTATCATGGCATCCAGTTTCTATCTGTTGAAGGGGAATTGTTATGCATAAAGCAAAGTATGTTGAAAAACTACTACAACGTTTTGACTTTGAGGATTGCAATCCAGTTTCCACACTAGTTGAGGCATGATTAAGGTTCTCAATCGAGGATTCCAATGATGCATTTGACACTTCTCTTTAACAGCAAGTTGTGGGATGTCTTATATATGCATGCAACACAAGGCCAGATATACAGTTTGCAGTTTCCCAGTTGAGTCGATTCATGCATAGCCCTGGCACTAAGCATTGGCAAGCGGTGAAACATGTGTTTGGATATCTCCGAGGCACTTTGAGCTTAGGTCTCTTTTATGGCATAGATATTCAACAATGCTTGCATGCTTTTACAGATAGTGATTGGGCTAGTTGTTATGATACTCACGTGTCCACTAGTAGTAATTGCTTTTTCCTTGGAGACTCATGCATATCTTCGTTGAGTAAGAAGCAACCTACAGTGGCGACATCGAGTTGTGAAGCTGAGTACAGGGCAGTTTTCACGGCTACAGTGGAGTGTATATGGTTGAGATGCCTATTGATGGATCTTTGCATGGAGATTGATGTTGCTACACATATTCTCATTGATAGTCAGAGTGCTTTGGCTGTTGCACGAAACCCAGTGTTTCATGCACGGACCAAACATATTGAGGTGCATTATCACTATGTGAGATAGCGACTTCATGTACGAGATACTGATTTGGTATATGTGCCTACACAGGATAATGTGGCAGACACCTTCACCAAAGCTCTTCCACGGGAAAAGTTTGAAGCTTTTCGCAAAGCTTTAGGCTTATTACCTTGTGGGGGCTGATCTATCACTCTCTATATGTGTTCACATCATTCGCTCTAGGGGGTTTGTTACACTTATGTGTTCCTCAAGTAGCTTTGATGTGAACCTTTTCCCCATACATGGGCATTTTTTACTCTAGTATTGGCTAGAGGTTTTTTCCCCATGTTACCACATACATGATTCACTCATATGTGGTGGTACTTTGTACTTAGGGATATTATTCAGCTCTTACTTCAGTTCAGTTCATCATCAATAGAGAGAGCTATTCTAGCCATCGTCTTCTCCGTCTGTCTTGCTGCGTTTGTGCTCCTTGTGTGTGCTTTTTGTGTGTCTCTGGCACTTCTACACACACCCAACACATCAGTTGTAATCAAGTCTACAATCCTTAATGCTAGTCATCAGTGTTGGAGTTAGACGTCTGCGGAAGCACGCGAACAGCACAAGGAAGAGGAAGAAGCTTGGAGCACAACACACAAGATTGAATGTATTACTAGAGAATGTACAAAGATAAGTAGCCCATTAGGGCAATAGGCATATATACAAGCCGGGGGAAAAAAACCTCTTAAAGAGGGAAAAAAGTGCCCCGGCGGTCCTGGAGTGTTCACACACATCACTACCTAAATATATCAACAAATCCCCCCCTGGGAGTGATGCGGTGAACAAGGAGCTGGCACTCATGTATAAAGAAGTGCCGAGCTATGTGGAAATCACTCCACAAAAGGAAGTAAGCCCAAAGCTTTGCGGAAAGCTTCAAACTTCTCCCTAGGCAGAGCCTTCGTGAAAAGGTCTGCAATGTTCTCCTGCGTGGGCACATATGCCAAGCTGATCTCCCCAGCAGAGAACCTCTCCCTGACATAGTGATAATGCACCTCAATGTGCTTAGTGCGAGCATGGAACACAGGGTTCCTCGCAACTGCTAATGCGCTCTGACTGTCAGTGAAGATGGTGGTGGCAGAAGACTGGCCAACACCCAAATCAGCCATAAGGCGTCTGAGCCACACACACTCAACAGTCGCTGTGAAAGCTGCCCTATACTCAGCCTCACAACTGGAAGTGGCCACAGTAGGCTGCTTCTTGCTCAACCAAGATATACATGAGCTACCAAGCATGAAGCAAAAACCACTGGTGGACACACGAGTGTCATAGCAACCAGCCCAATCTGAGTCAGAAAAAGCATGCAAATCTGGCGGTAGTGATCCCCCCTTGGGATAAAACAACCCAAGTAGCCGAGTACCACTCAAGTAGCGAAAGATGCGCTTAACCGCTTTCCAATGCGTGACTCCTGGGCAATGCATAAACCTGCTCATCTGTGAGACAGCAAACTGAATATCTGGCCGAGTAATGCATAAGTAAATCAAGCATCCAACAGTCTGTTGATAGAGAACAGCATCAAATGCATCTCCAGCATCATGAAGACTCAATCGTAAACCTGTCTCCATAGGAGTGGCAATAGGCTTACAGTCTTCAAGGCCAAAACGCTGCAATAATGTGTCAATATATTTTGTTTGACACAAAGCCATTCCACCATCAACTTGCATAAACTGAATGCCCAAATAGTGATGCAAATGCCCCAAATCAGACATCTCAAATGAGGCATGCAAATCAGCCTTGAAATCAGCAATATGCTTCTCAAGAGGACCAGTGAGCAGCATGTCGTCTACATAGACAACAATGATCAAAAGCACATCATTAGCACGCTTAACATATAAGGTGCTTTCAGTTGGACTGTTCTCAAAACCATGTGCAATCAGATAGGCATGTATTTTCTCATACCAAGCACGTGGTGCTTGCTTTAAACCATATAACGCCTTCTTTAACCTGCACACCTGGTTTTCATGCCCTTTCTGCACAAAGCCACAGGGCTGAAAAACTTACACTTCTTCATGCAAGTCACCATTAAGAAATGTTGTTTTAATGTCCAACTGATGTACATTCCAACCATGATGGGCTGCAAGTGCACAAATGCTCCGAACAGTAGTCATACGGCATGTAGGTGCAAAGGTCTCATCAAAATCAATGCCTCTTTCCTGCGCATAACCCTTTGCAACAAGCCTAGCCTTATACCTGTCAACTGTACCATCATGTTTACGCTTCAGCTTGTATACCCACTTAGTGCCAATGGCCTTCTTGCCAGGAGGCAAGTCACATAAGGAGCATGTACCATTCTTCATTATAGCATCATATTCAGATTGCATAGCAGCCATCCAATTTTCTGAATTTTGTGCTTCATCAAAAGAAACAGGCTCATTCTCATCACAAAGACTAGATGCAGCCATAGCATAGCAATCTGATGCAAAGGAGGTACTATGAGAGCCTGAACGAGTACGATATGACAAAGGTGCATCTAATTTGCTGTCACGCAAAGTCTGCACCAGCCATTTTGGCATAGTTTTTGCCTGTTCAATATCAGCTCTCTCATCAACAAGTGCATCATGTAAATCTGCATCAGAAATGGCATGATCTACATCATCATATGAAACCTGCAAAGGCTGAGAAGTTGCCTCATTAGGACCAGCGCTAGCCTGTCCACCTGTAAAAAGAGGCATCAAAGTATCATACATGTCTTTGGAGCTAACAGATGTCTCCTTAGTACATGAAAGCAATGGCTGAATAGCATCTTCCACAAAGACAACATCACGGCTAACCAGAATGCGTTTAGTCTGTGGATGATACAGACGATAGCCTTTACTTTCAAAACTGTACCCAACAAAAATACATTTTACTGCCTTATCATCCAATTTTCTGTGATGTTGTTCAGACACTAATGCATATGCCAAACAACCAAAAACACGCAGATGAGCAACAGATGGCTTGTGGTCATGCCAAGCCTCATATGGAGTGATAGACTGCAACGCTTTCGTGGGACACCTGTTCAGTACATATGCTGCACACATGACAGCCTCAAGCCAGAAACTATGTGGTAAAGCCTGACTTTTGACCATGCACCTCGCCATCTCCATGAGTGACCTGTTCTTTCGTTCAGCAACTCCATTCTGTTGAGGTGTATACGGCACTGTACACTGGTGTTTTATCCCACGTTCAGCCAGAAATGCATTAAAATCTGAAGACATATATTCCCCCCCTCGATCAGAACGGAGGGTGCCCATTTTACATGCTGACAGATTTTCAGCCAAAACCAAAAACTGTTTGAAGCACATGAACACTTCGGACTTTGCTTTGAGTGGATATACCCATGCATGCCTGGAAAAATCATCAATGAAAGTCACGAAGTAAAGGTAATTTCCAAAAGAGGGTGTCTGCATAGGACCACAGACATCACTATGAACAAGCTGCAATTTCTGCATAGCCCGAACTGAACCATCTTTTGGAAAGGAAGAACGCTGCATTTTGCCCAAAATACAGCCTTCACAAACATGTTTTCCAGGTGCCTCAAGTTTGGGCAAAGAGGACACCATTTCAGATTTCTGCAGGCGTAACAAACTAGCAAAATTCAGATGACCAAAGCGTGCATGCCAAAGCTTTGCATCTGACATAGCCTGAGAATCATGAACTGCACATGCCGAATCATTCACAGATTTTTCATAGTCTATGAGCTTATACAGCCCACGACATAAAATGCCAGAAGCAATAATCACATCGCCATTTGAGAGATCATGGACTGTACACCTGTCATCAACGAATTTCACAACCAAGCCAATCTTGGCTAATGCAGAAACTGATAGCAGGTTCTTTTTGATCCCTGGCACAAATAAAGCATCTGACAAAGTGAAAGAACTACCATCAGCAGTAGTCAGAATGATCTTACCAACTCCCATAACAGGATAAGAGGAGTTATTGGCGCATGTGACAGTATTCCCTGTAGGGGCAGGCTCGAGTGAAGAGAAGAAACTGCGCTGCGAGGTAATATGTTTGGTTGCCCCACTGTCAAAGTACCAAACATCTGAGTCTACTGCAGACATGCACTGATCATGAGAAGATGGGTCAAAACTGCAAACAGTAGTAAACGCCCATTCTTCTTCCTGCACAAGATTTGCAGACTCTGTTTTTGGTGTAGAGGCCTCTGCAACAACCATTCCAGCCTCTTTCTTCTTTGCCTCTTTAGCAGCCAGTTTTGGACAGTTCTTTATAATATGATCATTTCCTTTACAGTACTTGCAGAACAATTTCTGCTTTTCTGATTTCTTCTCATCTTTATCCTGGTTCTTCGATTGTGCAGCATTTGTAGATTTCTGCTTACTAGTAGAAGAGCTCCATTTTCCTTTGCCCTTCTAACTAGCCAGGAAAGCTTGATCTACAACACGCATAATGGACCTGTTCTGCCTGGACTGATCTTCCTGCAACAGAACAGAGACTAATTCCTCAAATGACAAGGCATTCGGATTGCCTTTCATCATCAATCGAAGAGTAGAGGCAAAACTCTGATATGAATCAGGAAGGCCATTCAGAACGGTCTGCACAAGTGAGCTATCTAGTATAACCTCATCAGCAGAAATCAATTGTTCCTTCAGGTCTTTGATCTTTGTAAGAAAACTGTCCATCGAATCACCTTCATTCATGTGCTCACTCTCCAACTGTTTTCGGAGGTAAGCAACACGAGCCTCATTCCTAGCCTGGTACAAAGTGGTAAGTGTATCCCAAGCATCCTTTGCTGTTCTGCAAGAGCGAATGTGAGGAATAATGGCACGTTTGACAGACAAAGCTATCAATGCATGTGCCTGGGCATCTCTGCCATCCCAACGAATCTGCTCTGCAGTAGGTGCAACAGAAACAGCAGCACGAACAGGAATCTGCGGAATATCATCTTCGACACCATCTTCATCAGCTCCAACACCTGTATTTGCAGTACCTGTCGTTACAGGTGTAACAGGACGTCTTTCAACACCCTGCACAATGTTCCACAATCCTTTTGCAACCAGTACATGTCGCATCATATAAGCCCATAATGGGTAGTTGGTACCATCCAACTTATCCTCAACAGCCAACATACGGAATACATCACTGCTTTCAGCCATGGCCGGTGACTAAAATACCTTGATGCAAAAAATTGACTGTATCTCAAAAAGTTGAACAGAACTGCCCAAACGAGTTCTGCTAGACCTGTAGCAGACTTCGAGACGCTTAAACTGGCGAACAGAAACTGGTATATACCTTTGGCACAAAAGGACGAAATAGCCTGCACAAGCACTGCGATAGTGCGTTCGGAGGCCGAAACGAGCTCAGATCGCGATTTCGGCACCACAAAGCGAAGCCGTTTTGATCTCGAAAACACCCTGAGTATGCTCACCAAATTTTGTGCGAATCTGAGACTGCAAACGGAGGAGTGTCGACGGCGCCCTAGAAGAATCAACGACCTGCTCTGATACCAATTGTTGGAGTTAGACGTCTGCGGAAGCACGCAAACAGCACAAGGAAGAGGAAGAAGCTTGGAGCACAACACACAAGATTGAATGTATTACTAGAGAATGTACAAAGATAAGTAGCCCATTAGGGCAATAGGCGTATATACAAGCCGGGGGAAAAAAACCTCCTAAAGAGGGAAAAAAGTGCCCCGGCGGTCCTAGAGTGTTCACACACATCACTACCTAAATATATCAACAATCAGAACAACTTGTCTTCCATCTAGTGATAGATGAATTCGAACCTTTCTGGAGACAAAGTCCTGACATTGAATGATGTGACTTAATTTTTTCCCTTCGTGTACAAAGGTTTTTCTATGATTGAATGCATTCTTGCCATTTATCACAACAGAGAGAGAGAGAGAGAGCAAGAGAGATGCAAGAGACCGAAACTGATGATGTTGTGGAGCGGAGAGAGAGAGAGAGAGAGAGAGAAACCCATGATGATATAGAGAGAGAGAAAGAAAGAGAGAGAGAGAGAGACTTTTTTCTCTAGTTATTTTTTTATGTTGTTTTTTTATTTTGTCAAAAACAAATAGGAATCGTAAATAGATGTAACTGTAAATATATTGATTAACTTGTTAAATACTCTAAAAATTAAGTACAAATAATTTATAAATAAAGAAATTAATAAAAATGTAAATAAAATTTAGGAATTAATTAAGAATAATTATGTAAATAATAAGTAAATAAATAGAATAAAATTAAAGTTAAAAAATTAAATAAAAATAAATAATATAGATATAATGATAAAAGAAGAATAAAAATATATAGAGAACGTAAAGGAAATAGAAAAAGAACATTAATTATGCATAAATAATATAAAAAGAAATAAAAATAAAAATATATAAAGCACTCTTCCCTTTTGCTTCATTGAATAAAGGGAAGGAAAAAGTAGGCTTTGAACATGATCCTCATGAACTATGTTTCAATTCTGATAATGATGATATGGAAGACTCTACATTAGTTATAGACCATAACTCCTTGGATATTTGGAAGTCTCAATCGAATGATCCTATGGTTATAGGCTTATATTGAATTTCATCCCTGGCTTGATGGGCCTAGTGGTTTGCTTGGTAGAGTTCCTTGTCAGAAGGCTAGGGTATCCTATGTGGGATCCTCAAGTTATGGTAGAATTGGATATTTCTAAACCTATTAAAATAGTTTGATAATTAAAGACTCAGATGGCTGAAACTTACATGAGAAAAAAAGTGGTTTACAGAAACCTTCCTAATGAATTTTTTAATTGTTATGAGTAGGGTCATTTAATTAAGGATTGCCCCCTTTTTGTGCAGAACATAGATTCATATGAGAAACACAAGGTGAAAGCTCAAAATAAGCTACTTCTTGGTAAGCCTTCAATTTGCAATTAGCATGTCTAAAAAGAGCTCCTCGTAAAATTTAAAAAAAAGGGTAGTAAATGGAGTAATTATTTTGAAGTTGTGCTTGAAGAATTTTTCAACATGTTTGATGGTAACTCCAATAATGATAAAGAAGTGGATGTTACCAATAAAGAAAACTTTGATCCTAGTGTCTATGAAGCTAGTAAACAGGTTCATCCTTCACATCAACCTTATCATAACTCTAAACAAAATTCAGATTGTGTTTGGACTCAGGTAATGAGTAAGAAGAAACATCTCAACGATCCCATGGGACCAACTCTGGTAATTCTGTTTCCCCCCTTTTGCTCTGTTGAAAGCTAATTTCAACGTGATGTTATCCTTAAAGAAGAATTCAATCGTTTTGATCAATAAAAAATAAATGAAATGTATCAAAGTAATAGTTTTGATGAAGATGTGACTATGGACTATAATAAATTTGTCTCTTTTGGTGTGTAAAATGGAAATTATAAAAAATAAGAAGCAATTCGTACCTCTACCTCGATGTCTAAACCTTCCAAGAATTACACAAAGTAATGTTGGATTGTTATAAGGTCTCTTTTTTATTATTTGCTCATGCATTCTTTAAAGCTTGTGTCTCTTAACATAAAAGAGATTACTAACCTTACTCATGGCAAGTGTGTTTCCATGTGGTTATATGACTTAGCTTTGTCTCCTGATTTTATGTGTTTGCAAGAGCTTAAGATCAACAATGATAAGCTTTCATATAACCTTATAACCTTATGTTGATTTCTAATCACGGAAAAAATAAGAGACCCTCTTTAACTTGGAAGTATATAGATATGGGCAAAATTTCAACATATAGTTCATGAAAAGCATAAAATATCTGGCGAATATATGATACTGTTCATGAGAAATGTAGAAGTTTAGGCTCTTTAGGTTAGGCCCCTTCAATATCAACATCTACATTTTTGCCTCTCCACTAATGAGTCTAGCTTGTGGATATATGACAAAATGAGCTGGCATGTATGGCTCCCCTTCAATCCCATATGCGTGGTTTTAATAGGCTTATGGAAAGCCTACATAGATCCCTCCCTCAAAACTCCAAGAATGTATCCCCTTTATTCCCATATGCATGGTCATTAGAGGATCATGGAGAGGAGGTATCTCATGCGGTCACGAAAGAAAAACCCCATTATGATGAGGGAGAAAGTGGAATTGTTTACAAGTTCTCTTCAATCTTGCGTGAGTGCAAAAGAGAGAGAAGACTTAAGAGGCGCTCTCCCTTGAGAGAGCTCCCTTGATTTGTGGAGAAAAGGGAAGGGAGGGTACCATCTTGTAGATCTCAAAAAAGTATCATATATGGGAAAAATGACACATTGCAATGGTGCCATCTCATTAGCTCCACAAAAGAAGGACAAGGAAAGGGAGGGAGGAGAAGACTTGCTCCCCAAATACACATGTATTCATACCTATTTTGGTGAACATCCAACATACAAATTATGCCTCATTTATATGAGTGCGCTAATCTATCCAACATTTTTCCTTCTATTTTATAGTTTTTTGGGCTAAATTTTCAATCTCCAAATTCTAAAAAGATGGGCATTTTTTATAAATCCTTGAAAATTTGCCATTGGACTATAAATCACCCCTAATAACTTTCGTGTTTCTAACTATCATTCTTGGTCTTTTATGCAACACCCTCATGGAAGAGGTGGTGTTGCTATTGGGATCTCTAATGCTAATTGCCAACTTGTCAATAATGTTAATATATCAAGCTCAACATATGATGATCGAGGATCACACATATTACTTTTTCATTTCTCTGACATGTATAGTGGTCACACACGTATATGTCAAGGATAGTTTAATGAGCTTTAACAGATTTATCTATCGAGAGTAATGACACATCTTTTTCTTGCCAGCTCACTCATTTGAGAACATTAGGATTTTTCTTATGTATTGTTCTTTATATATTAGAAGAAGAAGAAGAAGAAGATCATTCTTCCTTGCCTCAATGTGTTTGTGCTCCTCTCTTTGTGTGTGAGAGTGTGTTAGAGCTCTCTTCCTTATTTCCTTTCTCTTTACCTAGTATGAAAGCTAGTGTGGTTGTAGAGAGCTCGTGGAGAAGGCCAACAGCGAAGAGTACATGAGAAGGTGTGGAGAACACATGCTTCACAAAGGATCTCTAATTGCTAGAAAATTTAGTGTGAAGGTAGAAGCCATCAAAATATTCTGAAAATTACTCTTTTAGGGTCACTTGTTTTGATCAAATTTCATTTTTGAAGCCATCTCCACTTTATTTTGAGCTCACAAGGTAGATCCCATAGAGAAAATAGGCCAGCTTGCAAAACTATAACTTGAGTTCTCTTTTGCAATACTCAGATACTCTAGATCTAGAATTTCAAGCGATTCTGTGTACTATTAATACAAGAAAATTGTGTTTTTTCTGAGATCAAACTGTCATGTCACAGTGTGACAGAGTTCAAATAGAGGTATTGCTTCTAGTGTTTTTGCACTGTTGTGAATTGTTGCAAAAATGGCAAATGCTGATGGAATGAGTGAGCTCATGACCGATAAGTTGGATAAGAATAACTTTCATGCTTGGAGATTTAGAATGACGAATTTCCTGATGGGAAAAGGCTATTGGAAGTACATCGAAGGACAGAATGAAAACGCTCTACGGTTATGAGAGAGGAATCTGACCAGAGACCAGTTAAGAGCATATGAAGAGTGGAATCAAGGAGCATGGAAGCTAATGTATTGGTTATCTCTTAGCATACAAAATAGCATGATTGGGTACATACAAGATGCCAAAACTCTAAAAGAGTCTTGGAATATTTTGATCGATCACATTGTATGAGACCAATACAAAGGCATGGAAATTACAACTCAAGAATGAGTTGCGTACACTCAAGAAAAAGAGCATGTTGGTAAGTGACTACACCTTGAAAATCAGAAGCATATGTGAGCCGCTCGCATCCATTGGCATCAATGTAGATGATGATGATAAGGTGGAAGTTTGCCTTCGTGGTTTAGGAACTAAATATAAGCAGAAATAATGGCCTCCAAGATGGATCTTCCCTTTATGATTCTCTTTTGATCCTTATTGATCCATGAGCATGAATGGAATGTAATGCGATTTGGAACAGACTTCTCTAAGATCTTATATCCATTTTGCAGCATAGTGATGGGTCTCTAGTTTTCAATCTTGTTTTTGTGTCTTTTTTGTGAGTTAGTTTAATCACCCCTTCATTGAGTAATTTTGGAAGAGTGTTGTATCGCAAGGCCTCCTTCCACACCAAGATAACGATTTCACTAAGAAATTCTTGAAAGTCTTAAAGAACTCGTTGGTGAAACCATCAAGACACCAAGTTTTACCACTAGGGTGAGCATCAATAACTTCTAAAATCTCTATCTCTGAGATAGGGAAGTCAAGAAGATGCATGATGTTTTGAGGAATTCTTGTTTATTTATATCTACAAATGTAAGCCATGCAATCCCTGCACTTAAAAGTGAGTGGCAAGGAAACCGAAAGAGTTGAGTGAAGTGGTTGGTAATTAGCTCACTGTTCTCTTTTGCGATAGTGCATTCCACCCCGTTGTTATTTGTAATGTATGGGACTTCTTCTTTGTGTTGCTTCTTCTTCAAGAGCTTACACATCTTTTTCAATAGTTTATCTCTTTTTTTGCCCACCAATCTTTAAAATAAATATGTAGGTTCCTTCTTTGAATTTCCTCTTGGTATCTTAGTTTGCTTCTAATTTTTTAGAGTCCGGGATGGAGGCGGGAATCAGCATTATTTACTTTTGTCTCTGGACGCCGAAGCTGGCAATGTAGATTTTCCCTTCTCACACATCAAATATTAAGAATCTATTTTTGGGCCTTGTAAAGGAGAACTTGGTACTCGACAACTAACTTCAACCACTTAGCTGGAGAGGTGCAACAATGGAATGTCTCTGTCTAGGAGATCACTTGTTGAATAGAGCGAAGGGAGAGGATTGAGGGATCAACATGAAACCAAGGTGCCTTGCTATGTCTAAGATGTGGTTTGAAGGTGAGAATCATTGGATGATGATCAGATAACACTAAGTTCACACATTGAGAAAAGGATGGGGGACCTTGCTCGTCAATGATGTTTTGCGTGATATAGCATATATCAAGTCTATCTTTCCCTAAATCTTTGCCACATTAGATGTTCAATCAAGAGAAAATGTGCACGTCTTTAACTTCCACAAGATCGTGGTGTAGCTTAACATGGTCCCAAGCATCTTAGTCCATTCCATCAATAACATGTCCCCTTTGGTCCCATCTATCTGACATAACTTCCATCTTATTACATTCCTCGAAGAGGATGACCTCAAAGGATAGAGAGCCTAAAGAGTGCCAAGTGGTCATCCTTTTCATGTTAGAATTAGAAGCATATATTGATGCAATGGTTGGTTGAAGAGGTCCCTTAAAAGATGTGGCAATCCACTGATGGTTCGCATCCATCATGATATCCGCGAAGAATGAGTGCCAAGACGGTTTGAAGCCAATAACCACACCATGGCTACCATGTACGTGTTGTGGCGACCCACACATGAGATGCCGAAATACACTTCAGCCTCTTTTGTAGTTTGAGCCCGTCAATTTTGATCTATTGAAGACATATAAAGCTTGGGTTGAAATTTTTTTCTCGAAGCCATTGACCAAACATGGTCGCTCTTGGGGGGTCAGAAAACCCTCGAATGTTGTCAAAACAACAATCATTTATGAAAGGTCTCTTTGCTAGTTAGGGGCTTGTTATCCCTCTTTTTCTTAGTTTTATCTTCCTCTCTTCTTCTAGTGATTGAGGGTTCCTAGCATAGTAGATGACCTTTAAGGGGGCATTTCCAAGGGAAACCCATGGGGACTTTTCCTTTTTGAGACATCAGCCCTGCCAAGGAGTCCACATCATGACTCAAAAACATGAAACCGATGATAGAACTTCGACTATCAGGGTTATATTCTCTATTGGTGGTGAGACCATTCTCTTTGCTAGATGTGGCTCCTTCTTGGTCACCCTGCTTGCTTGTGGAATAATTCTTTGGGGTTTCTTCTTTGTTCAATTGTTGATTCCATTCACTAGGGTAGTCTAAGATATTGAACTCCTCCTCCGAATTACAGATTTTCATGATTCGACCCATCACCTTCTTTGAGAAGTAGGGATCGAGTGAGCAAGATTCGACCCATCACCTCCTTTGAGACTTCTTCTCCTTCTATGTCTTATTTCCATGAAGGCCTATGAATTATGATTCTCAAATTGAGTTCCTTCAACTTTTTCTGGTTCTAGGGAAAGATCTAGTTCTAGGGAATGATCTTTAGGAAACATAGAGACTTTTCGAATTGAAACCTAAATATTTTTCCTAATGTAAGCATTTTCTTACTCTTTTCTGAGCAAATGATGTCCGCTCAAAGGACATTGATTCTGTGGCCTTACGCCCTGGAGTGGAAGCAAGCGTTGGGTAAATTTCTGAAAACTAACTATTGTTTGAGAGGGTCCTTCACCAATGTTGATTTTCATGGGAAGATCCAAGTTAAGATCCACTTGAACACAAATCTAGGGGTGCCATCTAGCGTGGAAAAAGTGCATTGGGCCTTCATAGATGAAACCCCCAACGTCTTTCTTGGAGGCCAATGGATGACCAATAGACATGATAATCTCCCCAATAAATTTGTAAAGGAAGTAGGGAAGGTTAGGGAGTTCCACCCATAACGAAAAGTGTAGTGGTTTGGACTTGTTGAGGATGAAATATAGGAACCACTTGAAGAGGCATAATGTAGTGCACCACGCTTGCCAAGTGCCAACTTGCAGTTCTTGGAAGACCATTTCCTCATTCTCAAAAACTATTAGCATGTGGTTGGCCGGCACGAATTGATACTTGCACATCACCAAACCATGGGGGGACCATTCCTTTCAAAACCATTGAGAGGGAGTCAAGGGATGGTTATGGACCAAACAGTTGTCCAATGAGAGACAGCTTTTTAAGCTCTTCGTGCTTAACGAGGATGATCTCCCTAGGGGAGGAGATGATCGAAGGATTAAACCTAGAAAGACCAAGAGAGGCACCATAGGTCTTGTCCTCCAAAAGTGGACCTAAATTGCTAACCATTAAAGAGGGAACAAGACTTACCATTACTACAGCCTCTTAAACGAAAGATCATGAAAGCCGATAGGATATAACCCAAAGGTGCCCTCGTCATGGAAAGTCAAGTTTATGAAGGAACGCCCACGCCTTCAAAACGAAAGGAGCACCCACAAACAAGCCCAATTGATACCTGAAACTTATGAAGAGCCTTCAACAATGACTTTAAGCCCAACGAACCTTAACACATTCATTCAAGACCCTCCACCTGTGTATTTGGATACCTTCAGTGGAAAAGCTTCTCCCTAAAATTGACTATTGTTTCACCCTCTTTTTCTCTTTTTTCTCTATTTTTTTCATTTTATTCTTTTTTTCTTAAAAACAAAGACCTTTAAAATAGTTGAGAAAAACAAGGAGGACTAGAATGAAAAAGAAGGAAAGACAAACAAGAAAAATCTAACGAAACAGCTTCATGGATGCTAGTCTCGTGGCCATCCGCATCAAATAAACAAGATTTTTGGGAGTCATGGTCAACAACGGCCACAAGAAAAAAAAGAAACCAAACTTTCGAATTTTGAAGAATTAAGAATTAACTCTTAAATTTCGTAAAAAACAAGCCGCGGGTGGCCCCAACGCACTTCTACGAAGGACACGCCAAAGCCACTCCTTATAAATCTATTTTCTTCCGAAATCCTGCCTCCTGTACTACTATCCCTCATAATTTATTCATCTTTTTTTTTCTATTGCTTAAAAAAGAAAAAAAAAATCAGACTCCGTCTCCGTAGTACGCAGCACGCTTTTTTTTTTATATATATAAAGGAAGGTTCGGCATTAGCCTACTCTCCCGGACTTGAATTTCTCATAAAGTCCCCGTTTCTGCATACACTCATGATAGGACAGAAAGCAAAAAGGATGGGTACTAGTACAGGAAGATGTTCATTTTGTGGCACTAAAGAGGATCTTTCTCATCTCATTGTTAGCTGTCCTCATGCTCAAAGGTACTGAAAGGTGTTCAATAGATATCCGGCTCCTCTAGGTTCTCACAAGCTATGATACAAGGAGATGGAAGCTACAAAATGGATGTTGTCATGTGGCAGATTCTGAGGTCCGAGATTATTTGGTCTATCTGGAAGAGCAGGAACAGCAAAGCTTTTGATACTGTGCGCAAAGACGACTACCATTATTGTATCTCTGAGTTACACAGGACTGGAAAATCATGTCCTCAAATTCAAATGGTTACTGATGCTCCTCTTGAGCACGATAGTTTCAGAGACATCATATGTAATAATTGTAAGCCTTCTCAATGGAGAAAAAATCCTTAGGTATTACATCATGTCCTCAAATCTCTGAGTTACACAGGACCGGAAAATCATGTCTCAAATGGTTACTGATGCTTCTCTTGAGCCTGATAGTTTCAGAGACATCATATGTGATTCTAAGCCTTCTCTATGAGAATCCTTAAGTATTACTCCCTGAGATGACCCTTGTTCTTTTGAGATGAGAGCCTAATATTCATCCTTTTCTGTTATTTTCAAAAACAAAAAACATCACACTAACGACATCCACGGAAAACTGAAAACTCGAATCATTTGCAGAGGTACAGGACATCTGACATTACCAGGTGAATATTGCCGAATCAAGATATGTCATTATTCATACATCCAAATGCAAACCATTCCATCATCTCGGGAGTCGGGACTCCAGAAAAGTTTACGCAATCTGGGACCAGTTATTGGCGTCACCGTGTTCGTCCCTGTCTAAGGTGGAATATATCGTACACAGACGTCACATGAACGAAAAACTTTATGCAATCTGGAACCAGTTATTGGCGTCACCGTGTTCGTCCCTGTCTGGCCAGCGCCAATGCGGAATTTCTGATGCAGAATTTCGTCTATCTATTTCGCACTTCGCTCGTTCATCTTCTGATTTCCTGATTGATGCTTCAGTTTGTATGTCACGGGCCGTTTCCACCTACAGGCTGATACGTGTCACAGACGGTGACCATGGCTGCGAAGACCTGACGTGAAAGCGGAGATCCACGGGCACAAGTCATCTCGCGCATACGCCAATGCCCTAGGAATCTGAGTCTGCAAAGCACATAAAAAATGCGTTAATTCAGACAATCGCTCCATATGCTCACAACATATATTCAAGTAACCAGGCTTCGTTGTGGCAACTTCACAATACAAACGACAGCAGACGCAGCGCCAGAGTACGTTGTGCTCCCTTGTTGGAGACGGCGTTAGGGGAGAGAGAGAGAGAGAGAGCTTAGGGGGGACTTGGGAGAGAGAGAGATCTGAACTCAAGACATGCGAGTGCGAAGAGAGAGAGAGAGCTGAACTCAAGGCATGCGAGTGCGAAGCTATGGAGTCTGCTAAAGTTTTCATGAGACGGACTTAAAGTATCGAGAATTAGCATCTCTTCAAGCACAGCTTTCCAAGATTACGGCAACAAAAGTCAAAGATTAAAAGAAAACAACCTTGGAAGAGCCCCCTCAAGAGTAGGATTCTAAGTCAAGAAATTGGGAGGAAAAAAGAAGACCATAAGAAGAAAAAAGATCGGGTCCCTCCCCTCAAAGAGGGCAACCATCAATAATGAAATTCACATCACTAAATGTCAGGGGTTTGTCTGACCCGTCAAGAATGGAGATTCTTGGCCAGTGGTTCATTGACAAGTGCCTCAATCCTGACTTTATTTGCTTACAAGAGATTAAAATCGATGGAGAGGATCTCCAGAAACGGCTTAAATGCATTTCTCCGAACCACCTTTGGTTCTCCACTTCTCACCCTAGGGGGACGGGGGGTGTTGCTATCGGTATCAGTCACTCCTTGTCTGGCAATGTGACCTCGACTTTTGAAGGTCGGAACCATTGTTGGATTGCTGCCTCTATCGGGTTCCCTTTCCAGTTCATTGTGGTCTCAATTTATGCCCCTAATGGAGAAGCAGATAGAACGGATACTTGGGCCTCCCTCGACTCCCTTTCACATAATGTTCTGATTTGTGGGGACTTCAACATGGTTGAGTTTCCCGAGGACCGATGGAATAACAAAGGGAAAATTATTGACGGGAGAAAGAGATATGGGATAAAATCAAGCTCCATCTCGACCTGGTCGAGGTGAAAGACATGAAGGGGTTCTCCTGGTCAAATCTCCAATTGGGGGACTCTTTGAGGAAAGCAAGACTTGATAGATGTTACATCAATCAGAACACCATCCTTCAGTGGGGTATTCCTTCGATTTCCCAACACATGGACCTGACTATCTCGGACCACTACCCGATTACTCTATCTTTCAAACCGATTCCCATGGTCCAGAAAGCCCCTTGGTTTCATGCTTGTCAGACATCGTTTTCCCTCCCCTCTGTCCACCAAGAAATTTTTGAAGTGTGCGCGGAAGCCTTTGCCTACTGTAATGAATCGGCTAAGTGTTGGAGAAGCGTGGTGGAAAGGACTCGAAAAATTCTGATCAGGACTCAAAAGGCCATAAGAGATATCCGGAAAAAAAGAAGAGAAACCGTGTACCGGAGGCTCTCACGGCTGGAAGAAGAGGTGAACAAAGGTAAGTTACATTGCCACCAAGGTCTTTTGAAAATCAGGGGAAGACTAAGATTAGAGGAGGAGGTTCAAAGGAAAAATCTTCAAATTTTCTTCAAAGATTGGTGGGCGGGGAAGGCTAACAAACCATCGAAAGAGATGTGTAACATCCTCAAAAGGAAACAAGCTAGGGAATCCATCCCCCTATTGGTCGATAACAATGGAACCGAATGTAGCATGGAAGTTGAAAATAGATCTATCATCATCGAGCACTTTACCAATCTTCTTGGGGTCTCGACTCCTCCTTCCCCCCATAGGCGCGACTCCATGGCAACCATCTCAAGGGTTGCTCAATCTAGAATCCCACAGAACATGATTGCTCTGCTGGATGCTAACATTTTTGAGAATGAAATTATCGAGGTTATTGATGCCCTTCCCAATGGGAAAAGTCCGGGTCCGGATGGCCTCATCAATGAGTTTTTCAAGTCCTTCAAACATGAGGTGGCCACCCCACTGCGTCTGGTGTGGCAAGAGGCCCTCTCCTTCGGTGCCCTCCCTGAGTGTCTTAATAATGGCGTCATCAAGTTAATCCACAAAAGGGGAGATAAGAACAAAATTGAAAATTGGTGACCGATTACCATGCTCCAAACAAGATACAAGATAATTGCAAAAGTTATCGCCAACAAAATCTCTTGTCATCTAAAGTCATGGCTGTGTGAGGACCAGAAAGGTTTTATCAAAGGTAGATCTATACTTGAAGCATTTGTCGATATTTGGGAAGGCCTTGCTTTCGCTGAGGAGTCTGCTCAAGATCTGGTATTCATTAAGATCGACTTCGACAAAGCGTATCACAGATTGGAATGGGACTTTATTCTTCAATCATTGAAAGATCTTGGATGTAGCCAAAAGTTCACGAAGATGGTTTCCACTCTTCTTGGAAATGCTTCAACTAGAATAATTATCAATGGTAAGCTCTCTCAGCCCATTCGTTTAAAAAGATAAATTAGGCAAGGCTGCTCTCTAGCTCCTTTACTTTTCGTTATTGCCTCGAATGGACTCAATCACCTATTAAAGCATCACATGGACGCTGGCAATCTCAAGGGTCTCTCCCTACCTCTAAATCACGGCCAAATGATTGCGAGACTTTTTATTGATGACATGAATGCCTTTGTGCATAACGATACAAATAGCATTGAGGTGTTTTGGTGGTGCCTCGACACCTTTTATGTGGCATCAAGTTCAAAAATCAACCATGCTAAAACCGCTTTTAGAGCAATCAGCGGACCTACTCCTCAATTGTTGGTGGATCAGGGGTGTCAAGTTATCCCTAGAGGTCAAGTCTTCCGTCTCCTTGGCATTCCGATGGGTTTCGACATCTCAATGGACCAACGCTGTTGGAACTGGGTGCTATCCAAGCTGGATAGCAAGCTGAATCATTGGAAAGGTATGCAAGTCAACTTGGCTGGGCGTGCTATGGTTGTTAACACAATTATGTTGTCTACAATTATTGACTTTATCTCATGTTGGAGACCTAAGGAGAAAGACTTGGCCAAAGTGGAAAGAATCTGCAGAAACTTCCTTTGGATTGGGGACCCAACAGGAGGGGGATTCCCAAAATCAAATGGGAAACTTGCATTAGCCCTAAAGACTCAGGGGGCTTGGGAATTTTGGATATCGTTGGGTTGGCTGACAAGCTGGCAGCAAAGTGGCTTATAAAGGCTTGGAGCAATAGGGAGTCCTCCTGGGCTAAATTGATCTTCAGAAACATGGACGACCTTAGCTTGGTTGGCCATCCTAGTTGGAAGGACATTGGGATTCTCACGTTTTTGTTCTCCCCCCACCCGGTGTCCCGGAAAGGCTCTGGCCTCGTGTGTTCCTTATGGAAGAATTGGAACAAGGCCAAACAGTTCATCAAAATCAATGATGAGTGGAAGTGGGTAGCTGGGATAAGACAAAATGACTCTATCTGGTTCCCGATCAGCGGCATTAGGGGGGTGGAGTCTTGGAACCTCCAAACTGCAAAGCGGTTATGGAACAAGGGGTTCAAACAGTGGAAACATCTCTGGAAACAAGAGACCAGCTAGTGGATTAGGTTCAAAGACTTGGATCCGAGACTTAGAGTTACCATTGATGAATGGACTCTGCTTCAAAGCAGTGCTTCAAAGCAGATGTTTAGCATGGGACTACTCAACTACCCGCCTTCTCTGCGGTCAGGATCTTCCTTGCCTGGAGGGCCTCAAAGGGAGCAATGGTAAGAAGCTATCCAGAACCCCCAACTTCAAGGAGAACTTAGATGTTCATCACACTCTTAACAAGAGATGGTGCCTTTCTTGGACCAAACTTCGGTGGGAACCAAAATTCATGTCTATTTGGCACCCCCTAATTGAGGTCAAAAAGTCTGTTCTCATGTGGCAGATATTGCATAAAGGTATCTGGTCCAATGCAAGGGCTAACAAAATCTGTGGTGTGCCGCCATGGTGTAAGCGTTGTCATTGATGCATCGAAGATTTAGCTCACCTGTTCTTCGATTGCCCCAAGTCCCGTGTTATCTGGCATCACGTGATCCGAGTATTGAGACTCACGAACCAAATCAATTGGCAACAGGCGATGTTGGGTGAGGCGGTCGGCTGCTCAGCGAGGCTGTGGAATGCCATCAAGGGTGAGACTCTCTGGAAGATTTGGAGGGAGCGATGTGCGGTCAATTTTGGTCAATCTCCTAAGGAATGGTCGATCGAGAAATCCTTGTTTCTTCTAGGTAAAAAAGTCTCCCGAGATAAGAGATCTCCACCGTTTAGACATCACTGTATTTATCTCTTCGAAAACAAGTTGAAACCCAAATGGGTCCCACATGGGGGTGATGATAGATTTATCCACCTCATTTGTAATGCCCTCTAGCTTGCCATACTCCTCCCCTGCATTGTGGGATTTGGGGGGTCCCATGGGCACTAGTCCCATTCACTTGTAACTTTTTTTCTTTATTTTAATTAAAGTCCGGGAGATTAGCCTAAGGCCGAACTTCCTTTTATTGAAAAAAAAAAAGCACAGCCGTGGGAATAATGACATCATCAAGTTAATTCACAAAAGGGGAGATATGGACATGGACGCTGCTCTGAAGACAACAGATATGTACATCCACAGTGTGTAAGCCGACGCACGACTCACTACACGCCCATAATCTGGAGACGGTACGCAGGTCCCAGGCTGCTCATTATTTCTCTATTGAGGGAGCTTTCCAATAGTTTGCCTTCAGTGGCATGGAACAAGGGGTTCAAACAGTGGAAACAACTCTGGAAACAAGAGACCCGCCAGTGGATTAGGGTCGAAGATTTGGATCCGAGACTTCGCATTACCTTTGAGGAATGGACTCTTCTTCAAAGCAGGTGTTTAGCCTGGGACCGCTCTACTACCCGCCTTCTCTGCGGTCTGGATCCTCCTTGCTCGGAGGGCCTCAAATGGAGCAATGGTAAGAAGCTGTCCAGAATCCCGAACTTCAGAGGGGATGTGGATGTTCACCACACCCTTAACAAGAGTTGGTGCCTTGCTTGGACCAAACTTTGGTGGGAGCTAAAATTCATGTCTCTTTGGCACCCCCTAATTGAGGTCAAAAAGTCCGTTCTCATGTGGCAGGTCTTGCATAAAGGAATCTGGACCAATGCAAGGGCTAACAAAATCTGTGGTGTGCCGCCATGGTGCAAGCGTTGTCATCGGTGCATCGAAGATTTAGCCCACCTGTTCTTTGACTGCCCCAAGTCCCGTGTTGTCTGGCATCACGTGTCCCGAGTTTTGAGACTAACGAGTCAAATCAACTGGCAACAAGTGATGTTGGGTGAGGCGATCGGATGCTCATCGAGGCTATGGAATGCCATCAGAGGCGAGGCTCTCTAGAAGATTTGGAGAGAGCGCTGTGCCGTCAATTTCGACCAAACTCCTAAGGAATGGTCGATCGAGAAATCCTTGTTTCTCCTTGGTAAAAGAATCTCCCGAGTCAAGAGTTCACCACCGTTTAGACATCACTGTATTTATCTCCTGGAAAACAACAAGTTGAAACCCAAATGGGTCCCACATGAGGGTGATGGTAATGTTATCCACCTCATTTGTAATGCCTTGTAGCTTGCCAGACTCCTCCCCTGCGTTGTGGGATTCGGGGGGTCCCATGGGCACTAGTCCCATTCACTTGTAACTTTTTCTCTTTAATATAATTAAAGTCCGGGAGATTAGGCTAAGGCCGAACTTCCTTTATATAAAGAAAAAAAAAATATTTTGCCTTCAGTTGATGCTGACGATGCTCAACTTCGTGGTCTCATCAACGGCATGAAAGACACCTCTCGCGATAGCAACATCTTTCTGCAGCAGACTTCAACCATGCTCCTTCTGTGCAGCTGTTGTCACTCATTCCGTGCTGTCGCTCCGTCGCCTGTCGCATCCTACAGTGTCGTAACTATTGCAGTAACTAACTATTGCAGTAAGTAACTATTGCCGGATGGAGATCGTCGTCGTCATCCTACAGCGCTATTGTCGTCGTCACCCTTTCATTGCATTCTAGTTGTTGTCCTCGCTACCCAGACCCGTCAGAAGTTTCAACGCCCAGCAGCGTTCTCAGCAAGCTCCGTCAGCAGCAACGTCCACCAAGGGTCTTCGCAGGGCGACCCTCGTCTGTCGCGATACACCCTCCCGTCTGTCGCGACACACCCCCCCTGTCCCGACACCCTCCTCGTCTGTCGCGATACTTCCTCCCTTCGGTCGCGATACTCCCTCCTTGTCGGGGCACCCTCCTCGTGTGTAGCGATACACCTCCCGTTTGTCGCGATACACCCTTTTCTGTCGCTCTTCACCCTCCCGCTTTTGTCCGCATTTGGAAGCGATTAGCTGCGTTGATTTATGGGCCCGATGGTCTTTTATTCGGTAATTAAACGTCGCTGGCCTCATCTCGAGGGCGTGAAGGCTTTTTTGGGAAGGTCGACTCACGAATGCTTAATTTGAAGAGTCTTCTTTAGAAATTTTTTTATAATAGGGAGAAAAAAAACAAAAAAAAAGAGAGAGAAAAAAAAAAAAAGGTTTCTCGTAAAGTGGGTTATAAGGGCATTGTTCGTGAGAGTTTGTGAATTCCTTTTGAGGATTCAAAGGTCCTTTGGTTTGAAGCGTTAAGGATAATAGCGTTTTAAGAAAATTAAAAAGAAGCTTCCTTTTAAGTGCAAATTCCTGAGTTGCTTCGAGAGGTGTGCTAAATCATCTTTGTGAGTAGCTTTCGATTGTCTTCGCCTCAATGTCGACCCTTCTTCCCTCGTTGGTCTTAAACAATGTGGCTCCCCCCCAATCTCAATGCCCCCTCGAGATGGGTTTCGGCCCATTGGGCATCGCTCCTCCGATGGTTTCTTTATGCATGGAGTCACTGCCGGCAAAGCAAGAAGAATTGATGAAAACTTGTCTGATTGGTCAAGTCTTTGGCCCTAGACCCCCTCTAGAAAATGTGAGATCTTGGCTACGTAAGGAGTGATTCTCGCGTGGTCTAATTGTGTGCAAATGTCAATTCCTGCCGACAAATCACCTGCTTCTAGTGTTTGAGAATGAAGAGATGGCCTTCCAAGCCCTGCAAGCCGGTTCTTGGCAAGTGGGCCGGTCCACCTTATGCCTATTCAAGTGGACCCTAGACTTTTTTCCGAACGAATCAAAGCCTCTTCGTTACCCGCTTTGGGTAGAGCTTCCCAATCTGCCGTATTTCGTGTACGGATTTCTTCGAGAAATAGTTTCACCGATCGGTCGTCCTTTGGCCTCAAGAGAGGATGTTGGGGGCTTAATCTATGATGGTGTGCAATACTCCTTCAATGCACGATGGCACCTGCAAATTTGCGTTGAAGCAGACTTGAACCAGGTGCTCCCTTTGAAGATCTCCGTACATTATGGCGATGGTAAGGATTGGGTGCAAGAGATTACCTACAAGAATTTGCCCAATGCGTGCTTCCATTGTGGGCACCAAGGTCATAGGATCAAGGATTGCCCCCTGAAGAAAAATTCCAATAAAAACATACTGAAACCAGATGGGGCCCTGGACCCTTTACCTCAAGCTGGCACTCAGGGGCTTCCCCCTTCGATGGAGGATGAAGAGGGTACTCATGTTGCAGAGACGGATTCAGAAGGGTTCACTAAAGTAAGACGTAGGAGGAAAGTCAGCCCTCGAAGACCATTAGTAAGGAATGTTACGACCATTACTCCTTCGAATAACATGTACAGCAGCTTAGAAAAGGAGATTAATGAGGTCGACCTCCCTGGGGATAACCTTTATGAAGATGATCTGGCTGACAATTCCATTGGATGCTCTACCAGCAAAGAAGACAACCAAGAAGGCTACACCACTGGTAAAGAGGATGGCTTCACTACTAATAATGAAGACAAACCAGACAGTGAAAGCTCCTCTCTTGGCCCTACTCTTCCGGTTTGCTTGCCAAGCTTACCTCAACAAAAGTCAAAGCTTAAAGGGAAATAACCGTCGAGCATGCCTTGGAAGAGCCCCCTCAAGAGTAGGATCCTAAATCAAGAAGCAGGGAGGAAAAAAGAAGATCAAAAGAAGAAAAAAGTTCGGGTCCCTCCCCTCAAAGAGGGCAACCATCAATAATGAAAATCCCTTCGCTAAACATCAGGGGTTTGTCGGACCCTTCAAGAGCGGTGATTCTTGGTCAATGGTTCAAAGACAAGTGCCTCAAGCCTGACTTTATCTGCTTACAAGAGATTAAAATCAATGCAAAGGATCTCCAGAAACGGCTTAAACACATTTCTCCGAACCACCTTTGGCTCTCCACTTTGCACCCTAGGGAGGTGGGGGGTGCTACAATCGGTATTAGTCACTCTTGGTCCAGTAGATTGACATCGACTTGTGAAGATCGGAATCATCGGTGGATTGCTGCCTCTTTCGGACCACCTAATCAGTTCACTGTGGTCTCAATTTATGCCCCTAATGGTGAGATGAACACAATCAACACTTGGGCTTCCCTTGACTCCCTCTCTCACAATGTTTTGCTTTGTGGGGACTTCAACATGGTTGAATTTCCTAAGGCTTCGGTGCCGTCCCCACATGTCTTAATAATGGTGTCATCAAATTAATTCACAAAAGGGGAGATAAGAACAAAATTGAAAACTGGCGGCCGATTACCATGCTCCAAATTGGGTATAAGATAATCTCCAAAGTAATTGCCAACAGAATCTCGTGTCATCTAAAGTCATGCCTTTGTGAGGACCAGAAAGGTTTTATCAAAGGTAGATCTATACTTGAAGCAATTGTCGATATTTGGGAAGGCCTTGCATTTGCGGAGGAGTCTGCTCAAGAGCTGATATTCATTAAGATCGACTTCGACAAAGCATATGACATATTGGAATGGGACTTTATTCTTCAATCTCTGAAAGATCTTGGATGCAGCCAAAAGTTCACGAAGATGGTTTCCACTCTACTCGAAAATGCCTCAACGAGAATAAACATCAACGGTAAGCTCTCTGGACCCATACATTTAATAAGATCTATCAGGCAAGATTGCCCACTGGCTCCATTACTCTTCGCTATCGCCTCGGGTGGCCTAAGTCGCCTATTTAAGCATCACTTGGATGCTGGAAATCTCAAAGGTCTCTCCCTTCCCCTTGGTCACGACCAGATGATTGCTAGACTCTTTGCCGATGACATGAATGCCTTTGTTCTTAACGACAGAAACTGCATTGAGGTGTTTTGGAACTGCCTCGACACCTTTTGTAAGGCATCAGGTTCAAAAATCAACCATGCCAAAACTGCTTTCAGAGAAATCCACGGGCCTTCGCCCCAACTGTTGATTGATCAGGGGTGTCAAGTTATCCCTAGCGGCCAAGTCTTCCGTCTCCTCGGTATTCCGATGGGCTTCAACATCTCAATGGACCAACGGTGGAACTGGATTCTATCCAAACTGGATAGCAACTAAATCATTGGAAAGGTATGCAAGCTAACTTGGCAGGGCGTGCAATGGTTGTCAACACATTTATGCTTTCTACGATTATTTACCATATCTCGTGTTGGAGACCTAAGGAGAAAGAACTGGCCAAAGTGGAAAGGATCTGCAGAAACTTCCTATGGATTGGGGATCCCAATAGGAGAGGGATTCCCAAAATCAAATGGGAAACTTGTATTAGCTCAAAAGACTTGGGGGCCTTGGGTATTTTGGATATCACTGGGTTAGCTGACAAGCTGGCGGCCAAGTGGTTTATCAAGGCTTGGTGCAATAGAGAGTCCTCCTGGACTAAATTGATCTTCAGAAATTCCAAAGACCTTACCTTAGTTAGTCTTCCCGATTGGAAGGACATTGGGATCCTCACACTTTTGTTCTCCCCTACCCGGTGTCCCCTAAAGGCTCTAGCCTCGTGTGTTCCTTATGGAAGAGTTGGAACAAAGCCAAAACAATTCATCAGAGTCAGTGATGAGTGGAAGTGGGCTGCTGGGATAAGACAAAATGACTCTATCTGGTTCCCGATCAGCGGCTTAAGGGAGGTGGAGTCTTGGAACCTCCAAATGGCTAAGCGACTATGGAACAAGGGGTACAAACAATGGAAACAGCTCTGGAAACAAGAGACCGACGAGTGGATTAGGTTTGAAGACTTAGACCCAAGACATAGAATTTCTTTCGAAGAATGGACTCTTCTTCAAAACAGGTGTTCAGTGTGGGACCACTCAACTACCTGCCTTCTCTGCGGACAAGATCTTCCTTGCCTAGAGGGCCTCAAATGGAGCAATGGTAAGAAACTATCTAGAATTCCCAACTTCAAAGAAAACTTAGATGTTCATCACACTCTTAACAAGGTGTGGTGCCTTTCTTGCTCCAAACTTCGATGGGAACTCAAGTTCATGTCGATTTGGCACCCCCTTATTGAGATCAAGAAATCTGTTCTCATGTGGCAAATCTTGCATAAAGGTATCTGGTACAACGCAAGGGCCAACAAAATTTGTGGTGTGCCTCCATGGTGCAAGCGGTGCCATCGATGCATCGAAGACCTTGTTCACCTCTTCTTCGATTGCCCCAAGTCCCGTGTTATCTGGCATCACGTGACACGGATTCTGCATCTCTCGAACCAAATCAATTGGCAATAGGCGCTGTTGGGTGAGGCGGTTGGCTGCTCGTCTAGGCTGTGGAATGCCATCAGAGGCGAGACTCTTTGGAAAATTTGGAGGGAGCGATGTGCTGTCAACTTTGGCCAAACCCCAAAGGAATGGTCGATTGAGAAATCATTGTTTCTTCTAGGTAAAAGAATCTCCCGAGACAAGAGATCTCCTCCATTTAGGCACCACTGTATTTATCTCCTCGTAGATAACAAGTTGAAAACCAAATGGGTCCCCCATGAAGGAGATGATAGTTTTGTACACCTCATTTGTAACGCCCTCTAGCTTACCGAACTCGTCCCCTACTTTGTGGGGTCCCATGGGCACTAGTCCCAATCACCTGTAACTCTTCTTCATTATTTTAATTAAAGTCTGGGAGATTAGGCCATGGTTGAACTTCCTTTTATAAAAAAACTTCACAATAAAAACTCTTACGCCGCTGTCCGGGTGGTTGGGCCTCTTGCCTATTGAGGTGAGGGCGAGGGTTCAACTCCCATTCGCAACATGTAAGGGACATGTATAACTTGAAAAAAGGTAGCATGCGACTGATGTGCCATCATTTGTTCAGCCTTGCGATAGTTGTGATTGCCGTTTAACCGAGCCATGTAAACCTCTATTCTTGTGGGATAAAGATGATCTCATGGATACTATGCTCTCCCTTGTATAGTTGCAATTTCAAAATTAAAGCTCGGGGAAGTGGGCCTTGGCCGAATCTCCATTTTAAAAAAGAAAAAATCACAGTTAAAACTCAGAAGAGTGAGCCTCGGCTCAACCTCCATTAATTAATTTTTTTTTTTTTTACTTCAGAGTAAAAACCGGGAACGAGTACAAATGCAAGCCTTCCTTTTTTACATGGGAAGCCCGCGTTTGATTTCATCTCATGAGAACAAAAGAGCACATGAGTAGATTGATTTGATATGAGTGACGACGACAACAAGATAAGATTCTGCGAACATAATTTAGGGGTTGCTTTGGAGACATTTTGAATCTTAATAGAATTTGAAGGATACTTGAATATGGTTTTTTGTCATAAAGTAAAGAGGTGACTTGAGGGGCCAATTTCAGATTAGTTTGAACCAATCGGACACTCATGTCACATCCGATAAATTAAGGATGTGATATGAGTGTGTGTTGGTTCAGAGAGATGAAACCACACATCATTATGTCACTCCTTTTTTTATGACAGCATGAAAGAGAAATAAACTAATGAAAGGAAGAGTACAAAATGTGCATTGAGGAGGATCCCCACAAAGCACAGCCAATAGAGATACAAGTAGCCAAAAATAGTCTAAACTAAGGGGAAATCAGACATGAGTTGGACATGGGTTGGAATTGATGGAATCTATCAATAGAGTACATAGAGAGTAGGTGTCAGACATTGATCCACAGGGATCAGTGCATGTGATCCACAAGGATCATTGATCCACAGGGATCAGTCTATTTGATCCATAGGGATCAATCCATGTGTGTGAGGGACAAGGGCCAGCTAGCCAAGGTCCCAAGCTTGGGGGATATCCTAAGGTACTTTGGTAGTAATGGGAACTACTTTGGTAGTAATGGGAATAAGTGTTGCATGATGGCCACATGTTCACACTAGACTATTCCAGATCATTGCTATTTTTAGTGGTATATCATTGCTATTTTTAGAGTACAAGAGGGTATATATGGATGGGAGGAGAGTCACACACATCATTCAAGTGATTTCTTACACTTGGTATTAGAGCACATAAGATCTTGTTTCTTTGTTTTGGCATGCGCTTCTCCATCGTTGCGTTTCTTTGGGGCAAGCTTCATCATCATCTTCGTAGAGATCTCGAAGCTTGTTGTCGATTGCAGCTTGGATCAAAAGTAGCGTGCAGACGAAATCCCATGGGAATTACATGGACCCCTCCAACGCTGCCTGACATTGCTTCATGCCTGAAGAGCGCTCTTGGACGGTGGACCTGTGTTGACGTGTTCCTGGCAACAGACGCCTACCGCATTCAGAGGAAGAGGTTGCTGGCAGTTTTTACACATGGCCCGAGGCCAGGCTATGCCCGTGCATGAACTGGCACTTCTTGCGCTCAGATTTAGCGCTTGTCCACCTCTGTGTGGCTTAACAGCCGCCAAGGGCATTAGACAGAGAGTGCTCTATTTCTGTTTTCGTTTTGCACTGAGAAAAGATGGAGCTCGGCGTATATATATAACTCCTCTCTGATTTACACAACATGTGGGATAATATGCCAACTCTGCGCACCATTTTGGGTTGAAGGCAGACCACGAGCAAGTTGTTTTGTGAACAACTATAGATGGAAGCTCACCAAATAAGCCAAATTAGATCACCTTCTTCTACATGTTTGGCCATATCTTGGTCCTCCAATATCTGAATTCAGAGATCTTTGCTCATATGAATAGCTCTCTCAGACCTCTTCCCATAGAGTGCTTGGAACATACCTTTTGGGCTTTGCTTCTCACATCAAAAGAACTTGGAGTTTACCCATTCATCTTCAATAACCCTCTTTCGAGCATCGTTTTGAAGCACAACCACTCGAGAGAGACTTGGAAAGCTATTTGGACAGAGTATGGATCATCTTTAGCACCTACATATACCTGCAAATTACTTTTTGAACCTCTAGATAAGTCTCTTTGTTAATAAATATGCATTGTTTCTTTCTTTGCATCATATTGCATATAGAATATGCAATTTTGCATAGAATCAAAAGTATATGTGTAGTTACGATGTAGACTCGTAGTGTGCGGTGCATGTATTCTTCTTGCAGGGACAGGTAAGTATTTTCTTGTAGATTAGCGAGGAGAAAAACATAAATTTGTCAGGCTGTGTATCCCCTTTCGGTCTATTTGTAGATAGATTGTGCCTGTCAACACGATTCTCACGGAAATTGCTTGTCGTAAATTTTTCGGTTTTCAAAATTGCACCATTATGCTGCCAAAATTTTCAGAAAATTAGTATGCATATGCATGCAAGCATATAGTACATACTAGAAGTTTCTTATTTCTTCATGTTTCATTGAGCAAAGGCTTGTAATTGTTTCTTTTTCACTGCCACTTACTGGTTTTGAGTATACATAGAATATTCAAACTAGATAATTATCAAGATGAATGATTTGCATTCCAATCAAAGAATTGTATAAGATGTGGATATCTGGTAGATATCATTGATTCGAGAAATCAATACAAGAATAAGACAAGGACGGTTTTAAGACAAAGGACAAGTGTTGTCGAGGTCACTAGAATGAGGAACTTAGTAGTTCACAACTTAGAATTCTAGGATGTCTAGTTAGAACCTAGAATAGAGGATAGTTAATCCTCAAAGACTTAATGATCAAGAAAGAATGCAATTCACATTATGATCAAAAGGAATAAATTCAGGCTTTAAAAGGAAAAGATTTAAAGCAATGCATTTAGAAAGAGATAAGAATTTTCACGTAAAAAAGAATTGCCCTTTTTGTAGAAAGGACAAATTGAGACAGGGTTAGTTTTACCATGGTCTCATGAGTTAGAAACTTAGAGATAAGAGGTCTCAAGGTAGTTTAACACCTTAGAAGAGCACTCTAAGAATGCCTACAAGTTTAGGATGCTTATAAATTAAGTATCTAGTTCATAAGTAGTTCATATAATTCCATAGCTATGAGTTCTTGTGCACATTTCTATGTGTATAGAATAAAGAAGTTTATTTCACAAGAAGTATAGACTTCAAATTTGTGGAATTAAAAGGGCAAATCAAGTTTGATTATAATGCCATAGTTAGAAATAGTAAAAGAAAAGTTATGTAAGAACTTCCTAGATTTGGAGGTTGAGACATAGACTTTAGAGTTCCTAGTTCTATAGAAGAATCATATCTTGATTCTATAGTAGCTTAATTCTAAGAATGATGAATAGAGATCCTACATGGACTCATTTTCATTAAGCAAGCAAGGCAAGTCTATAGGCCAAGAAATCTAGAGGGGACAAGATACACATAAAGGCAAGGTTTGCAGAGAGCAAACAAGGCAAGTGTGTGGGTCAGATACTCAAGAGTGGCCAAGACATATATAAAGGCAAGGTTTGCAAAGAGTAAACTATGCGAGGCTATAGTCTAAGTCCCAGGAAGTGAGACAATGTTATATAGCACAGCATGGTTTGCATTTATTAGACAAGGCAAGGTTGTCTCCAGTAAGAAGTGATTATACAACAATGCAAGGTCTACAAGAAAGTTAGTTCCAAATGGAAGACAAGTTGAGAAGCAAGTTTGATGTCTCTATTTATAGTTATATCATAAATAGTGACCAAGTAAAGTGATCAAGTTTGAGCATGACGGGAGGTGATTACTGATCCGTGGAGAATTAGATCTCCAAGAGACGTGATTAGTAAATGCTACCAAGTTGCTTAAAATTGATTTTTAGTTTATTTATTTTCTATATTTTATGCATTCATCGTGTAGTATGATGAATTCATTTAGTCATGGAGACTCTAGTTGGAATGCTTCAGCACTTTCAGAGAAAGTGAGAGTAGAATTCCAAGAGTTGTCCTTGAAAGAATTACAGAAAAAGGGCTGATTAGACCCAGCTATTCACCCTTTGCAGCACCAGTTCTTCTGGTGAAGAAGAAAGAGGAATCTTATAGGATGTGCATCGACTACCAAGTACTCAATAAGATTACCATCAAACATAGATATCTTAATCTTTTAGATGCTTTAGGTGGAGCTGTTTTACTCAGTAAATATATTTTACAAGTGGCTACCATCAGATTAGAGTAAAAGATCATATGAAGACTCAGATAATCCAAAGAAGGCTCAGTTATTTCTTCCAAGGATAGAGTATAGAGGTCATGGTATCAGCTGATGGGGTTCAGATGGATCCCAAGAAGGTTTCAATTATGTTATTTTGGTCGACTTCTTATGATGAGGGGCAGTTATGATCATTTGTAGGATGTTCCAATTTTGATCGGAAATTCATCTCTTTATATTCGTTGATAGCAGTGCCTATGACGAACTTGCTTCAAGGTAAAGTTCCATTTGCATGGAAGCAAGTGCAGTAAGAAAGTTTTGATACTCTGAAACAAGCTATTTCAGAGGCTCCGATACTCAAAGTGATAGATTCACATATCCTCTTTGAGTTAGAGACAGATGTTTGTGGCATAGCCATAGGGACAGTTTTGAGCCAAGATGGCAAGCCAATAGCTCTTGAGAGTAAGATATTGACATGAGTTGTATGCAATGGTGTATTCACTTAAAGTCTAGAGACACTATCTTGATGGTGCAAACTTTAAGGTATACACAGATCACCATACACTTGAGTATTTTTTTTCTAGTCAGCCAGATCTTCGAGGCAATCAGGCTCGTTCAGATGAGCTCATATAGGAGTTTCACATGGAAATCCTATATAGAAGAGCAAAGAGAATATAGTTGCTGATGCATTATCACGGATAATGTATCAAATGAGATTTATAGTTCTAGAAAGCTCATTGCTTCAAGAGATAAAGGAAGCACAGGTGGAAGATGTTGGGAATGATGGATGGACACTCCAAGAGAATGCGTAGGTACTGCCAAATCCTGCTTTGTACCAGCCCTTTGATGCTTCACAGTTGATAGGTGGACCTCCTTAGCTTCCCGGTGACACCATAAAATGGCCTATGTAATTTGGAAATGATGTATGTAAAGATTGAATCAAAACAGACAAGTTTGAATCTCAAGCTTCAAACAAAACCTTCTATTTTTGACTTGACACCTACTGGATCTTTTGCTCAGTATGACCAACACATTAGGAATTGGAAAAATTCCTTTTAGGGGTATCTAATTAGCTTAGCAAGCTAACTATTCCAATTGGAATGATATAAAAAGATCAACTATGCTCAGACAAATCAATTTAGCAAGTAAACCTTTACCCCCGATTTTTTAGGACTATTGCAGACTTTGACCAATGATCACCTCGACAAGCTTTTCTCTGAAATGGCTGAATAGAATCTCTTCACATTTTGATAGCATGTAGACAACTTTGAGCTGATTCCAACAAGCTATAGATCTTTGAATTTGGTGGAGAAATGACTGAGATATGCTCTCCACAAGTTGATAGAATTTTAAGTACTATGACAGAGAACTCAAAAATGAGCAATGTAGATATATGTATTAATGAACACTTGTATACAATGCCATTGGCATGAAGATCATTGCCTAATGGTGTAGATAGGTGTGGGCTAGAGTGTAGGCCTCACACACACTCAGAATTGACAAAGATGAGCTCGGGAATGATGAGTCTTACCCACGACTTTTTCAAGATCATTTTTATAGTTGTTGAGTTAAAAATTTGAATTTAAATTCAAACTTTTGGCTCCCTATAATCATGCTCCTACATCCTAGGATATATTCCATCAATTAAAGCTAACTTTTCCACGAATTCCTTTGGGTAGGTGTTTACAAAGATTCCAAGTCAAAACTGACTTTTACAAAAGGAGTAAAGTGGTAATTAACCACTAGCATTGGTTCCTATGCTTCTCCATATGTGTATGAACATCAATGTATCCCTCAAGCCAAATGTGTAGGCTTGTGAATCGCACCAACAGATCCCCCTCAAGCCAAACATTTTGGCTTGGTCTTCATCTTCAGTCTTCATGTATATCATGCAATCCAATCATTGCTTTGAACCTGCAAAGTTTGGTTCCATCCAAAGCTTTACTCAACAAATCTGCACACTGCATGTTGGTTGATGCATAGGTTAGTTGAATGTACTTGCTTAATAACTTCTCTCTCACATAATGGTAATGGACCTCTATATGTTTGGTCCTAGCATGATAGATGGGATTAGCTGCAAGGTGAAGTGAGCTTGTATTGTCTCCAAAGATTATTGGTGACCTAGTATATAAACCCAATTCTATATACAATAACTTGATCCATATGGCTTCTTGGGTGGCATTAGCCAATCCTCTATACTCTACCTCAATAGAAGATAAAGCAACACTAGGTTACTTCTTTGAAGACGATGATATTGGTTTATCACCTGCAAATGAAATGTATCCAGAAGTGCTCCTTCTATCATCCTTGCATCCTGCCCAATCTGCATCTGAATAGATCTTAATATCCAACTCTGAAGTGTAGGGGAAATACAGACCATGATGTTGTGTACCCTTGAGATACTTTAGAATTCTTTTGGCAGCTTCCAGGTGAGGTACCCTTGGCTTGTGCATAAACTGATGTAGCACACTAACTCCATATGCAATATCTATCCTTGTTAAGGTAGGATAATTCAAACTTCCAACTATGCTTTGATAACCTGTAACATCATCAATTTCATCACCTTCATGGGCACTTAGTTTTAGGTTTACCTCCATTGGAGTACTTGCAACTTTGGCATCCTGTAAATGAAACTTCTTCAACATATCCTGTATGTACTTTTTCTGAGTAATGTATATTCCAGAGTTAGTATAGACTAACTCAAGTCCAAGAAAATACTTTAGTAGACCAAGATCATTGATCTTGAACTCCTTCATCATCTGGTTCTTGATTTGTCTGATTCCATTGACATCATTACCTGTAAGTATGATATCATCAACATATACACATAGGTATATTACCTCTCAATTACTTCTCTTCATGAATAGAGAAGTGTCTGCCTTGCTCATGACAAAACCTTGGTCTTGGAGGTATGTGGTTAACCTGTGATTCCATGCCCTAGGTGCCTGCTTTAATCCATAAAGAGTTTTATTCAATTTGCACACAAATGTTATCTTGTTTGGATCCTCATAGCCAGGAGGTTGTGACATATATACCTCCTCTGAAATCCATCCATTCAAGAAAGCATTCTTGACATCCAATTGATACATGTTCCAATTTTTTGATGCAGCCACACTTACCAACACTCTGATGGTTGGCATCTTGGCCACAGGTGAGAATGTCTCTTCATAGTCAATGCCTTGGGTTTGTGCAAAACCCTTGGCCACCAATCTGGCTTTGTACCTATTAGTTGACCCATCAGGATTTCTTTTGAGTTTATAGATCCATCTGGATCCTATTACCTTCATGGATTCTTTCTTTGGTACTAACTCCCATGTGTCACTTTCTTTGAGTGCTTCAATCTCCTCATCCATAGCTTCCTTCCATTCTGTCTTGGTCATGGCTTCTTCATATGATCTTGGTTCTTCAATTGACAAATCTTTGGCAAGATAAACAGAGTGTTTAGTAACAAGAGATGTATCATACCCATATCTGATAGGTTTTTTGCTCTCCCTTTGTGATCTTCTGATTTATTGATTTGAAGATTCATGTATGTCTTCAAGCTTCTTCATTTTGACTTTGCCCTTGGACTTCCATGCCTTGAACTCTTCAAGGTTGATAACATCTTCAACATCTGAAGTAGTGTCTTCATTCTGAATAGGTTCCTCCTTAGCAAGTCTTGGAAACTCCTCCTCCAAGTCATAGGGTAGTTTGACCTTCCTGCATTCATTCTCACACCAAGAATCATTTTCATCAAAGACAACATCTCTATTAACCATGAATCCCTTATTTGAAGGGTTGTAAAACCTGTATCCTTTCTGATTTAGATCATATCCAATAAAGATACACTTCTCAGCCTTAGGGTCTAGCTTACCTCTTATCTGAGAAGGAATGTGTACATATGCTACACATCCAAATATTTTGCAATGGTCTAGTGAGGGTCTCTTACCATGCCATGCTTCATAAGGTGTCATCCCATCAAGGGACTTAGATGGTAACCTGTTTATGAGGTAAGTGGCAGTAGAAACACTCTCTGCCCATAGGTAATTAGGTAACTTTTTTTCATTCAACATAGACCTAGCTATTTCAACAATCAACCTATTTCTTCTCTCAGCTACGCCATTCTGCTCAGGAGTATACCTTGTGGTGATTTCTCTCTTAATGTCGCGGTCCTGCAAGAAGTCTTCAAACTCATTGGAGAAGTACTCACCTCCTCCATCTGACCTTAGCCTCTTTAGATTCTTTCCTATCTGATTCTCAACAAGTGCAAGATATTTTTTAAAACAATTGAACACCTCATCCTTGTGCTTCATGAAGTACAATACAGTCCACCTGCTATAATCATCAATAAAAGATACATAGTACCTTGATCCTGAGATTGAGGGGTCATTGCTTGGTCCCCATACATCTGTATAAACAAGCTCTAGGTAGTCCTCATGCATGTAGCCTTTTCTTGAGAAGGGTAACCTGTGAGACTTCCCAAATTGACAAGCACTACATTTATATATCATGTGTCGTTTCAAAACATTGGGTATTCCAATTACACATTGATCCCTGCATATCTGCTTCAAGGTTCTTTCTCCTACATGCCCTAATCTTTTATGCCAAATCTTAAGTTTTGAAAGTGTTTGATCTTTATAACTGTATAATGCAATATTCTTTGTGTCTTCTAGCTCAAAAGTAAAAAGTCTACCTGATTTTTCTCATTTTGCTATTCTCTTGAACCCATGCCTTGGATCCTCCACAAATGCTCCAAATTGGTTGAATCTAACTCGCAAACCTTTCTCCACAATCTGTCCAACACTCATCAAATTTTTGCTAATGGTTGGTACATAGAGTACCCTACTCAACAAGTTCTGATTTCCATCACAAGTCTTAACATTTTCAACTTTAACTACTGAGTGCTTGGTTTCATCACCTGTTTGTACTTGATGCTTACCTTTTGGTTCCTCAAGATCAGAGAGTAAAGCTACATTGCCAGCCACATGATTTGAGCATCCCGAGTCAATGTAGAATAGGTGGTCATCATTTATACCTGGTTTTGAAGTCATGTTAATGATCAGAAGAGAGGCATCTTGCTCTTCTGTATAGTTGTTGTAGTCCTTTCTGGATTTGAATCCTCCTTGGTAGTTGCCATTGTAGTTGTTGTTGTAATTGTTGTTGTAGTTGTTGTTGTAGCCTTGGTGATGGTTGAATCTACCTCTTGACTGTGAGTATCCACCTCTTTGATATCCTCTTCCTCTCTGATTCTTATAATTCTTGAAACACTCATCTGTAGTATGATTTGATAAACCACAAATGTTGCATGGTGAGGAGTTATAGGATCTCCCCCTACCTTGCTTACCTCCTCTGCCCCTTCCTCTTGATGATCTACCTCTCCCTACATAGTTGGCTTGAGAGGTAGTGCCTTCATCTTCTATCTTCTTGTTCTTGCCTTTATCTTTAGCTTTACCTTTATCAGTGTATAGGGCAAAAGAGCTATTACCTTTGGATGTGTCTCCATTCTTGTTGAGCTTGGCTTCATGAGTGAATAATTGTCCCATGAGAGTGGTAAGGTTTGGAATCTGCATGTCCATGTAAAGGTCCATGGCAGTGGTGAAGCTTTCCCATTTGTCATCAGCTTTGATCCCATTGATCACTTGCCTTACAATCTGCTCTTCTTCAATCTCTTCTCCTATGCTTGCTAACTAATCTGCTACATCTTTAATCTTGGTCACAAACTCTGAAATAGCCTGCTTACGTTGCTTCCTTAATGTGGTGAATTCAATCCACAACTGATTTTTTCTAGCCCTTGTGTTGGAAGAAAAGTAGGATGACAAGGTTTCCCAAGTCTCTTGGAATGTCTTACAGTTTCTAATATGTGGCAAAAGAAAATCAGAGATGGAGTTGAGTAAATAAGACCTTGCTAATGCATCCTTAGCACACCATGTGTTGAGCTTTTCATGTTCTTCCTTTGTTGGTAATCCTCTTGTTTTGAATGAGGGCAATTCCTCATCTCTTGAGATGTATCCATAAAGACTCCTTCCTTGTAGGTATGTCTTCATCCTTAGAAACCATGCCTGATAGTTGTTTCTATCCAATTTATCAATAAATGAAGGAAAACCATCTCCCGTTTTACCTTACTTGCTCTGATACCACTGTTGGGAATGATGGATGGACACTCCAAGAGAATGAGTAGGTACTGCCAAATCTTGCTTTGTACCAGCCCTTTGATGCTTCAGAATTGATAAGTGGACCTCCTTAGCTTCCCAATGACACCATAAAATAGCCTATGTACTTTGGAAATGATGTATGTAAAGATTGAATCAAAATAGACAACTTTGAATCTCAAGCTTCAAACAAAACCTTCTATTTTTGACTTGATACCTGCTCGATCTTTTGCTCAGTATGACCAACACAGTAGGAATTGGAAAAATTCCTTTTAGTGGTATCTACTTAACTTAGCAAGCTAACTATTCCAAGTGAAAGGATATAAAAAGATCAACTATGCTCAGAGAAATCAATTTAGCAAGTAAACCTTTACCCCCGATTTTTTAGGATTGTTGTAGACTTTGACCAGTAATCACCTCGATGCGCTTTTCCCTGAAATGGCTGAATAGAATCTCTTCAAATTTTGATAGCACGTAGAAAACTTTGAGCTGATTCCAATAAGCTATAGATCTTTGAATTTGGTGGAGATATGACTGAGATATGCTCTCCACAAGTTGATAGAATTTTAAGTACTATGGCAGAGAACTCAGAAATGAACAATGGAGATATATGTATTAATGAACACTTGTATACAATGCCATTGGCATGAAGATCATTGCCTAATGGTGTAGATAGGTGTGGGCTAGAGTGTAGGCCTCACACACACTTAGAATTGACAAAGATGAGCTCGGAAATGATGAGTCTTACCCGTGACTTTTTCAAGATCATTTTTATAGTTATTGAGTTAAAAATTTGAATTTAAATTCAAACTTTTGGCTCCCTATAATCATGCTCCTACATCCTAGGATATATTGCATCAATCAAAGATAACTTTTCCACGAATTCCTTTTGGTAGGTGTTTACAAAGATTCCATGTCAAAACTGACTTTTACAAAAGGATTAAAGTGGTAATTAACCACTAGCATTGGTTCCTATGCTTCTCCATATGTGTATGAACTTCAATGTATCCCTCAAGCCAAATGTTTAGGCTTGTGAATTGCACCAACAGAAGATCCACAGTCGAGCCATCAGTGATGACTCTATTATAGGAGACGGGACAGTTTCAACTATTTCTTCCCTTAGCAAAGCGAACAAGTCCATTCCGTATTCTTGTTTCTCACAGGAGAATGGAATAGTTAGATGGAAAGGAAAGGTTTGCGTACCAGATTCCTGGGATTCGAGAAGAAATTTCATGCATTATAGTTATGATGTGCCTTGTGCCGGACATCCAAGTGTTGACAAGACAATACATCTTGTTAGAAGAACATTTTGGTGGCCTGGATAGCCAGAGATGTCCACACTTATGTTTAACAGGCTTTATGTGTCAAGTCAAAAAAGTAGAAAGGATAAAGACTCCATGTCTTTTGTATCCTTTACAGATTCCAAATCACAATTGGGACAGTGTATCCATGGACTTCATAGTCGGGTACCGCGGATCCAAAGGAAGTGGGATACTATCCTAGTTGTGGTAGACAGATTGATGATCCATAGGGACCATGAATTTGGTCCATAGGGATCAGTTCATACCCATGCAGGAGATGATAGAAACACCACACAAGGATCAGAGTATCAGACATTGATCCATAGGGGTCAGTCCCTTTGATCCATAGGGATCAGTCCATTTGATCCACAGGTAGCTGAGTTGTTTATCCAGCATGTCTTCAGATTGCATGGGTTGTTGTTGACATCCATAGTTTTAGATAGGGATGTCAGATTAACAAGACTAAGCAGGTCAAGCTGTTTTTAGAGGACATATTGAGGGCTTATATGTTTGAGAGACAGATGTTGATATATTTAGGTAGTGATGTGTGTGAACACACTAGGACCACCGGGGCACTTTTTTCCCTCTTTAGGAGGTTTTTTTCCCCCAGCTTGTATATACGCCTATTGCCCTAATGGGCTACTTATCTTTGTACATTCTCTAGTAATACATTCAGTATTGTGTGTTTGTGCTCCAAGCTTCTTCTTCTTCCTTGTGCTGTTCGCGTGCTCCTGCAGACGTCTAACTCCAACAATTGGTATCAAAGCAAGTCGTCGCTTCATCTAGGGCGTCGTCGACACTCCTCCATTTACAGTCTCAGAATCACACAAATTTTGGTGAGCATACTCAGCGTGTTTCTGAGATCAAAACGGCTTCACTCTGTGGTGCCGAAATCCCGATCTGAGTTCATTTCGGCCTCCGAACGCACTATCACAGCGCTTGTGAAGGCTATTTTGTCTTTTTGTGCCAAAGGTATATACCAGTTTCTGTTCACCAGTTTAAGCGTCTCGAAGTCTGCTACAGGTCTAGCAGAACTTGTCTGGGCAGTTCTGTTCAACTTTTTGAGATACAGTCAATTTTCTGCATCAAGGTATTTTAGTCACCGGCCATGGCTGAAAGCAGTGATGTATTCCGTATGTTGGTTGTTGAGGATAAGTTGGATGGTACCAACTACCCATTATGGGCTTATATGATGCGACATGTTTTGGTTGCAAAAGGATTGTGGAACATTGTGCAGGGTGTTGAAAGACATCCTAGTTACACCTGTAACGGCAGGTACTACAAATACAGGTGCTGGAGCTGATGAAGATGGTGTCGAAGATGATATTCCGCAGATTCCTGTTCGTGCTATTGTTTCTGTTGCACCTACTGCAGAGCAAATTCGTTGGGATGGCAGAGATGCCCAGGCACATGCATTGATAGCTTTGTGTGTCAAACGTGCCATTATTCCTCATATTTGCTCTTGCAGAACAGCTAGGGATGCTTGGGATACACTTACCACATTGTACCAAGCTAGGAATGAGGCTCGTATTGCTTACCTCCGAAAACAGTTGGAGAGTGAGCACATGAATGAAGGTGATTCTATGGACAGTTTCCTGACGAAGATCAAAGATTTGAAGGAACAGTTGATTTCTGCTGATGAGGTTATACCAGATAGCTCACTTGTGCAGACCGTTCTGAATGGTCTTCCTGATTCATATCAGAGTTTTGCTTCTACTCTTCGGTTGATGATGAAAGGCAATCCGAATGCCTTATCATTTGAGGAGTTAGTCTCTGTTCTGTTGCAGGAAGATCAGTCCAGGCAGAATAGGTCCATTATGCGTGTTGCAGATCAAGCTTTCCTGGCTAGTCAGAAGGGCAAAGGAAAATGGAGCTCTTCTACTAGTAAGCAGAAATCTGCAAATGCTGCACATTCGAAGAACTAGGATAAAGATGAGAAGAAATCAAAAAAGCAAAAATTGTTTTGCAAGTACTGTAAAGGGAATGATCATATCATAAAGAACTGTCCAAAACTGGCTGTAAAAGAGGCAAAGAAAAAGGAGGCTGGAATAGTTGTTGCAGAAGCCTCTACACCAAAAACAAAGTCTGCTAATCTTGTGCAGGAAGAAGAATGGGCATTTACTACTGTTTGCAGTTTTGACCCATCTTCTCATGAGCAGTGCATGTCTGCAGTGGACTCAGATGTTTGGTACTTTGACAGTGGGGCGACCAAACATATTACCTCGCAGTGCAGTTTCTTCTCTTCACTCGAGCTTGCCCCTACAGGGAATACTGTCACATGCGCCAATAACTCCTCTTATCCTGTTATGGGAGTTGGTAAGATCATTCTGACTACTACTGATGGTAGTTCTTTCACCTTGTCAGATGCCTTATTTGTGCCAGGGATCAAGAAGAATCTGTTATCAGTTTCTGCATTAGCCAAGATTGGCTTGGTTGTGAAATTCGTTGATGACAGGTGTACAGTTCATGATCTATCAACTGGCGATGTGATTATTGCTTCTGGCATTTTATGTCGTGGGCTGTATAAGCTCATAGACTATGAAAGATCTGTGAATGATTCGGCATGTGCAGTTCATGATTCTCAGGCTATGTCAGATGCAAAGCTTTGACATGCACGCTTTGGTCATCTGAATTTTGCTAGTTTGCTACGCCTGCAGAAATCCGATATGGTGTCTTCTTTGCCCAAACTTGAGGCACCTGGAAAACATGTATGTGAAGGCTGTATTTTGGGCAAAATGCAGCATTCCTCCTTTCCAAAAGATGGTTCAGTTTGGGCTACGCAGAAATTGCAGCTTGTACATAGTGATGTCTGTGGTCCTATGCAGACACCCTCTTTTGGGAATTACCTTTACTTCGTGACTTTCATTGATGATTTTTCCAGGCATGCATGGGTATATCCACTCAAAGCAAAGTCCGAAGTGTTCATGTGCTTTAAACAGTTTTTGGTTTTGGTTGAAAATCTGTCAGCATGTAAAATGGGCACCCTCCGTTCTGATCGAGGGGGGGAATATACGTCTTCTGATTTTAATGCATTTCTGGCTGAATGTTGGATAAAACACCAGTGTACAGTGCCGTACACACCTCAACAGAATGGAGTTGCTGAACGAAAGAACTGGTCAGCCATGGAGATGGCGAGGTGCATGGTCAAGAGTCAAGCTTTACGACATAGTTTCTTGCTTGAGGCTGTCATGTGTGCAGCATATGTACTGAACAGGTGTCCCACTAAAGCGCTGCAGTCTATCACTCCATATGAGGCTTGGCATGACCGCAAGCCATCTGTTGCTCATCTGCGTGTTTTTGGTTGTTTGGCATATGCATTAGTGCCTGAACAACATCGTAGAAAATTGGATGATAAGGCAATAAAATGTATTTTTGTTGGGTACAGTTCTGAAAGTAAAGGCTATCATCTGTATCATCCACAGACTAAACGCATTCTAGTTAGCCGTGATGTTGTCTTTGTGGAAGATGCTATTCAACCATTGCTTTCATGTACTAAGGAGACATCTGTTAGCTCCAAAGACATGTATGATACGTTGATGCCTCTTTTTACAGGTGGACAGTCTAGTGCTGGTCCTAATGAGGCAACTTCTCAGCCTTTGCAGGTTTCATATGATGATGCAGATCATTCTATTTCTCATGCAGATTTACATGATACACTTGTTGATGAGAGAGCTGATATTGAGCAGGCAAAAACTATGCCAAAATGGTTGGTGCAGACTTTGGGTGACAGCAAATTAGATGCACCTTTGTCATATCGTACTCGTTCAGGCTCTCATAGTGCCTCCTTTGCATCAGATTGCTATGTTATGGCTGTGTCTAGTCTCTGTGATGAGAATGAGCCTGTTTCTTTTGATGAAGCACAGAATTCGGAAAATTGGATGGTGCCATGCAATCTGAATATGATGCTATGATGAAGAATGGTACATGGTCTTTATGTGACTTGCCTCCTGGCAAGAAGGCCATCGGCACTAAGTGGGTATACAAGCTGAAGCGTAAACCTGATGGTACAGTTGACACGTATAAGGCTAGGCTTGTTGCGAAGGATTATGCGCAGGAAAGAGGCATTGATTTTGATGAGACCTTTGCACCTACATGCCGTATGACTACTGTTTGGAGCATTTGTGCACTTGCAGCCCATCATGGTTGGAATGTACATCAGTTGGACATTAAAACAACATTTCTGAATGGTGACTTGCATGAAGAAGTGTATGTTTTTCAGCCCCGTGGCTTCGTGCAGAAAGGGCATGAAAACCAGGTGTGCAGGTTAAAGAAGGCATTATATGGTTTAAAGCAAGCACCACGTGCTTGATATGAGAAGATACATGCCTATCTGGTTGCACATGGTTTTGTGAACAGTCCAACTGAAAGCACCTTATATGTTAAGCGTGCTAATGATGTGCTTCTGATCATTGTTGTCTATGTTGATGACATGCTGCTCACTGGTCTTATTGAGAAGCATATTGCTGATTTCAAGGCTGATTTGCATGCCTCATTTGAGATGTCTGATTTGGGGCATTTGCATCACTATTTGGGCATTCAGTTTATGCAAGTTGATGGTGGAATGGCTTTGTGTCAAACGAATATATTGACACATTATTGCAGCGTTTTGGCCTTGAAGACTGTAAGCCTATTGCCACTCCTATGGAGACAGGTTTACGATTGAGTCTTCATGATGTTGGAGATGCATTTGATGTTGTTCTCTATCAACAGGCTGTTGGATGCTTGATTTACTTATGCATTACTCGGCCAGATATTCAGTTTGTTGTCTCACAGATGAGCAGGTTTATGCATTGCCCAGGAGTCACGCATTGGAAGGTGGTTAAGCGCATCTTTTGCTACTTGAGTGGTACTCGGCTACTTGGGTTGTTTTATCCCAAGGGGGGATCACTACCGCCAGATTTGCATGCTTTTTCTGACTCAGATTGGGCTGGTTGCTATGACACTCGTGTGTCCACCAGTGGTTTTTGCTTCATGCTTGGTAGCTCATGTATATCTTGGTTTGACCAAACTGTGCATGCCAAATTTTTGCATCTACCATAGCTTGAGAATAATGTACTACACATGGTAAGTCATTCATATATTTTTCATAGTACAGGGAATATTGTCACATGCACCAACAAATCCTCTTATCCTGTTACAAGAGTTGATAAGATCATTCTTACTACTGATGGTAGTTCTTTTGCATTGTCAGATGCTTTATTTGTGCCAAGGATCAAGAACAATTTGTTATCAATTTCAGCTTTAACCAAGATTGGCTTGATTGTGAAAATTGTTGATGACAGATGTAGAATTCATGATCTATCAAATGGTGATGTCATTATTGCTTCTCACATTTTATGTCGTGGGCTATATAAGCTCATAGACTATGAAAAATTTGTGAATGATTCAACATGTATACTACATGATTCTCAGGCTTTGTCAGATGCAAAGCTTTGGCATGCACACTTTGGTCATCTGAATTTTTCTAGTTTGCTACACCTACAAAAGTATGAAATGGTGTCCTCTTTGCCCAAACTTGAGGCACCTGGTAAACATGTATGTGAAGGCTATATTTTTAGCAAAATGCAGCATTCCTCCTTCCCAAAAGATGGTTCAGTTTGAGCTACAAAAAAATTGCAGCTTGTTCACAGTGACATCTATGGTCCTCTACAAACATCCTCTTTTGGGAACTATCCTTACTTCATGACTTTCATCGATGATTTTTCCACACATGCATGGGCATATCCATTAAAAGCAAATTCTAAAGTGTTTATATGCTTCAAACAATTTCTAGTTTTGATTGAAAATCTTTCAACATGTAAAATGGGCACCCTTCGTTCTGATCATGGGGGGGAATATATGCCTTTTGACTTCAATGCATTTCTAGCTGAACGTGGGATAAAAAATGAATGTATAGTGTCATATACACCTCAATAGAATGGAGTTGCTAAACGGAAGAACAGGTCACTCATGGAGATGGCGTGGTGTATGGTCAAGAGTAACGCTTTATCACATAATTTCTAGCTTGAGGCTATCATGTGTGTAGCATATGTAGTTCATAGGTGTCACACTAAAGCATTGCATTCTATCACTCCATATGAGGCTTGGCATGATCGCAAGCCATCTGTTGCTCACCTATGTGTTTTTGGTTGTCTGTCATATGCACTAATGCCTGATGATAAAGCAGTGAAATGTATTTTTGTTGGGTACAGTTTTGAAAGTAAAGTCTATCGTCTATATCATCCATAGACTAAATGCATTTTGGATAGCCGTGATGTTATTTTTGTGGAAGATGCTGTTCAACCATTACTTTCATGTACTAAGGAGACATCAATTAGCTCCAAAGACATGTATGACACTTTGCTGCCTCTTTTTACAGGTGGACAGTCTAGTGTTGGTCCTAATGAGGCAACTTCTCAACCTTTATGGGTTTCATGTGATGATGCAGTCATTCCATTTCTGATGCAGATTTACATGATGCACTTGTTGATGAGAGAGCTGATATTAAGGAGGCAAAAACTCTGCCAAAATCACTGGTGTAGACTTTGCATGATAGCAAATTAGATGCATCTCTATCATATTGATCTTGTTCAGCTCTCATAGTGCCTCTTTTGCATCAGATTGCTATGCTATGGCTACCTCTAGCCTTTGTGATGAGAATGAACCTGTTTTGTTTGATGAAGCACAAAATTCTGGGTTGCTATGCAATCAGCATATGATGCTATCATGAAAAATGTTACCTGGTCTTTATGTGACTTACCTCCTAGTAAGAAGGCCATTGTCACTAAGCAGGTATACAAGCTGAAGCGTAAGCTTGATGCAACAGTTGATAGGTATAATGCTAGGCTTGTTGCAAAGGGTTATGCGTGAGAAAGAGGCATTGATTTTGATTAGACCTTTGCACCTACATGCCAAATGACTACTGTTCGTAGCATCTGTGCACTTGCAGCTCATCATGGTTGGAATGTACATCAGTTGGACATTAAAAATGCATTTTTGAATGGTGACTTGCATGAAGAAGTGCATGTTTTTCAGCCCCATGGCTTTTTGCAGAAAGCCATGAAAACCAAATCTGCAGATTGAAAAAGGCATTATATGGTTTGAAGCAAGCACCACCTGCTTGGTATGAAAAGATACATGCCTATCTCATTGCACATGGTTTTGAGAATAGTCCAACTGAGAGCACCTTATATGGTAAGCATGCAAATGATGTGCTTCTGATCATTGTTGTGTATGTTGATGACATGCTGCTCATTGGTCCTCATGAGAAGCATATTGCTGATTTTAAGGCTGATATGCATGCCTCATTTGAGATGTCAGATTTGGGGAATTTGCATCATTACTTGGGCATTCAGTTTATGCAAGTTTATGCCAGAATAGCTTTGTGTCAAACAAAATATATTGACACATTAATGTAGCATTTTGGACTTGATGACTATAAACTCATCGCCACTCTTATGGAGACAGGTTTATGTTGATTCTTCATGATGCTAGAGATGCACTTGATGTTGTTCTATATTAGCAGGCTGTTGGATGCTTGATTTATGCATTACTCGGCCATATATTCTATTTGTTGTCTCACAAATGAGCATGTTTATGCATTGCCTAGGTGTCATGCATTGGTAGGTGGTTAATTGCATCTTTCGCTACTTGAGTGGTACCGGACTACTTGGATTGTTTTATCCTAAGGGGGGATCACTAATGCCAGATTTACATGCTTTTTCTGACTCTCGCTGGGCTGGTTGCTATGACACTCATGTGTCCACTAGTGGCTTTTGCTTCATGCTTGGTAGCTCATGTATATCTTGGTTGAGCAAGAAGTAGCCTATTGTGGCCACTTCATGTTGTGAGGATAACTATACGGTAGCTTTCATAGCGACTGTTGAGTACGTGTGGCTCAGATGCCTTATGGCTGATTTGGGTGCTGGTCAGTGTTCTGCCACCACCATCTTCACTGATAGTTTGAATGCATTGGCAGTTGCGAGGAACCTTATGTTTCATGCTCACACTAAGCACATTGAGGTGCACTATCATTATGTCGGGGAGAGGTTCTCTATTGTAGAGATGAGTTTGGCATATGTGTCCACACAGGAGAACATTGCAGACCTTTTCACAAAGGCTCTTCCTAGGAAGAAATTTAAAGCTTTATGCAAAGCTTTGGGCTTACTTCCTTTTGTGGATTGATTCCACATAGCTTGGGACTTCCTTATACATGAGTGCCAACTCCTTGTTCATTGCATCACTCCCAGGTGGGATTTGTTGATATATTTAGGTAGTGATGTGAAGAGAGATGGTGGATGCAATCCAAAGATGAGTAGGTGCTGCTACAAGTAGCTTCACACCAGCCAACTGAGACTTCTGATTTGATTAGTAGACCCTTTGAGCTTCCTAAATCCACCAAAATATCAGCCAAGTACTTTGTAACATGTATCCCAAAAGTTTTAAGTCAAGACAGACTAGTTGCGAAATGACTAGCTCCCAAAACATGCTATTTTTGGACATACACCTGCTGGAAAAAATGAACGGTGCTCTCAACCTGGTAAGATTTAGATAAATTACTTTTGGGCATAGTAAATAGACTTAGCAAGATTCCCAAAACCAAGTTAAAACACGTTAAATGATGGACTGAGCACTGAGAACAAGATTCATCAATTTCTGGAACATGCCCACCATTCTCGGGGCTCTGTAGAGATAGACCAGTGAGTAGTAAAATGCAGATATCTCCAAAACTCTAAATCCTATGACCTTGAAAATTTATATGCAGAAAGAAGACAGTAAGATCTATCCAAGGCACATTAAAAAACTGAAAAATGTTAAGTAAAACTCGAGATATGCCCTTCTGAAGTTACTGCTCTGAGTGAGTATAGCAGAGAACAAAACAGAGAAGTAGTTGATGATAAATGTATAGATTCACATACGATTACAACCACATTGGCAATGAATGTTTGCACAATGGGAGTAGAATGATAGAGCTATGGAGTAAGCTCTTCAATCTCTACAAAATGACATGAAATGGTTCATGTACAGGGCTTGCTAATCGCCTCTTCCTTCTTGCTCTTTTTATAGCTATTTGGAGGGAGTTTTGAATTGGAATTCGAATGGCTCCACCTAAAAGTGATCCCCAAAGATAGGAGATATTCCTTCAGCTCCAAAATTCATGGTTTTAGGTAGATAGAGCCATGACTTTGCTTTTACATCATGGATGAAGTAAGCCATCCTTTTCTTTTTTCCTTTTTCAATTACAAGAGATAAAAATGAACTCTTTTACAAGAGGTGTTCACATGACTACACATGTGACTTACAAATGAGCATAATATCAAGCATATCAAGCATGTAGGCTTGGGTAAAATGCACCAACAGCTCCCCCTCAAGCCTAACATGCTTGGCCTCCAAATAAGTCTTCAATTGTCCTTGATTTCCTGCAAGCCAATCATCAACTTGAATCTACTTAACTTTGTACCATCAAGAGCTTTAGTCAACATGTCTGCACATTGCATATCTGTAGAGACATAGGATAGTTGAATATCCTTGCTCATTAGCTTCTCCCTTACATAATGGTAGTGGACTTCAATATGCTTGGTTCTAGCATGGTATACCAGATTAGCTGCAAGATGTAGTGAGCTTGTGTTGTCACAAAAAATGTGAGGTGTTGAAGAATGAAGTCCAAGATCTATGTACAAAGACTTTAATCACATGATTTCTTGAGTTGCATTAGCCAAACCTCTATGTTTGGCTTCGGAATTAAAAAGATAATGCCACGGTTGGTTGCTTCTTCGATGACCAAGAAATGATTTTTGAACCTGCAAACGATATATACCCAGATGTGCTTCTTGTATCATCTTTAGATCCGGCCCAATCTGCATCTGAGTAGACCTTTAGCTCAATATATGAAGTATATTAATAAAACAAACCTTCATTCATGGTCCCCTTTAGGTACTTGAGGACTCCCTTGGCCACTTCCATATGTGGTCTTCTTGGCTTATGCATAAACTGACTCAATATGCTAACACTATAGCATATATCCACCCTTGTGAGTGTTGCATAGTTCAAACTTCCAACCAAGCTTTGATAGCTTGTGATGTCTTCAATTGGCTCTCCTTCATAAGCACTAAGCTTATGATTTTGCTCCATAGGTGTACCTGCACACTTGTTATTTTCCATCTTGAACTTGACGAGCACGTCATGCACATACTTCCTTTGTGTGATGTATATACCTGAATCTGTGTAGATTAACTCCAATCCAAGAAAATAAGTGAGTGGTCCGAGGTCACTTATTTTGAACTCCTCCTTCATTTGACTCTTTACCTGTTTGATTCCTTCAAGATCATTGCCTGTGATAATAATATCATCAACATACACACATAAATAGATCACTTCAGATCCATTCCTCTTTATGAACAAAGAGGTATCTGCCTTGCTAGCTTTGAATCCTTGGTCCTGCAAATAAGTCACCAATCTTAAATTCCAAGCTCTTGGAGCTTGCTTCAATCCCTACAAAGCTTTCTTTAGTTTGCATACATAGTTAGGATGATGTGCATACTCATATCTAGGAGGTTGTGCCATATACACTTCCTCAGAAATCCATCCATTCAAGAAAGCATTCTTTACATCAAGCTGATAGAGCTTCCAATTTCTAGATGCAGCAAGACTAATGAGAACCCTAATTGTAGGCATTTTTGCAACAGGAGAGAAAGTCTCCTCATAATCAATACCATGGGTTTGAGCAAACCCTTTAGCAACTAACCTTGCTTTGTGTCTATTTATACTTCCATCTAGATTCCTCTTGATTTTGTATATCCATCGAGATCCAATTACCTTCATAGATGGCTTGTTAGGTACAAGCTCCCAAGTGTCATTCTCCTTCAAGGCTTCCATTTCTTCATCCATTGCATCTCTCCAAGCTTTCTTGCTTTGTGCTTCTTCGAATGTGGTAGGCTCTTCATTGGTTGAATCTTTTGCAATGTAGATTGAGTGCTTGGTGACAAAAGAAGTATCATAACAAAACCTCTCAGGTTTCTTCTTCTCCCTTGAAGACCTTCTAAGTGGTTGATGTGAGCTCTCGGGTCCATATGTAGCATCTTGCATCTTTGCTTTACCTTTGTTCTTCCATAGCTTTAGTCTTTCCAAGTCTTCTAGGTCAATCTCCGAATCACTTTCTTCAATCTGCTTTGGCTCCTTTGGTTGAAGTGATGGAAAATCTTCATCCAAGTCATATGGCAGCTTCACTTTCCTGTCATCATCAAACCATGATTTGTTTTCATCAAAAATTACATCTCTACTCACAGAAAATCCTTTATTGGTTGGATTGTACAATCTATATCCTTTTTGGTTTTGATCATAACCAATGAATACACACTTCTCTGCCTTGGGATCCAATTTCCCTCTTATTTGAGAAGGAATGTGAGCATAGGCTAAGCATCCAAAGATTCTACAATGCTCTAGACTAGGTCTTCTTCCATTCCACACTTCATATGGAGTGGTTCCATCTAGTGACTTAGATGGAAGTCTATTTATGAGATATGTGACTGTCGACACAGCCTCTGCCCATAGATAGTTTGGCAATCCCTTTTCGTTGAGCATGGACCTTGCAGCTTCGACAATAGCTCTGTTTCTCCTCTCTGCTATACCATTGAGTTCGGGTGTATACCTTGTAGTGACTTCCCTTTTAATGCCTCTTTCATGCAAGAAGGCATCAAATTCAGAAGAGAAGTATTCTCCTCCACCATCTGATCTGAGTTGTTTCAAAGTCCTACCTGTTTGGTTTTCAATAAGAGCAATATACTTCTTAAAGCAATTAAACACTTCATCCTTGTGCTTCATGAAAAACAGAATGGTCCACCTGCTACAATCATCTATGAAAGACACATAATATCTTGAGCCTGATATAGATGGCTCCCTACTTGGACCCCACACATCCGTGTGCACTAGATCCAAAGGATTTTGATACATATATCCTTTCTTATTGAAAGGTTGTCTATGAGCCTTGCCGAGTTGACAAGCTTCACACTTATAAATCATGTGTTGCCTTGTGATATTAGGCAAACCAAGTACACTTTGGTCCCTGCAAATTTGTTTGAGTGTCCTCTCACCAATGTGAGCAAGCCTTTTGTGCCATATCTCCAACTCTGTTAGAGTTTGAGATCCATAGCTAAACAAAGCTATGTTCTTTGTATCTTCCACTTCAAAAGTGAAAATCCTTTCTGTCTTTTCTCCTTTGGCAATCCTTCGAAAGCCTTGCCTTGGGTCTTCAACATATGCTCCAAATCGGTTGAATCTAACCTGCAATCCTTTTTCAACAATCTGTCCAACACTTATTAAATTTTTGGTAATTTTAGGGACATACAAGACTTTGCTTAAGAGGTTCATATTCCCATCTGATGTCTTCACATTACCTATCTTCTCCATTGAGTGCTTTGTGTCATCTCCTGTCTGCACTTCATGCTTGTTATGAGGATCTTCCAAATCAGAAAGTAAAGCCACATCCTTGCTACATGGTTTGAGCATCCCGAATCAATGTAAAATATGTGATCATCATCCTTACCCTTCTTCACTGATAGATTCATAATCAATTATGAATCTTCTTGACTTTGGTCCTCTGCATAGTTATTGTAGTCTCTCCTTCCTCTATGGCCACTTTGATAGTTGTTATTGTTGTAATTGTTGTTGTAGTAGTTGTTGTTGTTGTAGGCTCCATTGTATCTTCCTCTATTTGATCCATAGCCACCTCTATTGAATCCTCTTCCTCTTGAGTTCCTCGGGTTCCTGAAACATTCTTCAGTAGTATGGTTAGATAAGCCACATATATTTCAAGGTTGAGATGATTGGAATCTTCCCCTGCCTTGCTTCCACCTCTGCCTCTTCCTCTAGCTCTTCCTCTACCTGCAAAGTTTGCTTGGAAAGAGCTACCTTCATCTTCATTCTTCCTATTCTTTGACTTGTCCTTGACCTTAGCTTTATCAGAATATAAGGCAGAAGTTTGATTACCTCTTGAGGACTCACCACCTCTGCTAATCTTTGCTTCATGAGTGAAGAGTTGGCCCATGAGTGTGTTGAGGTCGGGTACATGCATATCCATGTATAAATCCATGGTTGTTGTGAATGACTCCCACTTGTCGTCTGCTTTGATTCCATTTATGATTTGTCTAATGATTTGCTCCTCTTCAATTACCTCTCCAATGCTTCCAAGTTGGTCGGAAATCTCCTTCATCTTTGTGACATAATCAGTCACATTTTGCTTCGGGCTTTTCTTCATTGTTGTGAACTCCATCCACAATTGGTTCTTCCTTGCTCGAGTGTTGGAAGAGAAGAAAGAAGCAAGTGCATTCCAGGTCTCTCTTGATGTCTTGCATCCCTTGACATGAGGTAAAAGAAAATCAGAGATTGAGTTTAGAATATAGGACCTTGCAAGTGCATACTTCGAACACCAATTCGAAAGTCCTTCCACTTCTTCATGTGATGGTTGCCCTTTGTTCCTCATGGTTGGCATTGCTTCATCTCTGGATATGAATCCATATAGATTCCTCCCTTGAAGGTAAGCCTCCATCCTTAGATACCATGTCGGGTCGTTGTTTTGATCCAATTTGTCAATTGTTGATGGAAATCCATCTCCCATGTTGCTTGACTATGCTCTGATATCACTGTGAAGAGAGATGGTGGATGCAATCCAAAGATGAGTAGGTGTTGCTATAGCCAGCTTCACACCAGCCGACTGAGACTTCAAAGATGATTAGTAGACCCTTTGAGCTTCCTAAATCCACCAAAATATCAGCCAAGTACTTTGAAACATGTATCCCAAAAGTTTTAAGTCAAGACAGAGTAGTTGCGAAATGACTAGCTCCCAAAACTTGCTATTTTTGGACATACACCTGCTGGAAAAAATGAATAGTGCTCTCAATCTCGTAAGGATTAGATAAATTCATTTTGGGCGTAGCAAATAGACTTAGCAAGCTTCCCAATCCAAGTTAAAACATTTTAAATGATGGATTGAGCACTGAGAACAAGATTCATCAATTTCTGGAACATGCCCACCATTCTCGGGGCTCTGCAGAGATAGACTAGTGCGTAGTAAAATGTAGATATCTCCAAAACTGTAAATCCTATGACCTTGAAAATGTATACCAGAAAGAAGACAGTAAGAGCTATCCAACGCACATTAAAACACTGAAAAATGTTAATTAGAACTCGAGATATGACCTTCTGAATTTACTGCTCCGAGTGAGTATAACAGAGAACAAAACAGAGAAGGAGTTGATGATAAATGTATAGATTCACATATGATTACAACCACATTGGCAATGAATGTTTGCACAATGGGAATAGAATGATAGAGCTATGGAGTAAGCTCTTCAATCTCTACAAAATGACATGAAATGGTCACGTACAAGGCTTGCTAATCACCTCTTCCTTCTTGCTCTTTTTATAGCTATTCTTGGAGGGAGTTTTGAGTTCGAATTCGAATGGCTCCACCTAAAAGTGATCCCCAAAGTTAGGAGATATTCCCTCAGCTCAAAAATTCGTGGTTTTAGGTAGATAGAGCCACGACTTTGTTTTTACATCATGGATGAGGTAAGCCATCCTTTTCTTTTTTCCTTTTTCAATTACAAGAGATAAAAATGAACTCTTTTACAAGAGGTGTTCACATGACTACACATGTGACTTACAAATGAGCATAATATCAAGCATATCAAGCATGTAGGCTTGGGTAAAATGCACCAACAAGTGATGTGTGTGAACACACTAGGACCACCGGGGCACTTTTTTCCCTCTTTAGGAGGTTTTTTTCCCCGGCTTTTATATATGCTTATAACCCTAATGGGTTACTTATCTTTGTACATTCTAGTGGTAATGCATTCAGTTTTGTGCGTTGTGCCCCAAGCTTCTTCTTCTTCTTCCTTGTGTTGTTCACGTGCTTCTGCAGACCTTGAACTCCAACAAGACAAAGTATCAATAGCTATTTATTTGGTGAATAGACCCCCATCAAAGGCTCTAGATCAAATGACCCCATATGAGGCATGGAATGGAAGAAAACCTAGTTTGGATCATTGTAGGATCTTTGGGTGCATTGCATATGCACACATACCTTCACATATTAGAGCTAAATTGAACCCTAAGGTAGAGAAATGTATATTCATTGGCTATGGCCTTAATAAAAAAGGTTATAGGTTGTATAGTCCAAAAAAAAAGGATTTATTGTAAGTAGAGATGTTGTGTTTGATGAAAAAAAAATCTTGGTGATCTAGAGTAGGACTTTCCAATTCTGTCAAAAAGGAATGAGCACACTTGAAGCATAAAGTGATTGTGAAGATGATCACAAGATTCCATTGAGAGAAATAAATTCTTGGAACTTTAAGGGAAAAGCCAAAGTGCAAGAGTTGAGGGATGTAACAGAATCCTCTCAACAAACAATAAGAGCAACTCGAGAGAAAAAGAAGTAAAAAATGTATGGTTATGAAACATCATTGGTTACTAAACATTCTATATATCTAGAAGAGGATTGAAAATCTGAGGAGACCTCATGTTATGAGGAAGCAAAGAGGTAGCCTAAATGGATGAATGCCATGGGGGAAGAGATTGAAGTCTTACATGAAAATCAAACTTGGGAATTGGTACCCAAGGCTCCATCTATGAAGATCATAGTCCAAGATGGATATAAATGGTAAAGAAAAACTTTGATGGGACTATTAATAGGTACAAAGAAAGAATTGTGGCCAAAGGGTATGCACAAAAACATGAAATTGATTATGAAGAAATTTTTTCGCATATGGCAAAGATGTCAACCATCAGAGTACTTATGAGCATTGGAACTTCCAAAAAATGCAAGATCTATCAGATGGATGTTAAAACTGCTTTCCTAAGTGGATGATATCTGATGAGGTATATATGGCTCAACCTCTTGGTTTTGAAGACTCAACATGCCTTAAGTATGTATGTGGGCTAACAAAGGCTTTATATGGTATGAAGCAAGCCTCAAGCGCTTGGAATTATATGATTTTCACTTATTTGCACGATAGAGGATTCATTAATAGCAATCGAGATCCTTTCCTTTTCATCAAGGGGAATCAATCTAAAGTCTTATATCTCTCTGTATTTGAAGGTACAAGGAAGATCAAGATTCAGATGAAAGAATAATTAAAAATTAGTGATCTAGATCTACTCAAATACTTCATAGGGTTGGAAGTAGTGTGTACAAAAAAGGGTATGTATCTTGCTCAATGAAAGTACATCAAAGACATGTTTCAAAAATTCAAAATGGAGAATTCAAAGGTTAACAGGTACATCCATGGAGATGAATATGAAGTTAAGTGCTCATGAAGGAGACAAAATTGAAGATATAACTAACTATCAGAGTCTACTTGGTATTCTAAATTATGCTACCTTAATAAGGGTTGAGATTTGCTATGGAGAAGTGTCTTAAGACAATTCATGCACACTTCTAGGAAACCACACATGGAAGCAGCTAAAAGGATACTTAAATATTTGAAGGGAACTATCAATGAAGGTTTGTATTACCCTTACACTTGTGATATATACATCAAGATTTTCTCTCATGTAGATTGGGCACAATCTAAAGATGATATGATAAGTTCATTTGGATACCTCACCTTTGTAGGAACAAAACTAATTTCATGATCATCAAAGAAGCAACCCATTGTTGCTCTCTCTTCAACTGAAGCTAAATATAGAGGACTAACTAATGCAACTCAGGAAGCAATGTGGATTAAGACCTTGTATTTTGATTTATGTCTTAAATCATCTATTCCTCATATCTTTGGGGATAATAGCACTTCAATACATCTTGTTGCTAACCCAATAGATCATGCTAGGATGAAGAACATAGAAGTGCATTAACACTATTTTAGAGAGAAGATTACAAGCAAGGAAATTCAGTTATCATATGTATCTACTCACCAACAATGTGGACACATGATGGCAAAGGCATTTGTAAGCCGCCGGATTGGCGATTGTAATCTTTACCTTTCATATTCTGCACGAACCGAAAGGTCGTTGTGTAGATGTTGTATCCATTTATAAATCAATGAAAAAGACGCTTTGGTAACAACCAGAGGATCGTCAGATTGTCTGTCTGGGCGAGACATTTTGTGGAGTTTCCGTAGTGTGTGTTTGAGAATTCTGTGTACTATTGTGTCTTTCTGTTTTGTTTGATTATCTGCATCTTTACGGTAAAGATTGGGTTACGATAATGTTACATTAAGTGAAGTATTGAATCGTTGATTTGTAAGTTGTTTACTGTAAGTCTGTGTTACGGTAATGTTTATCCCTGCGTTGTGTACTGAGATGTATTGATTGTAATAGAATAGTAATTCTGTAAAGGAATGAGCCCGAGTTTTCTGTTAGAAAGTTGGATTAGCAGAGTTGTTTTGAACAAAAGGTCATGTGAGTGAGTTGATTTGGGAAAATCAAGTATAGGTCCTCTGATTATTCAGACCCCTTCCACTCCCAAGAACCCGAAAGAGTTTAAACGCGTCTCTGACTGCAAACGCGCGTTTAACACTGGTGCCGTCTATGGGAAAGTGGCACCAGAATGTTGCAAATTAGTTGTGGGAAAGTGGCACCAGAATGTTGCAAATTAGTTGTGGGAAAGTGGCACCAGAGTGTTGCAAAGTGATTGTCGGAAGGTAGCAACAGAGTGTTGCAAAGTGATTGTGGGAAGGTAACCATTGATTGTGAATCGACAGTAAGGTAGAAGTAGTATGCAAGAGTTGAAAAAGGTGATATATGCCGGTTACTCGGTCCGGCGAGCCGTATCCGAAGTACAGACAGCCTTGGGCGGTACCAAATTTGCGAAGGACACCCCCAGGAGGAAGAAGCACAGATCGGTTAGGCCTGGTCGTCGAAGAAGCGAAGCACATTAGTAGTGATTTCGGTAGCGTTCCGGTGGAACATACTGCAATTCCGATAAATTCCGGTGAAATCTCGGTGTAGTCTACAAAAGATACAGTAACTTCGAAGTCTACAGGAACGCTGTGTGTAGTTGATCCGACACCGTCTAGCCAAGATTCAAATCTCTCTACAGATAGAGGTGTGTTATCCAGAGAAGTCATTGAAGGTGAAAGAATACCCTGGATTGGGGAAAGTTCCACTAATTCCGGTGGCAGTTCGGTCCTGATTGCAGAAAATTTACAATTTTTCGATGATAACGTTATACTTCCCGGTGAATCTTCATTCCGAACACCAATGTTTGGAGCAAGTTTGCCTACGTTTGATACCACAGAAGAGGATAGGCTATTCGAATTAGAAATTCGTAAGAGGTTGAGCGCTATTTTCGAACCGGAAGGAGAGCAGTCTAATCATACAGACTCTGAAGAACCGGAACCACATCCTCAGAACTCAGGAAATAGTAACAGTACCACCACTAGCACCATGAGTGGGCAACAACAACAACAACAATAACAACAACAACAACAACAATAACAACAACAACAACAGCAGCAGCAACAGCTACTTCCGCCTCGACCAGTTCCAACAGGAGTAACATAAACCAAATTCGGTGGATTTCCAGGTGATGATCCTGATGCTCATATACGCACCTTTGAAATAAGTTATGCAGTACTAAACCATCCACCTGATCCGGCATACAAGGCCATAGTATTCCAGTCAACCTTAGTTAATGAAGCAGCGAGGTGGCTTACAGAATATGATATCAACCATTTCGGCACCTATGAAGCGGTAAGGGATGCATTTTTGCAGAGATTTTGGTTGAAGAAGAACTCTGCCGAAATTTTTGATTACCTACAAAACAATAGACAAAGGATGAATCAAACAGTGTAGGAATATGCCACTCTATTCAGAACTCAGGAATATGCCACTCTATTCAGAACTCATTTGAGACAACTACCTCCGACACATGCTAATTTATCGGATGATGTCATCACTCAATGGTTTATTAATGGATTAACTCCACAACTAAAACAAATTATGATCATCCGTTTTGTGGGAGCTATGACATTAGATGCGGTTATTGCAATGGCTTTGCAGCTCGAGCATAAGGTTAGAGGTTTTACCGAAGACCTGGAGTGTTTAAAATCCAGTAAAACTGTTGCAGAGGATCCGGCTAGACAAATGTACTGCACTAAGTGCAAGAATCCAGGGCATACCAGTGCCACATGTGCCCTTAATCAGATGTATTGTGCTATCTGCAATACAACAGAACATTCCACCGAAAATTGTGCTTATAACGCCAAAGTGCAGGGACTAGCAATTGTGAACGCTATCATACAAGAACCGGGGCAGCCGGCCACTCATTATATCCCACCTTAGATGAGAAATAATCAGCAACAAGGATACATAAATTATCGAGGACAGCGGAATACAAATTACAATACAAATCGTTGGCAGACAGGAACATCACAGGAAGGTAATTCTTTGCCACCCCCTCGCTGTCATTTTTGCGGTGAGTTAGGCCACATATGCAGATTCTGTAAAGATGCAACTGAATATGATCAGAGGAAGAAAGAGCGACAGAACCCTGTGACCAATATGGTATATATTTCACCAGTAGAAACTCAGGCCGCAGTGATTCAAACAAGATCTGGTAAGCAGTTACAACCAGTAGTAGAAGTGTTTGAACCTTGCATCCATGAACAACAGAGAATGTATGACAAAGCTAGTCAATGGACCACTAAAGAGCCTACAGTGTTTCCAGATCCCATTCCGGTAACCCAAGTTCCGCTGCCAAAGGAAGGATCGCAGGAACAAGATTCTACCTCTGTAACAGGCGCATCATCTTCAGAACCGGTGAAAAGTACAATTCAAGCAGATCAGGCATGGGAAATTTTATCTAAGGCGTCCATTACTCTCCCTCTTGGACAATTACTTGCACTAGTACCAGGAGTTCGACAGCAAATCCAACAACAGCTCAATCCTGGATCTTCCTGCATTCCAGCGACAGCAACGGTACAACCGGAAGCTGATTCTACGGTGGATCATTCGGTCCCTTTAATTACGGTATGGTACAAAAATCACAAGATTACTCAAGTACTAATTGATGGTGGGTCTGGTGTAAACATAGCCACTACAGCGCTTTGTAAAAAGTTGGGATGGACGCAAATCAAGCCTGTTCAATTTTTCGTTAGAATGGCAGATCAATCTCGAGTTCATCCGGTAGGACTCGTACGGAATGTCCTGATAACCTTGCAGGGTACAACGTTTAAGATGACTTTTGTAGTCTTAGAACTACCGGAGTCTAGTCTTGATTATAATCTTCTTTTCGGACGACCCTGGTTAAAACATGCTAAGGTTATATAGGATTGGTCGGCACAAGAACTAACATTTAAGGATAATCATCATAAATATGTTGTTAAACTTGATGCCATTCAGCCTTGTGAACTCCATGCCAGGCCATATGTAGCAGAGCCAGTCCACATGTTGGATGGCTTATCTGACGATGAAGAAGAAGCATTTTTAAAGAACAATGAAGATTTGATTTCCTTAGGCACTGTAGATCTGCAATCTATTGTAGATAACTGGATTTCGGCAGCCTGTACGGTGGTGCCTGTGATCGAAGAAGTGAAGACCGAAGATACTGTTCTATGGAAGAAGCCACTCTACAACATCTTTTACAGTCAGCTGACGATCCAGGCAAACCTCGTCAATTCTATGTTCCCGAAATTCAGTTAATCACCTATAATTTGGGAGATGAAGTAAATCCACGACCTGTCAAGATAAAGGAAGGATTGTCTGAAGCATTTCAAGCAGATTTGATACAGCTTATTTGTGAGTTCTCTGATGTTTTTGCATGGGACTATCGTGATATGAAAGGTCTAGATCCTCGAATCTATCAGCATCGAGTCGTGCTCAAACCAGAAGCCAAGCCGATTAAACAACCCAGCTACCGTATGAACCCTAACTATGCAGCACAGGTCAAAGCAAAACTTGATCGCCTATTAAAGGTAGGATTCATTGTACCCATTGAGCACACTCAATGGATCTCCCCGATTGTAATCGTACCAAAGAAAAACAAGCAGCTCCGAATATGTGTCGATTACCGAAAATTGAATGCAGCCACTGTACCTGATCCATTTCCTCTTCCATTTCTTGATACAATGCTGGATAGAGTGGCTAGGCATGAAATGTATTCATTTCTTGATGGTTATAGTGGTTATAACGAGGTTTGAATGGTTGAGCAAGATATACCGAAAACAACATTTATTACGAATTGGGGCGTTTTTGCTTGTAAAGTCATGTGGTTTGGATTAAGAAATGCTCCGAGTACCTTTCAGCGGTGTATGCACGAAATCTTCTCACCCTATCTCACTTCTTTTATGCAAGTATATCTAGATGATTTCTCTTTGTTCGGTAAGATGGTTGCACACCTGTATCATTTACGGTGTTGCTTTGAAAAATGCCGAGAATACCGACTCTGTTTGAACCCCACCAAATCTGTCTTTGCGGTTTCTTGTGGTAAACTCCTTGGCCACATTGTATCTGCACAGGGCATACAAGTTGATCCAGACAAAATTGCAGCCGTGTTAGAAGCACATGTGCCTACTACGCCGAAAGAAGTGTTTTATGCAAGTATATCTAGATGATTTCTCTTTGTTCGGTAAGATGGTTGCACACCTGTATCATTTACGGTGTTGCTTTGAAAAATGCCGAGAATACCGACTCTGTTTGAACCCCACCAAATCTGTCTTTGCGGTTTCTTGTGGTAAACTCCTTGGCCACATTGTATCTGCACAAGGCATACAAGTTGATCCAGGCTAAATTGCAACCGTGTTAGAAGCACCTGTGCCTACTACGTCGAAAGAAGTGATGCGATTCATGGGTCAAATCATGTGGCATGGTTGACATTTACGGTGGCTTTCCCATTTGGCAATACCCCTAAATCGATTAATAACTAGTACTCCTCGACAGTTTGATTGAACCCCAGAATGTCAAATTGCATTTGATCGTCTAAAAGTTTTATTAACGCAGGTTCCAATTCTACAACCTCCTGATTGGGAACGCCCATTTCATGTTTTTGTAGATGCATCAGATAGAGCCATTGGGAGTGTTTTAACGCAACAAACTGATAAGTGGTTCCGGCCTGTCTATTATGCAAGTCGACGGCTTGCTCCTGCTGAAAAGAATTATTCAGTAACTGAAAGAGAATGTCTTGGTTTGGTGTATTCTGTAAAGAAATTCCGGCATTATTTGCTAGGCCGAAAATTCATCTTTCATGTAGATCATGCTGCGCTGGTGTATCTGGTTTGGCAGCAACATTTAGGTGGTCGTTTGGCGCATTGGGTTTTATTGTTACAAGAATTCGATTATGAAGTAATTCATCGACCCGACACTGCACATGCATTAGCAGATTTTCTCTCTCGGTTAGATTCCGGTGAAGCTCCAATCGGTGTTGATGACACCACACCAGCAATTTATGTTACTGAAACAACTAGTGATGAATCTGCACAACCTTCTGTGACACCTACTTACTATGATTAGTTATTAACCTTTCTTACCGATGGATGTCTTCCTTCTCAAACTTCTCCTGCAATGCGCTGGAAAATTGTAGTTTACAGTCGCAGATTCCGGTTGGTTGCCGGACAGTTGTATTATATGGATCACACTGGAATTTTACTTCGTTGTATTCCTCCACATGAAGTAAACTCAGTAATCGCTCTGGCACATTCAATACCCTCCGGTGGACATTTTGCAGCAGATTTAACGCATCGAAAAATTCTACAAAGTGGGCTCTAGTGGCCTACTATGTACAGAGATGTATCTCAATTTGTGTAGCAATGTGACAATTGTCAGCGATCTGGAGCCTTTACAATGCCATTTCTTTCCTCTGCAGCCTCTCTTACCTTTAGAACCTTTTCAGAAATGGGGTCTTGACTTTATTGGACCAATCACACCTCCAACAATTCTTAGCAACAACCGATACATTCTGACATGCACAGATTATGCTACCAGATGGGCAGAAGCTTGGGCTTTACGGTCCGCTACAGCTGTCTCGGTGGCAAAATGTCTAATGAAGGACGTATTCCCACGTTATGGATTACCTTTGGAACTTGTCACAGATCAAGGGACCCACTTTGTCAACAATTTAATGCGAGTGCTAACACACACTTTTTCAGATTCTGCATAAATTCAGTTCACCGTATTATCCTCGTGCTAATGGCTTAGCTGAGAGTACAAACAAAACGTTGTTGACTATGCTTCCAAAATTGATTGTGGAATCACCAGAAAGATGGGATCAGTTACTACCTGTAGTATTATGGGCATACCAGACTACTTACAAAGTTGCCACCGGACTGACTCCTTTCAAGCTTGCTTATGGATTGGAAGCAATCGCTCCAATGGAAGTTGTAGTGCCTAGTTTACGTGTCGCCATAACTCAGAAGTTGATACCCGAAGATTCTTTGCCACTTCGGTTGGACACCCTCAGAGAATTAGATGAGCATCACTGGGAAAGTTTTCTGACTCTTCAAGAAGTGCAGTTGCGGCAAGCTCGTACACATAATCGGTATCTTAAAACTCCAGTTTTTACGGTAGGACAACTTGTGCTGCTTTATAATGCAAAATCAAATCGTTCTGCTGGAAAATTCAAGTTACGATGGTTTGGTCCTTACCGAATTACTGGACAAATGGGCCCAGCTACTTTTAGATTGACTACTTTGACTGGAGTTCCTCTTCCTAAAGTGATAAATGGTTCAAGGTTGCGACCTTATCATCAAGCACCTAATTCGCACTGAAGTGTTCTACAGTTGCCCGCGTATTTTTTTTCTTTTTTTCTATTTTCTTTTCTTTTCCTTTTTAGTTTTGTGTGTTCGTTGCTTAAAAACCATAAACTCCTCGTTTTGCTACATAATCATAAACTCCTCGTTTGGATACATAACCATGAATAATCGCCGCCTTTTGTTCTGCTCATGCATGCACACCGTAGTTATGAAGGTTATCATCTCAACATCGTGCGATGATTAGCATTTTTTATCACCTCCCGTTACCAAGTACCTACTTAATCTTCTTCTTTCCACTGTTAATCGCTATTGTGACTGCGTGTTCTGTGTGCTTTGTGCTCTCTATAAACCCTGTGTATTCGTGCTACTTTACGTGCGCATCATGGAAGCCCTGGCAAACTTTGCTACCTTCCGTGACGGACTCCCTACGGATGTGGGTGAATTCCTGCATGTCCGTGGGTTGTCTAATTTCGCTGAATTGCCTTGGCATTCAGTAGAATGTCACCCATTTTACGCCCAGATTATTGCCGCCATCGCTGCCACACCTGCTACAAAGCAGAGTTGGCCAATTACTTCCTTACCATCTCGGGTAGTAATCACCCTATAGTCCTTTGCTGATGCTTTCCGACTCTCTCCGAAAGGTCGAGAGAATGGCCCAAATCTGCCAATTGCTACCATGATTCAATTGTTCCCTAGGTACTCTTCAAATGAGTATGCTATACTCTGTCGCCCTTAGCCTGAAAGAACAGCCTTACAATTTTTAGTAGCCATCTTAAACCTGCAAAAATGTACATATGGGATATCTCGCCCATTCTATTCGGTAATTGATATGGCTGCTCGAGAGCCTATCAATTTCGCTTCCTATTTTTTCCGGCGCATTCACCGTGAATGCATTTCGGTCATAAAGCACACTTTTTTATTTCCGGCCATTCAAGCAGCGCAACTGCCTCCACGAGGTCCAGTCTTATATCATGAGGAATCTGCTCAGATAATTGAAGACGACGAAGACGATGATGAAGAACTCTTCCAGCTCCTCCACAGAAAATGCATCAGAATAAATTCATCTGACAGTCAAGTGCAGGGATGTGCTGATGAAAATAAAGCAGACAACAACAAAGAAGAAGGACATGAAGAAGAGACTTTCCACGACACAGCTACATCAATGCACCATGATTCATCAGCTCAATCATCTCCAAACCAGCAACACGATCAAAGTGTTTCTGCTGATTCTAAAGTCACATCTTCTAAGCACGAATCTCGGCAGCAGTCCAAACTAGAGGTGCAAGAAGATACGCAGGTAATTATTGCAGAACTTTTTCAGGAATTGATTACGGCAGTAGAATCTGCAATTGCCCAACCCAAAGTGACTACACAGCAACTTACCGAAGCAGCTAATACTCTGCAACCCATTCCTCCACCCATTGTTCCTGTTCCACCCCTTGCTCCTGAGGAACCTACCGCTTCATCCTCCTCACTCAATTACTCTCCACCGGATTCCACTCATCTTTTAACCTCTTCATCACAGCCACTTCCTCCTTTACTTCCTCCAATTCCTATGTTCACAGAATTAGAATCCATGGGACGCATGCTTATTCAGTTTTCCCAGCAGCTTCCGGTGCAACTCAGAATGGTTACAGAGAATCTTCGTCAAGAATTCCAGCATAAAGTAGATGTTCTTGAAGCAGACATTAATCCACTTTAGGAAGAGGTAGATGCGGTGAAGGCAGAAAATCATAATCTGCACTTCCAGATTCAACAGTTCCAGGCCAGACTTGACAAACAGGAAACAGTAATACCAACGAGATGCTTCATTGGCTGAAGTCAAAGAAAAAGATGATTTATTATGCGCTGATGATGCCGAAATTCTTCAGTTACGGCAACTAGTTAAAGATAAAGAGGATGTCCGCATAGCACTAGGAAATTTGTTAGAAGAAACTAGAGCACATTTGGATGAAGCATTGCAAGAAAGGACAAGAAATGACAGCTTTACTAAAGCAAACCAATACAGAGCTAGAGTTTGCAAATGCAAACCTATTTGAATTCAATGCTGCTCTTAAAAGCCAGATGATGTTGGTCGCTCAACTACAGAAGGAGATACCAGGGATAAGAAGAGAAAGAGATGCTTACTACTGGACCATACAATTTCAGAATCAAGAATTGGAGAGAAGAGAAAACCAACTTGGAGCTCAAGCAGAACGCTTATCAAGAATAGATAAACAAATTGCCAATATGAAGGTAAACCGTGATGCAGCTATATCAAATGATTTTTACTTACAGGAAGCCTTTCTACAAACACAAGCAAAAATTTTGATGAGCCAGGTAATTGCAACCAGTTCAATAAGAACTGATGCTCAGCTAGTAGAACCCGAAATCCTAAAACAGATGTTAGATTCATTAAAAAAGAAAATTGCCAGAACTTTTAAGTTAGCTAGAACAATGTATCTACAGGGTATAATAGATGAACCATAGAATTTTGTATACCTGCGGGTTCAAGTTGGGCGAGACGTTTTGTGGAGTTTCCGTAGTGTGTGTTTGAGAATTCTACGTACTGTTGTGTCTTTCTGTTTTGTTTGATTATCTGCACCTTTACGATAAAGATTGGGTTACGGTAATGTTACATTAAGTGAAGTATTGAATCGCTGATTTGTACGTTGTTTACTGTAAGTCTGTGTTACGGTAATGTTTATCCCTGCGTTGTGTACTGAGATGTATTGATTGTAATACGAATAGTAATTCTGTAAAGGAATGAGCCCGAGTTTTCTGTTAGAAAGTTGGATTAGTAGAGTTGTTTTGAACGAAAGGTCATGTGAGTGAGTTGATTTGGGAAAATCAAGTATAGGTCCTCTGATTATTCAGACCCCTTCCACTCCCAACAACCCGAAAGAGTTTAAACGTGTCTCTGACGGCAAACGCGCGTTTAACACATTGGATGGAGTCAAGTTGAACATGCTGAAATCAATGATTGGATTGCAAGAGATATTAAAGAGTTGAAGAGTCAAGCTTCTTAGGCTTGAGGCAAGCTATTGGTGTAAGAAGCAAGCCTAAGAGCTTTCCTTATGCTCTTGGAATTCTCTCACCTTTCATCACACATAAATGTAATTCATGGGAGCTTATATTTGTAAAGTTGAAAAGTTAAAATCTTGGACTTATCGCACTCAAATGTAAAAGCAAAATGTAAGAGGAATCTCATGAATTAAGGAAGCTGAAAGCCGTAAATGTAGTTGGAATCCAAATTCAAATCATTCATAAGATATAGGAACACTTTTAGGTGGATGACTCAACACATTCGAATTCAAAATCATGTATAAAAAGGTTGCCTTATTCTTGTGCGATAAGTGAGCACTCTTATGAGTTTTGAGGAGAGTTTATGAGTTTACATTGTGCTTACTTGAAGTGAGACGAGTCCTCCACAACACCTTTGTATCATATGTGCAATATCAATACACATTATGGCTGATTGATCATTCTCTATGTGCTACTATAATGCTTTGACTCACACAGTCAACTTGTCTGGCTCATTTCTTAGACTATGTATATCCAATATGGAATATCCAATCTATCACTTCGATCACTTAGATAGGTTGTTGTGAGTTTACATATGACATATTATCAATTTTGGATGTGTAGATTTCAAGTTATGAAGATTTGAGTGTGACTGTGTCTACATATCTCCTTCTTCCTAAAAAGTCTGGGTGATCCCCAAACTTCCTAAACTTATTGCTCAGTGTATAGTGATTCTAAATTCAAATAAATTGCTTTATTTATCTTGGCATTCATATGTTAGTGCACAAAATTTCTCTAGCATATTTGTACCAGGTTCTGACCTTTGAGTATTTATTGAGAGCTTCTCTTCCCAAAAAACAAGGATTTCTCAAGCTCGTAATGTGCAAACTCATCTGTTTTGACACAACTATTTGGGAGTGATGTTCCAAAAGACTTTGTGCTTATTTATTCATAATTTGGAAGCTAAGGAAGTATATTAAGCATTTTGGAGGTTATCTTAGCTTGTGTTGAGAAGGTTTTTGCCAAAACGGACTCATCACTATCAACATCCCATCACCTCTTCATACTCAATCTTGCCAATACTAATGAACTCAACAAGTTGTGATCTCCAAATAAGTACTTTCAAAGTTCTAGTTCTAGTTCTAGTATTTTTCATTATTCTAGTATTTCTAGTCTAGAATTATGGACATCCCATCTTGTCTTTTTGTAATTTTCTAGTAGGAGATCATATCCCATCATCTGTTGTACCTAGTTCATCTCCTTCAAGGGAGTTCTTGTAATCTTAATATCTTGTTTCATATATAGGATCTCGGGTTGTGGGATCTCTTGTGTCTTGTCACATCCAACTATCCATTCCAATTAGTCCTGGGTTGTGAGACTTCTTTTCTCAATTGCAATGTCCTTGTTTTATTTCCCTATGTGGATGATCTTGTAATTAGAATTATAATTCAAAAATGTTTCATAATTTCCTTGGTACCTTTTGTTACCTTCAATGCTTGCATGGAAATATGGTAAGTGTCATCTATAACAAGATTTATATTAGTATCTAGACTACATGATTGGGGATGTTCATCCTCAATGTACTATGAATGCTTAGAACCATTGATATTACAAGCCTCTTATCCCCTTGCTTTATCATGTCCTCTTTTTTTAGCATATCCACTTGTTTACATCATAAGGCTAGATAGCTCTCCTATTTTTGCTAGCTTAACCACCCTAGAATAGAGAGAGAGAGAGAGATAGAGAGAGAGATGTTCGAGAAAATTATTGGCAAGACTATGTGATGGCTTGAGTATCTCAAAAATCATGAATTCTTGAAGAAGAAGTAATGAAGAGTTCTCTTGTGAACTCACTCTTGTAATTGCTTGAGTATTCACCTAGTGTAATGGTAAAAAAATAAAAAGTGGTTCAAGCCACTTGATGATTAGGCAAGAATGGATGAATTCCTAAAAGCATCTATCTCTAGAAATTATGAAAGTAATCTTAGGTGGGCAAGATTTCAAATTCAAACTATGGCTCCAAAACACTCTATACAAGAGTGATTCATCTAGTTGCGAAAAAGAGGTCTTTGTAGCAGCGCTTTGTGCTAGATTTGAGCATGATATTATAGCTCACACTTGTATCAGTAAGTCTATTTATATTTCCCATGTAATATACATTTGATTTCATACCTGATTGATGTTATAATTTCAAGTCTATGTGAGTGTATTGTTCAGTGTCAGAGATCTCAATTTTTTGGTCAGATTACAGAAATGATTTCTTTGAGCATGATTCATCTTTCCAGTGATTTAACTTGATAATTGTAGCTTTCTAAGCCTAATATAAGATCAAGAAGTTTCATTGCATTTGGTTCTTACACTTGTGAGAAACATTCATTAGAATCTATCTGTGTAATAGCTCCATCTGCTTCCTAAAATGTTGGGATCACATAGGTGATTTGCTAAAATTAATTTCTCTTAATATAGTCAGTCATTTTCATTTAGATAACTTCTAATAGGTTGCTTTGCTTCCTAATTAGTTATCCCTAAAAGCACTCTGGTCAATTTTAACCGGAGAATAAGCATTGACTAAAATACTAGAGCATATATTTTTCAAAAATAGTAAGTTTTCCCAAGTTGACTATTGGTCAAACCTATCTGTTTTGATTCATTTGTTTGTAAGTTATTTTCCAAGGTACATAGGGTATAAAATACATCAAGTTGCAAGCTCAAAGGGCTAACTACATATCCCTAGAGTCAACTTGGCTAGTGTAGTGAAAAGTTTCAGCAGCACCACTTCATCGTCACCACCTACAATCCATCTCTTCATAGTGGTATCAAAGCAAGGTTGGACAACATGGCAGATGGATTCCCTTCATCAATTGACAAATTGGAAAGAGATAATTAACTCTGCTTGGTCATTAAGGATGGAGGCTTACCTGCAAGGCAAGAACTTATATGGTTATGTAGCTGGAGATGAAGTTATGCCAAGTTTTAGAAACAAAAGTCATCCTACACAAGAAGAGCAAGAAAGATTGAACGCATGGTGTTCCAAGGATGCACTTGCAAGGTCTCAACTCCTCAAATCTATCTCAGATTTTTTGTTACCTCATATTAGAAGCTGCAAAACCTCTCAAGAAGTGTGGAATGCACTTGAAGCCTTATTCTCTTCAAGCACAAAGGCCAGAAAGAATTAACTATGGTTGGATTTCACAATCCTCAAGAAATCTCCCAAGAAAAATGTGACTAATTTAGTCACAAAGATCAAGGATATTGCTGATCAACTAGGAAGCATTGGAGAAGTAATAGATGAAGAACAGATTGTAAGGCAAGTCATCAATGGCTTAAAGGTAGATGACAAGTGGGAAGCCTTTACCACAACAATGGATCTATACATATTCATATACCAGACTTCAATACAAATATCGGAGAGCTACTTACTCAAGAGGCCAAGCTGATGAAGAATGGACTATAGAGAGTACACATGCGGAAGCAAAATGAAAAGTAAAGTACTCTCACAAAACAAAGAATGTGTGAGACACAAAATGAGTAGACCATGAAATGGGTAAACTCATGTGGATTAGAAATGAGCTTGCCAAGAGCATGGAGTAGGCTCCTCAAGCTTATAACCAAGTACAAATGAGGGGAGAGGACCTCCTTATATAGATTTGGGAGGGGCTCTCAAAAGTACATCATATGTGGGATAAGTCTCCTGAAAGGAGAATGAATATAACTCGTAGAAGCACATGGCAAGGTACCCAAATACAAAGGAAATACAATATAAAATGGAAATAGACTAGAAATGGAGTGCCTCTTGGATACAAAATGGAGATGCACTCATGCGGATACAAATGTAGATGAAGTAGGAGCAATCATGTCGTCAACACCCCCTCTGCAGCTCCATTTTGGAGCGGCTGAATGCTGCAGAGGTCCACCAAGCGCTGGAGCAGAACCGGAGGTAGAGCCTTCGTGAACATGTCCGCTAGGTTCTCCTCAAAGGTACACTGCTCCAGAGTAATCTCCTAAGATATGAGCTTCTCACAGATGAAGTGGTACTGGATCTCGATGTGCTTCGTCCGAGCATGGAACACTAGATTCTTGGCGATGGCCAAGGCTGACTGGCTGTCCGTGCGAATACATGTCAGAGTATCCTGCAAAACACCAATGTCAGAAAATAAACTTCGAAGCAAGATGGCTTCACATGCTGCAAAGCTGGATGCTCGGTACTCGGCCTCGAAAGATGATAGTGCAATTGTAGGCTACTTCTTACTTGCCCAAGAGATAGGTCCTGAGCCAAGTAAAAATATGTACCGAGAAGTAGACCGTCAAGAATCAGGATCCCTAGCCCAATCTCAGTCGGAATACCCTGCGAGTTCGATGCCCCCTCCATACCAAAGACCATGATGTCAGGTGAGGGCAAGGTATCGAAGTAATCTCTGAGCAGCATCCCAATGAGTTTGACGAGGCTGATGTGCAAACTGACTGAGTATACCAACTGCATAAGCAATATCTGGTCTAGTGTTGGCAAGATAGAGTAATGAGCCAACAAGCTGTCGATAGGTATGCACATCCACAAGTGATGATGAGTCCTCCAGTGTAAGCTTGATTTTTGGATCAAGTGGTGTAGAAACTGAGTGACACTGGTCCATGTTTTATCTGGAAAGTAGATCAGAGCAGTACTTCTGTGATAGGAATATACCTTCTTTTGTTTGCCAAACTTCCATACCCAAGAAGTAGTGTAGTAATCCAAGATCTGTCATAGAGTACTCAAGGTCAAGTTGTGTGATGATAAATTTGATTTGTTCTTCATCTAACCCTGTCAAGATCAAGTCATCTACATAAAGAATGATAATGGCTACTAACGACTCCTTTTGATAGATATAGAGATTAGCATCAGCATTGCTTCTGTGAAATTGCTTGTATTCAAAGAACTTGTGAATCTTTTCATACCAGGCCCTGGGAGCTTGCTTGAGTCCATAAAGTGCTTTGTGAAGTTTTTACACTTGATCTTCCTTTCTTTTGATCTTGAAGCCTTCAGGTTGTTCAACATATACTTCTTCTTGAAGATCGCCATGAAGAAGGCACTTTTGACATCTAATTGATAAATGGCCCACTTGAAGTGAGCACTAAGTGCTAAGATATTTCTGATGGTTGTGAATCGTGCAGTCGGGGCAAACGTTTCTTCATAATCTATGTTATGTTGTTGCTTATAACCCTTAGCGACTAATCTTTCCTTATATTTATCTAGAGTGCCATCAAACTTGTATTTGACTTTGTATATCCACTTGACTCCTATGACTTGATGGTTGGTTGTTTTGGGAACTAATGTCCAAGTCTTGTTCTTTGTGTTAGGCCGCCGGATTGGAATATGTAAGTTTATTTTTCATACTCAAACGCACAGAAAAGGCGTAGCGAACAGATGTAACTATCTATTGATTAATGAAAAGGCAAGCACGACGTTCAGCGAGAGATGGGGAATCGCCAGACTATCTGTCTCGGCGACCGCGCTGGAGATGTTGTATTGCAGATTCACCCATATTCTGAGTACTATGTCTTGTTCTTAAGGTTTCAGTGATTAATTATTAAAACAGTAATGCTAAGTTAATATTAATAAGCCTGTGTGAATTCGTAGTTGTCAATTCATGTGATAAGCGTACTGCATCGTGATAATCTTTGAATTGGAAGACAGTTAAGTACTTAGTTGAATATTGAACTGGGAAAATTAAACAAAGGGCCTCTGCACTGTCAGTCCCCTATCCATCCCCAAGAACCCAAAAATGAGATTAAAAGGGGCTTAACAGAAACGCTTTTAACACTAGGGCCGTCTTTGGGAAGATGGAAACAGATTTGGAATAATCAGTAAGGGAAGAGCAGTACTCAAGGCAAGCAATGGAGAATAATAACTGCTAGTCGAAGAAGTGATATATGCTGGTTACTAATTCCGGTGAGTCCTACCCAAAGTATAGGAGAGACCAACATCCCTGGGCAGTCCCAAACTTATTAGGAACACCCCTGGGTGGTAGAAGTACAGGCCAGTTAAGTCCAGTTGCAGAAGGATCGGAGCCAGCCAATAGTGATTCAGGTGGAAGTTTGGTAGTACATGACAAGATTCCGGTGGATTCCGGTGTGAGTTCGGTACCGTTCGGAGAAGGTATGGTGAATTCCGGTTGTACAGAGACACAGTGCGGAGTTAGTTCTGCACTATCTGGCTAGAATTTGGTCATTTTTGGTGACAAGTCTGCGTTATCGGGCGAGAACGTTTATGGTGACAGCACAGTGTGGTCCGGTGAGACTTCGACAAGTTTCGATGGAAGTTCGGTACCACTCGGTGGTAATTTGAAGTTTTTTCGCTGATACTGCGGTGCTGCCTGGTGGACACTTATTTCGTTCACCACTTTTCGGTACAAGTCTACCTAATTTCGATACCAAAGTTGAGGAAAGGCTGCTAGACTTGGAGTTCAGGAATCGGTTCGACGACATTTTTGGACCGGAAGGTGAGCACGTTGACCCTCCAGCCTAGGAAGCTCACGAGAAACGTCCCCAAAATTTAGGGAATAACCACGCCAGCAACAATAGCACCATGAGTGGCTCACAACAACAACAACAAACACCACCATAACTGCAACCGCAATTTCAGCAGCAACAACAACAGCAGCCACATCCAATCGTTCCAGCTCGATTCCACCTCGACCGATTCCAATCGGAGTGACCTATACGAAATTCGGTGGATTTCCAGGGGATGACCCTGACGCACATGTTCGCATATTCAAAATCAGTTATGCAGTGTTGAACCACCCACCAGATCCGGCATACAACACCATCGTGTTTCAGGCCACACTGGTTAATGAAGCAGAAAGGTGGCTGACAAAATATGATATTAATCATTTCGGTAATTATGATGATGTGAGGGACGCGTTCCTGCAGAGGTTTCGGTTGAAGAAGAACCCTGCAGAAATTTTTGATTATTTGCAGAACAATCGACAGAAACCATACCAGAGTGTCCAGGAGTATGCAACACTATTCAGAACTCACTTGAGGCAGTTGCCATCGGTGCATGCCAACCTGCCAGATGATGTCATAACACAATGGTTTATCAATGGCTTGAATCCGCAGTTAAAACAAATCATGATCATTCGCTGTGTGGGCGGAATGACATTGGACGCGGTTATTGCAATGGCCTTACAGTTAGAGCACAAGGTTGGAGGTTTTATAGAGGATCTGGAATGGTTGAAAGCAAGTAAGAAGGTGACCGAGGATCCGTCCAAAAAAATGTATTGTACTAAGTGTAAGAATCCTGATCACACTAGTTCCACATGTGCTCTCAACCAAATGTATTGTGCCATCTGTAACACGACAAGGCACTCAACAGAAACCTGTGCATATAATGCAAAGGTGCAAGGTAGAGCGGCAGTAAACGCCATAATATAGGAACCGAGCCAGCCAGCCACCCATTATGTACCGCCATAGTTGTGGACCACACAACAACAAGGATATAGGAACTATCGGGGTCAGCGTAACAATAATTTCAATCAAAATCGATGGCAGGCAAGTACATCGGCTGAAGGTACCTCTCTCCCACCCCCTCGTTGTCATTTCTATGGTGAGGTTGGGCATATTCGTAGATTTTTTAAAGAAGCCACAGAGTACGACAAAAGAAAGAAGGAAAGACAAAATCCGATGACAAATATGGTTTATACTTCCCCAGTCGAGTCACAAGCAATCGTAGTACAGACACGATCGGGAAAACAGTTGCAACCAGCAGTTGAAGTTTTCGAGCCTGGAATTTGTGAGCAACAGTGGATTGTTACAAAGGCCAATCAATGGACAACTAAGGAGCCGACGGTGTTCCCTGACCCAGTTCCGGTAACTCAGTCTCCTCTACCATATACAAGACCGAATACACAGAATTCTATCCCGGTAACATCAGAATCACAACCCGAGTCCGCTATGACCACATCACAAACAGACCAGGTATAGGACGTTATATCTAAGGCCTCAATCACACTTCCTCTGGGGAAGTTGCTCGCCCTCGTTCCTGGTGTAAGACAACAATTTCAACAGCAGGTCAGCCCCCGACCTTCTTGTACTCCGGCGACTGCGACCATACAACCCGCGATGGATTCTACGATGGATCATTCAATACTGTTGATCACCGTTTGGTATAAAAACTAGAAGATTACACAAGTTTTAATTGATGGAGGGTCTGGCGTGAATATTGCGATAGCTGCACTCTGTAAGAAACTGGGTTAAACCCAAATTGAACCAGTGCAGTTCTTTGTGCGAATGGCGGACCAATCCAGAGTCCATCTCGTGGGACTAGTACGTAATATTCCTATTACCCTGCACGGAACTACATTTAAAATGACTTTTGTAGTCCTGGAGTTACCCGAATCTAGCCTCGACTACAACTTACTTCTCGATCGACCATGGCTCAAGAAAGCCAAAGTCGTGCAGGATTGGTCAGCTCAAGAGTTAATTTTTAAGAACAAATCACCGGAAATATGTCGTGACATTGGATGCTATGCAACCTTGTGATTTACACGCACGACCATATGTAGTAGAGCCAGTCCATATGTTGGATGGGCTATCTGATGATGAGGAGGAGGCTTTCCTCAAGACCAATAAGGACCTTATCCCATTAGGTACTGTAGACTTACAGTCGGTAGTAGATAAGTGGATTCCGACAGCTTGTACGGTCATACCAGTGATCGGAGAAGCAGAAGTAGATGCTAAGATAACTATGGATGAAGCGACCTTACAACAACTATTGCAGCCAGCTGATGATTTGGAAAAGCCTTGACAGTTTTATGTACCAGAGGATCAATTGGTAACGTACAACTTGGGTGACACGGTCAACCCGAGACCGGTTAAAATTAAGGCAGGATTAGCAGACAAATTCCAAGATGATTTGGTACAACTCCTGCGCGACTTCTCATATGTTTTCGCTTGGGATTACAGAGACATGAAGGGTCTTGACCCACATATTTATCAACATCCAGTGGTACTGAAACCAGATGCGAGACCCATCAAACAACCTAGTTATAGAATGAATCCTAATTATGCGGTCCAGGTCAAGGCCGAACTTGATCGATTATTGGAAGTGGGATTTATTGTGCCAATTGAGCATGCTGAGTGGATCTTGCCAATAGTGATAGTGCCTAAGAAAAATAAACAGTTACGTATCTGTGTCGACTATCGGAAGCTTAATGCAGCCACCGTACTGGATCCGTTCCGTCTTCCTTTTCTAGATACAATGCTCGATAGGGTAGCAGGTCACGAAATGTATTCTTTCCTGGATGGCTACAGTGGATATAATCAAGTGAGGATGGCGGAACAGGATATACCGAAGACAACATTCATCACCAACTGGGGTGTCTATGCCTGCACCATAATGTGGTTCGGTTTGCGAAACACCCCGAGTACATTCCAAAGATGCATGCAGGAAGTGTTCTCACCTTACCTGACAACGTTTATGCAAGTTTATTTGGATGAATTTTCATTGTTTGGCGACACTTCAGCACACCTATATCATTTACGGTGTTGCTTTGAAAAGTGTCGGGAGTATCGATTATGTTTGAATCCTACCAAATCGGTTTTTGCGGTCTCCTGTGGAAAGCTGCTCGGTCATATCATCTCTAAACAAGGAATACAGGTAGATCCTGATAAAGTAGCAGCCGTGTTGGAGGCACTGGTCCCAAAGACACCGAAAGAAGTTATGAGGTTCCTTGGCCAGATCCGGTGGCATGGTAGACATTTACGGTGGTTGGCTCATCTAGCGACACCACTTAACAGACTTATGACCAGCACTCCGTGGAAATATGAATGGACTAATGAGTGTCAAATGGCATTTGATCGTTTGAAGGTCTTATTGACGCAGGCTCCAATCCTGCAACTGCCTGATTGGGAACGTCCATTCCATGTATTTGTGGATGCGTCAGACATAGCGATTGGCAGTGTGCTGACGCAACAAACTGACAAATGGTTTCAGCCTGTGTACTATGCGAGCCGCAGACTAGCTCCTGCAGAAAGGAATTACTCCGTGATAGAACACGAGTGTCTTGGTCTGGTATACTCTGTTAAGAAATTTCGGCAGTACTTGCTGGGATGCAAATTCACTTTCCATGTGGATCATGCCGCACTGGTGTATTTGGTTTGTCAACAACATTTAGGTGGCAGATTGGCAAGATGGGTTTTACTATTATAGGAGTTTGATTATGAAGTTATTCAGCGACCAGGTACGGCACATGTCTTGGTGGACTTTTTATCTTGACTGGATTCCGGTGAATCTCCGGTAGGTGTTGATGACACTACGCCGGCTATTTACGTCACCGAGACAACTCCTGAAGAATCTACAGCACTTCCTGTTGCTCCTACATACTATGATACGTTAATGACTTTTCTTACTGATGGTTGTCTATCCCCTAATACTCCCGCTGCTTTGCATAGGAAAATTGCAGTCTACAGTCGACGATTCCGATTGATTGTGGGTCAACTGTATTACATCGATCAGAATGGTGTCCTACTCAAATGTATCCCTCCACATGAATCGGCATCAGTTATTGTCATGGCTCACTCAGCACCTACTAGAGGACACTTTGCAGCTGATCTTACTCATTGCAAAATCTTGAAAAGTGGGCTCTAGTGGCCTACAATGTATAGAGATGTTGTTCAAATTGTGCAGCAGTGTGATGTCTGTCAACAGTCTGGACAACCCTTGCAGTAACATTTCTTTCCTCTTCAACTGCTTCTACCTTTGGAGCCCTTTCAGAAGTGGGGTTTAGATTTCATTGGCCCAAGTACACCCCCAGCTACCCTCACCAACAATCGATATATTTTGACCTGTACAGATTATGCCACTAGGTGGGCGGAAGCTTGGGCTTTACGTTCTGCCACAACTATTCCAGTGGCCAAATGTTTGATGAAGGATGTCTTCCCTCGATATGGATTACCTCTGGAAATAGTGACGGACCAGGGTACCCATTTTGTAGACAACTTAATGCAAGTGTTGACTCAGACTTTTCAGATTATGCATAAGTTCAGCTCTCCTTACTATCCGCACGCGAACGGTCTGGCTGAGAGTACTAATAAGACTCTGCTGAATATGCTCCGAAAATTGATCTTAGAATGTCCGAAACGATGGGACCAACCTTACCTGCAGTATTGTGGGCTTACCGGACCACGTACAAAGTGGCAACTGGAACAACTCTGTTTAAACTTGCTTATGGATTGGAAGCTATTGCGCCAATGGAAGTAGTGGTACAGAGCCTGCGAGTTGCCTTATCTCAAAAATTGCTGTCAGAAGAATCTTTTCCATTCCGGTTAGATGTTCTCAGATCGTTGGATGAACAACGCTGGGAAAGCCTCATGATTCTTCAAGAATTTCAGCTACGTCAAGCCCGTACTCATGATTGCTTTCTAAAAACCCCTGTTTTCACAATTTGCCAACTCGTTTTATTTTATAATGCTAAAGCCAATCGATCTGTCAAAAAAATTAAGTTACGGTGGTTTGGACCATACTGGATTGCTGAACAGGTGCGACCCGCTACTTTTCGGTTGGTAACTTTAACAGGTGTCCTCGTCCCAAAAGTGATAAATGGATCCAAACTCTGCCCTTATCACCAGCCGTTTAGTAACTACTGAGGTGTACTCGATCATTTGCCTTTTTCGCTTGTTACTTGCTTTCTTTTTCTACTCACCGTGTTTTGGTTGACCATCTGACCATAATCCTTCCATTTTGCTGATCTAATCATGATTAATTGCCACCTCTATGTCACTGCTTCTGTTCATGCATGGATGCCGTAAATATGAAGGATATCGCTCCAATACTGCGTTATGAGTAGGTTTTTGCCGCCTGATTTTTTCAGTATTCCTATTTAATCTTGTTCTTTCCACTGTTAATCGATATTGTGATAGTGTGTTTGAGCCCTCTGTGTACTCTGTGTTTCCATGTATCTCTGTGCGAGCCATGGAAGTTTTGGCTAATATAGCAACCTTCCGTGCAGGTCTCACTCCAGAGGTGAGTGAGTACTTGCACACTCGGGGATTGTTGGCCTTCGCTGAATTGCCTTTGCATTCAGTGGAGTGTCACCCCTTTCATGCGCAGATTATTTATGCCATCGCCGCCACGCCTACTACGGAGCAGTGTTGGCCGATTACATGTTTAAACCCTCATGTAGTAATCACTCTAGCCACGTTTGCTGAGGGATTCCGACTCCCTCAGGAAGGATTGGAGAATGGTCCACTCCTTCCTCTTGCCACCATGAAGGAACTGTTTCCCTAACACTCATCTAATGAGTTTGCCATCCTTTGCCGACCCGACCCAGAACGTACTACTCTACAACTCCTGGTTGCCGCGCTCAATTTGCAAAAATGCACCTACGCTATATCTCGACCCTTTTATTCCATAATAGATACGGCTTCCCGTGAACCTGTGAATTTCACGGCATTTTCCTTTAGGTGCATTCACCGTGAATGTGTAGCGGTTACAAAGCAAATCGCCAAGAATGATATCCCTCGCACACGCTTACCCCATATCTTTACCTTCCTCTTTCCGGTGATACAAGCCGCACAACCTCCTCCAACCGCTCCTTTTCTGTTACATGAAGAATCTACACAAATGGTCGAAGACAAAGATGATGACGATGCCGATTTGCTTCAATTCTTTCATCGCAAATGCAGATGCGTTAGTCTCTCCCAGAGTCAGGTACAGGGTTCTACTGGGGGTCACGAAGTTGAAGTTTTTCACGATACTGCCACCTCTATGCAGGTAGAGTCTTCCGTTCCATCTTCTTCTCTAAAGCAGCTGGATCAAGTTGTCAACATGGAAGATGTAGCTGAAGTATCTTCGCGAGAGGAATCTCATCAACCGGATGCTGAGGTTGAGAAGGAGATCGTGGAAGCTACTGAAGGAATGGAATGCCAATCTCCTTCATCCCCAACTACGGAGGTCCAAGCAGAAGCAATTAAGGAAGTAATTGGCACTGCTGAGGATGTTACTGAAGCTGTTGAGGAGATAAATCAGCATGAGACCGGAATTGTTTTGGTTCCAAACACCCTTATTCCTCTTCCTCCGTCGATTACCCGTTTCGAGCATGTAGAAGTTCGTCCTGGTGCAACCTCCACTGACATTCGAGAGGCATCGTAGCTCAATTATCTTCTCCTGATTACTCTCCACCACCCTCCCCTCATCTGCTCTCTGCCTCATTGTCACAACCTCCTCCTTCTCTTCCACCCTCGGCAGTCATGTTCACCGAATTGGAGTCTATGGGTCGCCTCCTTATACAATTTTCCCAGAAATTACCCCTCCAGATGAAGCTAGTGACTCAGAGCATTCAACAGGAGTTGCAGAGTAAAGTGGATTTGCTTGAAGTTGACATTGCTCCACTCCAGGAAGAAACCATTGCGGTCAAAGCCGAGAATCACGCACTCCAGCTTCAACTACGACAACTCCAAGAGCAATTAACAAAAAGGGATAATTTGATTGCTCAACGGGATGCCGCAATTGCTGAACTGAAGGAAAAGAATGTCCTTTTAGCTGCTCGTGATGAGGAAATATCTCAATTGGAACAAATGGTGCAGGATAAGGAAGATGCTTGAGTTGCTCTCGACAATCTCTTGGAAGGCACACGCACGAACCTTGCTCTAGTAGAATAGAAAGGACAAGAAATGGCAGACTTGGCCATCAAAAATACTGAAGAACTCAAGACAGTGTCCGCAGAACTCTTTCAGAAAAGCCGTGACCTAGAGGCCAAGATTGGCCAGAAAGTTCAGATAAAGAAAGAGATGGAAGGTATTATGAAAGAGCGAGATGCCTATTATAAAACTATCCAATATCAAGCTCAGGAGTTGGAATGACGTGAGAAGCAATTAGGTGTTGAGGCTGATCGGCTTGCGAGAATTGATGCAGAGATTGCCGAAATAAAGCTGAGGAGAGATGCGGCCATAGCCAACGACTTTTATCTGCAAGAATCATTTTTGCAAACGCAGGTTGAATTATTGATGAGTCAAGTAGTTGCTGCTAGTTCGGTTCGAATAGACGTGCAATTGGTCGAGCCGGACATTTTGAAGACTATGCTTGACTTATTAAAGTAGAAGATCACAAGAACTTTTAAACTAGCCAGAACTCTGTATATACAAGGCATTATTGATGAGCCTTAGTTGTATTCTTCCTTTTTTGGGTTCGAGTCCACCGTGCATGCTAGTGTTAGGCCACCGGATTGGAATATGTAATTTTATTTTTCATACTCGCACGCACCGAAAAGGCGTAGTGAACAGATGTAACTATCTATTGATTAATTAAAAGGCAAGCACAACATTCAGCGAGAGACGGGGAATCGCCAGACTGTCCGTCTGGGCAACCGTGCTGGAGCTGTTGTATTGCCGATTCATCCAAATTCTGATTATTGTGTCTTGTTCTCAAGGTTTCAGTGATTAATTATTAACACAGTAATGCTATGTTAATATTAATAAGCCTGAGCGAATTCGTAGTTGTTAATTCACGTGATAAACGTACTGCGTCGTGATAATCTTCGAATTGGAAGACAGTTAACTACTTAGTTGAATGTTGAACTGGGAAAATTAAACAAAGGGCCTCTGCACTGTCAGACCCCTATCCATCCCCAAGAACCCAGAAATGAGATTAAAAGTCGCTTAACAGAAGCGCTTTTAACATTTGCTATTGCATGCAATTCCTCTTTCATAGCTTCTTCCCACTCTGGTTGGCCTTGAGCTTCTTTGTAGTTGGATGGCTCTGGAATTTGCTGAATTTGGTGCATTAGAGCATAATTAATATAATGACTTTGTTCACGTTGTCTCTTATCAAGAAGCCTTTGAGATCGGCGTGGTTGTTGTGAAGTACTTGCTTCTGAGTTGGAGTTTGGAAATACTGAGTCCCCCTCTGAAGTGTAGATAGGTGGACTAAGACTTGTACTTGAATCTTTTCTTGAGTATGTGGAAGCTTCATTGAAGATCACATCCTTCGAAATGGTGATGGAGTGGTTTTCCATATCATATAGATGGTATGCCTTTGATTGGTCAATGTACCCTATGAATATGTGTTTCTTGGACTTTGATTGTAACTTCTTTCTATCTTCTTTTGGTACATGGACAAAAGCTTCACTACCAAAGACTTGAAAGTAATTCACATTTGGTTTTCTTCCATAGTATGCTTCGAAGGGTGTTTTGTTGTGTAATGCACTTGTAAATCCTCGATTAAGAATGTGAACGGTTGTATGCACGGCTTCTGCCCAGAACTTGTAGGGTAGATCCTTGTGATGAAGCATAGTTCTTGCCATTTCCATCACAGTGCGTATCTTTCTTTCCGCTACTCCATTGTGGGATGGGGTATGAGGCTGAGTGACTTGTCTTTTGATCCCTGTCTGGTTGAGAAAGTTATCAAAGTCATGATTGATAAACTAACCACCTCCATCTGATCTGATGATTTTAACTTTAGTCGAAGCTTCATTCTCAACTTCCTTGATCCAAGTTTGAAACTTGGAGAATGTGTCTGCCTTTGACTTCAAAAAGTACACCCAAATATAGTGGGACTGGTCATCTACTAGAAGATAAAAGTAGAGGGATCCACTCAGGGATGGGGTGTTCATGGGTCCACATAAGTCCATGTGGATAAGGGCTAGGGATCCACTCAGGGATGGGGTGTTCATGGGTCCACATAAGTCCATGTGGATAAGGGATGGGGTGTTCATGGGTCCACATAAGTCCATGTCCATAAGTCCTTGGGAACTGGGGCCCTATGTTGCTTGCGTTGGGTGCAAGCTTGGCAGACATCAGTAAGTTTCCCTATCTTTGGCAATCCCTTCACAAGTTGGGATGAAGAGATTTTTGATACGTAAGAGGTGTGGCCAAATCTTTGATGCCACAAACTTGAGGTTGATTCTTTGGATACAAAGCAAGATAGTTTGTAGAGGCCTTTTTCTTCAATACCTTGAGCAATGACATCCTTTGTATGGGGATCAACTACCTTAACTGAGGTGTTATCAAACCATATTTGTTTTTCCTGATCTGTAATGGCCTTGACAGAAAGTAGATTCATACATAAATGTGGAACAAAAAGAACATTGGATAAAGACTTGCATTCCCCCTGATTGTTGGTAATTTGAACTTTCCCTTTTCCTTCGATGGGTAAACTTTTGTTGTTGCCAAGATAGACTTCTCCGGTGTGATCTTTGAGTTCTTGAAAGGAGTCCTTGTCTTTGCACATATGGGAGGTAGCTCCGCTATCAAAGATCCACTCATGCGGGGAGCTAGAAGTAACTAGGGCATTGGCTTCTGTGGAGATGAAGAGTTCCTCACTAGAGCAATGGGATCTATGTTGGGATCCTTTGGATGCTTGCCTAGACATAGACGCCTTCGATGATTGTTTCTTTTTATAGCAAAACTTTTCTAAGTGTCTTGATTTTCCACAAAAATTATAGGTGAACTTCTTCGATGAATTATGCGATCCTTGCTTAGATCCATTGTTAGCATGATGACTTGTGGTTTTGCCCTTATTGAATGGGCCTTTGGCCTTCATGGCAGACTCTTGGGAGGAAGTCGATTTGGCTAGCGAGTCGTGAAGGAGCAATAGTCCACTTTTTCACTGCATCACTTCTAGGGTAGATTTGTTGATATATTTAGTTAATGAGGTGTGTGAACACACTAGGACTGTCGGGCACTTTTTTCCTCTTTAGGAGGTTTTTTTCCCTGGCTTGTACATATGCCTATAATCCTAATGAGTCACTTATCTTTGTACATTCTCTTGGTAAGACATTTAGTATTGTGTGTTATGCTCCAAGCTTCTTGTTCTTTTTTGTGCTATTTGTGTGCTTCCATAGACCTCAAACTCCAACACTACTATGTGATGAATAGAATAAATAACATATAATAAATCAAGTTATTCATTTAATGACAACATGAACCTAATAAAAAAGCAACTAACCTCGATTGACATGGATGGTCAATCCCATGTCACATCATGGAGAAAAAATAAGCATGTTCCATTTGATAAATAAAACACATGCATGAAAATTTTGGATGAATAACTGACTATGTTTCTAAATCATATTCACGAATCAAGTAATTATAATGTGGCATAAGTGGTGCCTTTTACATCCACTAAGATTCTTCCACTGAATGATTTCCATACTTTATTAAATATCTAGAATATTGACTTCTTTTTTATGTTATAGTTACATCATAATTTAAGATATAATTAAGTTCTAAAACTTTAGTTTGTCCATCAAGTAATGGTGGATTATCAACAATATTACTAAAAGGAGGGATTAATATGAATGGTTTTAGCTAACTTATATGAATTATCTGTTGTCAGGATCTTGCTCATGCTCAAACAGAGGTTACGAACGCAGAAAACACACAAAAAAATAGACGCAACAAGAGATGAGACAAAATGCAGATTGGGTGCAATCTCCCCCCATGCACTCTGTCTTGACAGTCCACAGAGTGCATGTATTTATAGGAATTTTGATTACATCGAAAAGAGTGGTTACATGAGAGCGGCTTCGAAAAGCAAGCGTGAAACTAAAAGTTGGTAACTTTTACAGAAAGCCATTGCTTTCAATAACAGAAACTGCGGTCTACAATGGCCCTTATTCTAACCATTACTTTTCTAACTATTTCTAACAATAGAACCTTCTACGAGGGTTTATTTACAAGCTAAATAATAATTATTCGGATTATTGATATCCGCCCTTTCACGCCTTGCACGCTCCTCACGAACCTTCAGCTGCTATATCAGAAACATCAAAAACACATTAATACATCAATAATTTAACACTGTAACAATGCATTGTTCAATAATAATTTAACACTCCAACAATGCATTGTTCAACATATTCCATGTTACAATCCAACAATGCATTGTTCAACATATTCCATGTTACAATCCAACAATGCATTGTTCAACATATTCCATAATTTATAACATACCAATGTTGAACAATGCATTGTTCAACCTATTCCATGTTACAATCCAACAATGCATTGTTCAACATATTCCATAATTTATAACATTATCAATGTTTGATTGGATGGTATCTTCAATAAAAAATAATTTTCATTAATGTTTTATATCATTTAAAATGGACCATCATATTGTGGTTCTAATTCTAATTTCAATTGATAATCAATACTTTCTAACCTATACTTAATTATGTGTGACCACACAAATGCATTATCATGAAATTGTTTAGAAACTCATTTGTGATCAATGTTTCATGTATATCCTTCTTGAGTTTGTTTACTTCTTTCTTAAATATCTCTAAGTTAATATGATCTTAAGGAACCATCCATAAGAATGTTTGTTTGAGTTAAACCTTGGAGTTGGAAGCTTTTTGCCAAATACATATTCAAAAGGTGAATTCTTAATATCATTATGGGTATGCTATTATATGCAAACTAAAGAAATGCTAATTTTTGTCCCAATTTTTTAGGATTATCAACAAAATAAAAATGTAAAAAATCTAAAATTATATCATTAGTTGCTTTAATTTGACCATTACTTTAAGTCTGAAATGCAAAAGCTGAAATCCATTTATGATCCTAAATTTTTTAACCCAAAGCTCATTACAAAAACAAATATCATGATATGAAAAAAATAACTTTTACGAAAACCATGAAGTTGAAATCTACATTTGATAACAATTTAAGAGTTTCAAGTGTATACATTGTCTTTTTATATTCAATATAATATATGTATTTGCTAAATCTATCTATTATTTCCCAAATCATATGAGGAAGTGAAATGTCAAAGGAAAGCCATTATAAAATCTATAGAAATTTGTTCCCATGATTCTTGGAGAATGGAGATTGACATTGATAAACCAAATGCGTTACCATGATTCAACTCTTTGACATACAATACATTGTAAAAAAAAATGGAGATTGGCATTGATAAACCAAATGCGTTACCATGATTCAACTCTTTGACATACAATACATTGTAAAAGAAAAAATTGGTTCGTGTCTTTTTTTATGTGAGTCCAAAAGAAAACCTATTTCCATACATAAATATTGTTTCATGTGCCACGATGTCCCATATATGGAGGCTTATGCATTTATTTCATAATATTCTTTTTAAAACATTGTTTAATAAGAAACTAATTCTTTTTAAAAAATATAAGAACCCGTCATAATAGACGAGCGATAATTTTTCTTCAAATGGAGATTCAGTCGAAGCCTATTCCCCCAAGCTTTAAGTTTCAAAATGCAGTTGTACAAGTGAATGGGTATAGTACTCGCGAGACCCCTCATATCCCACAAAGAAGGGGTTAGATAAGGTTACAACATTACTTATTTAACTGGCCAAAGCCATAAATGTCCAGTCGGGGGCTTGAACCTTTGACCTCCACCTCAAGAGACCAAAGCTCAACCAAAGTTCAACCAACTGGCCAATGATAATTTTTTTTAATAAGAGGAAGTTCGGCCTTAGCCTACTCTCTCGGACTTGTATTAAATAAAGAAAAAGAAAAATACAAGTGAAGAGGAGTAGTGCCCATGGGACCCCCCAAGTCCCATAGAGCAGGGGTAGATCTTACAAAGTCTAAATGACATTTCAGAGAAAGTTAATCGCCCTCTCATCACCCACCCTCATGTGAGGCCCACTTGACTTTAAACATGTGAGGCCTAATTGGCATTACAGAGAAACTTAATGACCATCTCATCACCCTCATGTGGGGCACACTTGGGTTTAAACTGGCCAGCGATAATTTGTAGATATTACCATTTTACTATTAAATTACGAAAGCTAAGCGGAGTACCTCGAGATGCATTTGTCCGGCATATGCAAAGATATTGTCATTGAGGCATTTTCCAGCGTATTACAAACAGATGTAGATATGGTACGTTCATGAATCTTTTTTCATTTTTCTTTTTAAGAAAGTTCCGCAGGCGCTGACTCTCTCCCCAGCTGTGGATATGGTACTTTCTGTTTGTTGGACCTTTTACCGTGCGAAAGAGACTATCGAGAATGTAAAATAGTGCGAGATTGACGATCGAGAAGGGACGGACACATCAGCAAATGTGTGTGTGTGTCTGAAGAGATGCGCCATGCCCATAAACCTCTAATCATGTGATAGGCTTGTCATTACTCTCTACATGACTTATTTCACATCAGCAAGTGTGTGTGTGTGTGTGTGTCCGAAGAGTGTAACCGCTTCCAAACACATTGCAATGCTTTCACCTGCAGGCTGCAATGCATGTGGTCTCTGACAATCTTCAGGTGTATGTGTCAGAATTCTTGTGGAGCTGCAAGATTGGCTTTCTGTAGACGGCTGTAATGTATCCTTCTCTGTGCATGAGGACGAGCACGAAAAGGAGCCGACCATGCAGTGTCAGAATTCCTGTGGAGCTGCCATATGGGCTTTCTGTAGAAGACGTGCTCACTCTCTCTTTTCTGTGCATGGATACGAGCGTGAAAAGGAACCGACCATGCTCTGAATCCAGAATTGTAGAGAAGAACATTTGTAACGTTAAGCCAAGCTAAGGACAGATAGATAGAACCGAAATTGGATCAGAAGTTTATGTTTTCCATTGCCAAATATGAAGGCGACATGACGAGTGAAAGAACCTGCAAAGCTCTCCAGCTTGCTCATTGTGACAGATTTAAAGATTGGCGGAAGCCGTTCTACAGAGTAGACTTGCTCGTAAAGGAAAAAGAATAGTTTGGATTGAAATCTCGACGATGCCTTTGTGGCATGGAGGACTTGAGACACCTCTTCTATTCGTGTCCCAAATCAATATTCATCTGGCACACCGTTGAGAGAATCATGCAGTCACAGGGACAAATCAATTGGAAGCAGGCTTTGCTATGTGAGGCAATTGGATGCTCCTCATCACTCGAATGTTGTCAGAGGGAAGCTCTATGGAAAATATGGGAAGAGAGGTGTGGAAAATATGGAAAGAGAGGTGTGCTGCCAATTTTGGAAGCCCCCCTAAAAGATGGTGGATCAAAAAATCCCTTTTCCTTTTAGGCAAAATAATTTCCAATTGTAAGAAGCCCCTGCCCATTAGACATCATACAGTGTTCTTCCTAAAGAACATCTAAATCAAAACCAAATGGGCCCCTCATGAAGGGGACGAGAGGGTTATCAACCTTCCTTATAAAATTTTCTAGTAATACGTACCTTCCTTATAAAATTTGGGATAAGGGGTCCCATGGGTGCTAGGCCCATTCATTTTTTTAAAATTAATTAAAGTTTGAAAGACTAGGCTCTACCGAATTTCCCTTTAAAAAAAGAATCTCTAAGTTCAGATGAAAAATGACGTACTTTCAGATGAGCTATTGTTGAATCTCATGCCAGTCGACGTCAAATGTCTCACAACTTCACAAGCTCGATGATGTCTCTGCATTCGGACCTCCGCTCTTTGCAGACGTTTCAGTAACCATCTGTTGCAATTAATATAAAAAAGAGTCAAATATATAAGATGGAGAGCATCTTCATAATGGTTATCCCCTGGGAAATCGAGCTCATTAATCTCCTTTTCTAGGTTACAATACATGTTATTCGAAGGAGCGATTGTCGTAGCGTTCTTTGCTATTGATCTTTGAGGGCTAACTTTCCTCTTGCGTTTTACTTCAGCAAAGAAGATATGAAGGCTCAATGGTCTAAAGCTAGACAAGATCCGAAGGCTCAATGGTCCTCTGAATGGGTTGGTTTGTCAACTCACCAACCAAATGGTAATAGGTATCAAGACATAGCCTGCAAGGGCTAAACCCCTGCCCCTAGCTTGGAGAGGCTATGGGCCCAACAAACTCACCTAACATGCACAATTGAGTCCTCATACTTTCATGGGAACAAAAAAATGCATATTAGAAGGAGGTTTAAGTATGTATATTAGAAAAAGGTCTAAGTATGAAGTACTTTAGAAGGACGTTAGTAATCATATCTTGAGACACTCCCATTTATGAAAGGAGATAAGCGATCAAGGTCTTGTTTTTAGTCACATAGTAGACATAATGATTCGCATTATGTCTCCAAATAATACAATATTCAAAATCTTCTCAATGATATTTAAGTTCAAGGATTTCTATTTAAGTACTAGCAATATAAATACTCCATTCATGTCATGAGGGAGAGACGTGTAACCAAAATTGAAAGAGATATTGTTTTGTTTTCACAAGATCATGATGAAATTCTCTGCTTTGTTTTATAACAAAGAAATGAAATTCTCTCCTTTTTTTTATAATAAAGAAATTGATAATTTTGATTTGCTTTAGCTGATAGTTTTAGAAATTAAGAAATAAGTGTTAATATAGATTATCTCTTCATCCTTATGTTTTTTCTTTTCGACTCATTAGTACTATACTTGATGAAATATTCATTTCTTTCCACACATGAAGAATACATTATGCTTCTTATTTCAATGTAAGACTACATATAGAGTCGCTTTTAGGTTGCCAAATTTTGAATGCGTAACATGAATAGTCATTTTGTGTTACTTGTAAGGAATTGAACTCACAACCTCTTGGTTAGGAATGTGATGGGCTAACCACTTGCCCAAAAAGCCATGGTTGAGGATTACCTCCTAATCCTCTCTCTTAGGGTGTAGTTCAACCATCTCCTATCTGTCAAGGGTGTGCTTCAACCTTCTCCTACCTATCACTTTATTACATTCTTCCCCCCTTGGTCAATCATTGTCCTCAATGATCTACTCTTGTATCCCTCTAGCCTCGGTGATCAGCCCCTTGAACGCCCTAGGTACCCTTGAATTGATGTCCTCAACCTCACACAATTTCTTGAACCTTGTTTGCAACCTTGGTCTCTTGAACCCTTGCTATCAACCTAGGTGTCTTGAACCTTCTTGTTAGCAACTTTGGTGTCTTGGACCCTTTTTCTCAACTTCAGTCTTGAACCTTGTTCTCACCCATGTTTGGTATCTTGAACCCTCAATCAAGTGCCACCTATGGTTTCCCAAGGGCTTTACACTTTCTAGCTATCTCATTAGATTTGGAAAGTTCCTTCTCAGAGCTTTCCAATGGTATCTTACATGCCTCAATACTACCTATAGATTGAGAGATACACCTCAATCTTTGTTATGCTAAGTTGTGAAAGCGACGTGCGCTACTTTATACCCTTTCATATAGAAGATGCCCAAGCACCTTTTTTAAAGGCCATTAGGTCAATCCACCTTTCCCAAGCCTACTTCCTAGGCTTTGATACCAATGTAAGGAATTGAACTCACAAACTCTTGGTTAGGAATGTGATGGGCTAACCACTTGCCCCAAATGCCATGGTTGAGGATTACTTCCTAATCCTCTCTCTTAGGGTGTAGTTCAACCATCTCCTATCTGTCAAGGGTGTGCTTCAACCTTCTCCTACCTATCACTTTATTATATTACTTATCTCTACTATAGTTTGATCCCAACTTCTCATCTCGATGACATTTGAAAGAAACTCATTTAATCAACTAAGACTAGTTTTAAACAAAAGGGAACATTATTCTTAACAAGGTAAAAACATTTTGCGTGTAGTAACACACATGCTTGTGTTTCCAATGCACAAATGTTAATTGTATTTTAAATGTCCATTTTTCTATATTCCAGAGATGTACATGCTTGGATGAGCGAGTTCTTTGCTCAGGAGATAGTCAAGGCCAAAAGCCATAGATTTCAGATGAGGTACCTACTTGTGATGGTTAGATGAATAGAGGGACCTTTGAGAGAATTCTAGATGGTGACTAGGTGAGGGCTACAAATAGGCTAGGAGATGAGTCTTAGGTATGTCATTCTCTTCTCACATTTGATATCAGAGCATTTTGGGAAAGGATCTATAGAGAGCTCTTGGAAAATCTCGTAGCCCTCTTTTTTCAAGAATTTTTCTCTCCTCTCTTTGCTCGATGGGCATGATATGGTGAGAAATGACTGTCCAATGCGAGTATGCAGACTCTGAGAGCCTTTTTCCATGCATTAGTGGCTTCGTATGCACATGGTGAGCTCTAATCTGAGATAAGAGCATTTCTACCAAACTTTTGAATCGTGTTTTCTCTCTGTTAATTTTTTCTTTTGTAGATCTCTCCACATAAGCATGTAGAAGTTTTGAATTTCGAACATTTTGATATGCGAGAAACGGGGGAGTATCTCTAGCACCCAAAGAGATATCCCTTCCAAAAATTATGCAACAGATTCAACCTTGAATTCAAAGAGAGAAAGAGGGAAAATTCATGACCTCGAGCATACACACATAGAGGTGCATATGCTTTTACACACACTCATGTTTACACATATGAGGATACACGTACATTAATGTATTTATGAATGTATATATGCATTTGATTGTGCATGTACACATATATGAGATAGAAATAAATAAGGAGAGAGTGAGATAAGAAGAAATAAGCAAGGCAAAAGAAAGGAGAGAAGAGATACATATATGGATACACACATGTATATAGATAGTTAAATATATGAATGTACTTATACAAACTTTTATGTTTGTGAGAGAGAGACATGAATATGCACTTTATCTTCATGTTTGCATGCATACAAGAATTCAACATGCATCTATGCATGTACATGTGTCATGCATAAATACATATGTAAATGTTTTATTCAGAGCATACCTTCCTAATCCAAGCTACATACATGTTTTATTCGGAGCATACCTTCCTAATCCAAGCTCCAATTAGAGAGTTTTCACTTTCTATAGAGTGAAAAATATATTTGAATGAGTGATGGAAAGTCCTATTTAGATTATTTTTAGTATTCCTTTGAGGGCATTTACTTTGCTCATTTTACTAAGATACTAAGATATTCTTTATATACTTAGCTTTACTATTTTGGCCATAAATTTTACATATGACATCTGAGTTGAGAAACTTTACTTCAAATTCCACACATCAATAGCTATCTTTTGAGTGATCATGCCATATTTCAACACCTCAAACCTATCTCTGCATAAGGTTTTAATTGGTTGTAACAAGGATGCTTTTGAAATGAAAGTCATGATCAATTTTGATGCTTATCACTTATAATCATATTTAGAATCACTTAGGAATTGAATGTATTTATTATTATATCTTTGCATACATGATTTCACTTACTTATGGTTTTTTTAATAAAACCATGTACATATTTTCTTTGGTGTTTTTTAGAATTTCTTTTGCAGGTATCAAAGCAAGCAAAATTTAACTTTAACAAAAAAAATATCTTCATGAGGGCATGTAGTGATCAACAACACATTTTTCACATGTTTATTTCTTGCAAGTTATGGAGCGAATAATAAGTGTCTAGAGTGCTAGAGAATTCTAGTCATCTTGAAAGCTAGAGCTAACTTTGAAAGAACAATCTACATGAACAAGAAGGTTAGTTGTTGGAGGAAGCTCTAGAAAGGTCTAAAAAAGTAAAATTAAAGCAATCAAAGCTCATTCAAAGGGTAAATTCTATTTTTAAATTGAAGCCCGAGCCTTGAAGTGAACGAAGAAGGTGTTGACCATTTTTTCCAAACTCAAAGCTATCTAATGACTATGTATTCCTTGAACTATTCCTAAAAAGCATGTTAAAAGATTTTCTTTGGTCTAATTTCCTATTTTACATGCATCAAGCCCACTTTCTAAGTTTTGATTATTACTCGAGTATTTTGAGAGTCCACATCAATGTTGCAGTGTACTTGGGGCAAAATCTCTAGGCACATGGACATGGAAACTTGTTGACATTGGGGCACAAGGGCATCCCAATGTGAGTTTTGTAGTAGGCGTGAACACCATTCTTGAAAATAAGTTGAAGATTAGGAGAAACAGTTTAGAGCATGATTTTCATAGGGGATTTTTTTTCTTGGATGTGGATGGGTCAGGGTGTGTTTTTCCACTAAGTATGGCTAGAAATGATGAAATTTAGAAAAAGTCATTTTTTTGGAGAAACATAGTTACAAATTTGATGGTGTGGCACTCTACTTTTGGAGGGATTTTGAATATATTAGTTTTTCGAAAAGAAAATTAAAAAATGAACTAAAAAGAGTCACTTCTTACATATATATTAAAAAATGGGCTCTTTCAAGTAAATAAACACTAAAACTGAGACTTCAAAAAAAGCATTTCTTAACTATCATGCATGCTCAAGTTTGATGATGTGGAGAGTAGATTCCCTTCATCTCTCTCTAAAAGAAAAGAGAGAGGAGCCTAGGAAGCCTACAAAAAAAAATCCTACTCCAACCTACTAAAAAGTTCCCTATTAAATGCACTTTGTGTTGGAGATAGACGTTTGGGGAAGCACGTGAACAACACAAGGAAGGAGAAGAAGCTTGGAGCACAACACACAATACTAAAAGTATTACTAGAGAGTGTACAAAGATAAGTAGCCCATTATGGCAATAGGCATATATACAAGCCGGGGGGGAAAAACCTCCTAAAGAGGGAAAAAAGTGCCCCGGTGGTCCTAGTGTGTTCACACATATCACTACCTAAATATATCAACAAATCCTCCCTGGGAGTGATGCGGTGAACAAGGAGTTGGCACTCATGTATAAGGAAGTGCCAAGCTATGTGGAAATCACTCCACAAAAGGAAGTAAGTCCAAAGCTTTGCGGAAAGCTTCAAACTTCTCCCTAGGCAGAGCCTTCGTGAAAAGGTCTACAATGTTCTCCTGCATGGGCACATATGCCAAGCTGATCTCCCCTGTAGAGAACCTCTCCTTGACATAGTGATAATGCACCTCAATGTGCTTAGTGCGAGCATGGAACACAGGGTTGCTCGCAACTGCCAATGTGCTCTAACTGTCAATGAAGATGGTGGTGGTAGAAGATTAACCAACACCCAAATCAGCCATAAGGAACTGAGCCACACACACTCAACAGTCGCTGTGAAAGCTGCCCTATACTTAGCCTCACAACTGGAAGTGGCCACAGTAGGCTGCTTCTTACTCAACCAAGATATACATGAGCTACCAAGCATGAAGCAAAAGCCACTAGTGAACACGCGAGTGTCATAGCAACCAGCTCAATCAGAGTCAAAAAAAGCATGCAAATCTGGTGGTAGTGATCCCCCCTTGGGATAAAACAACCCAAGTAGTCGAGTACCACTCAAGTAGCGAAAGATGCGGTTAACCGTCTGCCAATGCTTGACTCTTGGGCAATGCATAAACTTGCTCATCTGTGAGACAGCAAACTGAATATCTAGCCGAGTAATGCATAAGTAAATCAAGCATCCAACAGCCTACTGATGGAGAACAACATCAAATGCATCTCCAGCATCATGAAGACTCAATCGTAAACCTGTCTCCATAGGAGTGGCAATACACTTAACAGTCTTCAAGGCCAAAACGCTGCAATAATGTGTCAATATATTTTTTTTTGACACAAAGCCATTCCACCATCAACTTGCATAAACTGGATGCCCAAATAGTGATGCAACTGCCCCAAATGAGACATCTCAAATGAGGCATGCAAATCAGCTTTAAAATCAGCAATATGCTTCTCATTAGGTCCAGTGAGCAGCATGTCGTCAACATAGCCAACAATGATCAGAAGCACACCATTAGCACGCTTAACATATAAGGTGCTTTCAGTTGGAATGTTCTCAAAACCATGTGCAATCAGATAGGCATGTATCTTCCCATACCAAGCACGTGGTGCTTGCTTTAAACCATATAATGCTTTCTTTAACCTGCACACCTGGTTTTCATGCCCTTTTTGCACAAAGCCATGGGGTTGAAAAACATACACTTCTTCATGCAAGTCACCATTCAGAAATGCTATTTTAATGTCCAACTGATGAACATTCCAACCATGATGAGCTGTAAGTGCACATATGCTACGAACTATGGTCATTTGGCAAGTAGATGCAAAGGTCTCATCAAAATCAATGCCTCTTTCCTATGCATAACCCTTTGCAACAAGTCTAGCCTTATACCTTTCCACTGTACCATTAGGCTTACGCTTCAGCTTGTATACCCTTGCATAGCAGCCATCCAATTTTCTGAATTTTGTGCTTCATCAAACCAAACAGGCTCATTCTCATCACAGAGACTAGATGCAACCATAGCATAGAAATCTGATGCAAAAGAGGCAATAGGAGAGCGTGAACAAGTACGATATGACAGAGGTGCATCTAATTTGCTATCACGCAAAGTCCGCACCATCCATTTGGGCATAGTTTTTGCCTGCTCAATATCAGCTCTCTCATCAACTAGTGCATCATGTAAATCCGAATAAAAAATGGAACGATTTGCATCATCACATGAAACCAGCAAAGGCTGAGAAGTTGCCTCATTGGGACCAGCACTAGACTGTCCACCTGTAAAAAGAGGCAGCAAAGTATCATACATGTCATTAGTACATGAAAGCAATGGCTGAATAGCATCTTCGATAAAAACAACATCACAGCTAACCAGAATGTGTTTAGTCTATGGATGATACAGACGATACCCTTTACTTTTAGAACTGTATCCAACAAAAATACATTTTACTGCTTTATCATCCAATTTTCTGCGATGTTGTTAAGGCACTAATGCATATGCCAAACAACCAAAAACACGCAGATGAGCACCAGATGGCTTGCGATCATGTCAAGCCTCATATGGAGTGATAGACTACAGTGCTTTAGTGGGACACCTGTTAAGTACATATGTTGCACACATGATAGCCTCATGCGAGAAACTGTGGTAAAGCCTTACTCTTGACCATACACCTCGACATCTCCATGAGTGACCTGTTCTTTCATTCAGCAACTCCATTCTATTGAGGTGTATACGGCACTGTACACTGGTGTTTTATACCACGTTCAGGCAGAAATGCATTAAAATCAGAAGACATATATTCCCCCCCTCGATCTGAACGGAGGGTGCCCATTTTGCATGCTGACAGATTTTCAGCCAGAACCAAAAACTGTTTGAAGCACATGAACACTTTGAACTTTGCCGTCCATGGATATACCCATGCATGCCTAGAAAAATCATCAATGAAAGTCATGAAGTAAAGATAATTTCCAAAAGAAGGTGTCTGCATAGGACAACAGACATCATTATGTACAAGCTGCAATTTCTGAGTAGCCCGAACTGAACCATCTTTTGGAAATGAGGAACGCTATATTTTGCCCAAAATACAGCCTTCACAAACATGTTTTCCAGGTGCCTCAAGTTAGGGCAAGGAGGACACCATTTCAAATTTTTGCAGGTATAGCAAACTAGCAAAATTCAGATGACCAAAGCATGCATGCCAAAGCTTTGCATATGACATAGCCTGAGAATCATGTACTGCACATGCCAAATCATTCAAAGATCTTTCATAGTCTATGAGCTTATACAACCTATAACATAAAATGCGAGAAGCAATAATCACATCGCCATTTGACAGATCATGAACTCTACACCTGTCATCAACAAATTTCACAACCAAGCTAATCTTGGCTAATGCAAAAACTAATAGCAGGTTCTTCTTGATCCCTGGCACAAATAAAGCATCTAACAAAGTAAAAGAACTACCATTAGCAGTAGTCAAAATGATCTTACCAACTCCCATAACAGGATAAGAGGAGTTGTTGGCGCATGTAATAGTATTCCCTGTAGAGGCAGGCTCGAGTGAAGAGAAGAAACTGTGCTGCGAGGTAATATGTTTGGTCGCCCCACTATCAAAATACCAAACATCTCAGTCTACTGCAGACATGCACTGCTCATGAGAAGATGGGTCAAAATTGCAGACAATAGTAAACGCACATTCTTATTCCTGCATAAGATTAACAGACTCTATTTTTGGTGTAGATGCCTCTGCAACAACCATTGCAGCCTCTTTCTTCTTTGCCTCTTTAGCAACGAGTTTTGGACACTTCTTTATGATATGATCATTCCCTTTACAATACTTGCAAAACAATTTTTGCTTTTCTGATTTCTTCTCATCTTTATCTTCCTGCAACATTTGCAGATTTCTGCTTACTAGTTGAAGAGCTCCATTTTCCTTTGCCCTTCTAACTAGCCAGGAAAGCTTGATCTACAACATGCATAATGGACCTGTTTTGCTTGGACTGATCTTCCTGCAACAAAACAGAGACTAGCTCCTCAAATGACAAGGCATTTGGATTGCCTTTCATCATTAACCGAAGAGTAGAAGCAAAACTCTGATATGAATCAGGAAGACCATTCAGAACGGTATGCACAAGTGAGTTATCTGGTATAACCTCATCAACAGAAATCAATTGTTCCTTCAAGTAGTTGATCTTTGTTAGAAAAATGTCCATAGAATCACCTTCATTCATGTGCTCACTCTCCAACTGTTTTCAGAGATAAGCAACACGAGCCTCATTCCTAGCTTGGTACAATGTGTTAAGTGTATCGCAAGCATCCTTAGCTCATTTGCAAGAGAGAATATGAGGAATAATGGCACGTTTGACAAACAAAGCTATCAATGCATGTGCCTGGGCATCTCTGCCATCCCAACAAATTTGCTCTGCAGTAGGTGTAGCAGAAACCGCAGCACGAATAGGAATATGCAGAATATCATCATCTTCGACATCCTTTGCCTCAGCTTTTGTACCTATAGTTGTAATAGTTGCAGGTGTGATAGGACAATTTTCAACAGCCTGCACAATGTTCCATAGGCCTTTTGCAACCAATACATGTCGCATCATATAAGCCCATAATGGGTAGTTGGTACCATCCAACTTATCCTCAATAGCCAACATACAGAATACATCACTGCTTTCAGCCATGGCCGGTGACTAAAATACCTTGATGCAGTAAATTGTTTGTATCTCAAAAAGTTGAGCATAACTGCCCAGATAAATTCCACTAGACCTGTAGCAGACTTCGAGACGCATATATTGGCAAATAGAAACTGGTATATACCTTTGTCACAAAAGAATGAAATAGCCTACACAAGTGCTACGATAGTGCGTTCGGAGGCCAAAACAAGCTCGGATCGTGATTTCGACACCACAAAGCAAAGTTGTTTTGATCTCGAAAACACGTTGGGTATGCTCACCAAAATTCGTGTGATTCTGAGACTGCAACCGGAGGAGTGTCAACGGCACCCTAGATGAAGCGACGACCTCATCTGATACCAATTGTTGGAGATAGACGTCTGCTGAAGCACGCAACACAAGGAAGGAGAAGAAGCTTGGAGCACAACACAAAATATTGAATGTATTACTAGAGAATGTACAAAGATAAGTACCCCATTAGGGAAATAGGCGTATCAACACCTTGTCCCCTTGAACAACAACAAAATTAGTCTTAATCCCTAAAAATTAGGGATCCTTATAAAGCCCATGCAAAATTCATTTTTTCCGCTAATGCTAAAGAGATGTGCAGGATCCTCAAGAAGCAATCCAAGGAAGCAATCACTTTCTTGATGGATATCCATGGGGTTGAGTGCAAGATAGATGAAGAAAATAGTACGTTGACAATCAATCACTTTACCCAACTTTTGGGGGTTTCCACACCTCTTTCACCACAGAGACAGGACTGCATGGCATCTCTAGAGTTAGAACCAAAAGACTTTTGCAAAATATAAAGCCTCTTCTTGACGCTCCCATTTCAGATGAAGAGATTCTTGAAAGTATTTATTCGCTTCCTAATGGTAAAAGCCAGGGTCTTGATGGCATCAAAATGCATTTTTTAAGACCTTCAAGCACGTGGTTAATACTCCATTACATCTAGTGTGGCAAGAGGTCGTTTCTTTTGGTGCACTACCCCAATGTCTCAATGAAGGTGTTATCAAGATTATTTACAAAAAGGTAGTGAAAATAGGATTGTAAATTGGCATCCAATTACGATGTTGCAAACATGTTACAAGATCCTTGCTAAAGTTATTGCTAATCATATCGCTTGTAACTTACAAAATTGGATCAATGAGGATCAAAACAAATTCATCAAGGGTTAGTACATCTTCGAGGCTATCATTGATTTTTGGGAAGGACTTGCTTTCACTCAAGAGTCCACTCAAGATGTCCTCTTCTTTAAGAATGAATTTGAAAAAGCTTATGATAGATTCAATTGGGACTTCATTCTCCAATCTCTAAAAGATCTGGGTTGCGGCCAAAAATTCATTAAGATGGTCTCAATGTTGCTCGAAAATGCATCAGCACAGGTAAACATCAAGGGCCAGATTTCTCAAGCTATTCAATTAAAATGTTCTATTAGGCAAGGTTTCCCCTTGGCCCCTCTTCTCTTTGTGATTGATGTCAATGGTCTCAGTTGGCTTGTTAAACACCATGCATGTTTAGGTCATATTCAAGGCCTCTTTCTTCCCCTCAATTAAGAATAGATGATCATGAGAATCTTTGTTGATGGCATGAATGCTTTTGTACATAACAATCCATCCAGCATTGATATCTTTTGGTGTTACCTAAATACATTTTATAAGGCATCAAGTTCCAAAATTAACCACTCTAAAACCACTTTCAAGTCCATTATTGGGCATGCACCTCAAATTTTGGTTAACCATGATTAGCAAATGATCCCTAAGGGACAAATCTTCCACCTGTTAGGTATTGCGATGGGATTCCATGTTTTGATGACTCAATGATGGAATTGGGCTCTTTCTAAACTCGATAGCAAGTTGACATATTGGAAAGGTATATAGATCAACTTGGGATGGTGAGCTATGGTGGTTAACACATCCCTTCTTTCTTTGATTATTTACTTTCTCTCTTACTGGAGATTGAAGGACCAAGAGATTGTCAAATTGGAAAGAATCTATAAAAACTTTCTCCAAACGGGAGATACTAGTAGAAGGTGTTCCCAAAATTAAATAGGCTACTTGCATAAGCTAAAAAGATCAAGGTTTTTGGGCATTCTAGACATTGTAAATGGCAAAGGAAAGTGGTCCTTCTTCGTTCATTCATTCAACTTCTAGTAGTCTACACAAATGCAAATTTTATTGTTATTTTTCAAGACAACCATAATTGGTGATACCCATTCGCTAAATGCAATGGGGTATATGAATCCAGCTTCCAATAACTTGGTCAATTTCATTTTGATCAATTCTGAGTAGACTGGATTTGTCCACCTAAGTCGTTGACATATTGGTCTGGCCCTTTCTTCCAAGTCTATAATGCTGACAAATCTGGGGATCAATCCCTCTCAGATCACTGTATGACTATGCAAAGGCCTTGCTAAAATTCTTTAGTACCGATTTGATGCTTTCCCGTACGTCAGCTGGTAAACTCTGATCCAACACTCAAGAACTTTTCTGGGATAACTTCCCACTTTTCCACATTATCTTGTCTCAAATATCCTTCCTCTTCAATATTGCTTTGATCAAAAAGTGCTCCCTAATCATGCGTGTCAAGAGGAAGGAGATAAGGAAGAGAGCTCACACACACAATCTCACTCTCAAGGAGAAGCACACACACACACACAGATTGAGGCAAGGAAGAATGATATTCTTCTTCTTCTTCTATTACATAAAAAGGAATGCACAAGAATGACCTAAAAAAAAGACTACAACAAGTGCAATATATAAAGATCATACATATGGAAAAACCTAATGTCCGCGAATGAGTGAGCTGTCAAGGAACAAATGTGCCATCACTCTCAGTAGATAAATCTAATAAAGCTCAATGAAGTGTCCCTAACATATACCGGCGTGACCACTATACATGTCAAAGAAATGAAAAACTGGTACGTGTCATCCTGGATCATCACATGTTGAGCTTGATATCTCAACACTACCCCTCAAGCTCAATGCCATATCCTGTAATCCAAGCATCTCCTGAAACTTCTTCAACTTCTCAGCTCCAAGTGCTTTGGTGAAAATATCAGCAACCTGCTCGTCTGTTCTCAAATAAATAAGATCAATATCACCTGCTAATACCTTCTCTCTGATGAAGTGATAATGTACCTCGATATGCTTTGTTCTAGCAATGAAAATAAGATTCCGTGCTAACTCTATGTTGCTAAGATTATCACAATAAATAGTGATAGGCTTTCCCACTTCCACACCTAAATCTGCAAGTAGCATTTCTAGCCATGATGCCTCACATGATGCCATTGCAGCACCTCTATACTCATCCTCTGTACTCGACAAAGCAACAGTGGGTTGCTTCTTGCTACTCCATGTAATAGTTGCACTCCCAAGTGAGAATAGAAAACCACTAGTAGATCTTCTATCTGGAATGCTACCAGCCCAATCTGCATCGGTGTATCCATAAACCTGCAAATCTACACCAACCTCATAAAACAATGCATAATCCAAAGTAGCACTCACATAGCGTACAGTGCGCCTGAGAGCATCCAAATGTGGCTTCCTGGGAACCTGCATAAACTGACTTTCAAGTCCAACAGTATAACTTAGATCAGGCCTTGTAATTGTGAGATATATAAGACTTCCCACAATTTTCCTGTACATAGTAGCATTTTCCAATGCTTCACTTGATGTAGTATCCAATTTCAAATTCTGATCTAATGGCATAGAAATTGGATTACACTCAGCCATACCATACTTTTGCAACATATTCAAGGCATATTGCCTTTGCGACATCCATATACCTGTTTCTGTATGTATAAACTCAATGCCCAAGAAATAGCGCATCACACCAAGATCTTTCATGTCAAATTCCTGCATAAGAAGTTGCTTTACCTCTTTGATGCTTCCTTCATTATCACCAACTACAATCAGGTCATCAACATAAATAGCCACAATAATGATGCCATCATCAGCCTTCCTTGCATATAGTGAGTGATCTGCATCACACATAGAAAACCCAATGTTGGTTAAGTAATCAGCAATCCTTGCATGCCATGCACGAGAGGATTGCTTCAGCCCATACAAAGCCTTTTGCAACCTGCAAACATATTCTGGATGCTTTGAATCTTCATATCCTTGTGGCTGGTCCATATATACTTCTTCTTGTAGCTCACCATGTAGAAAAGCATTCTTCACATCCATCTGATGCAAAGTCCATCCTTTTGTTGTAGCTAATGCAACAAGTGTTCTCACAGTAGACAATTCAGCTACAGGGCTGAATGTTTCCTCATAATCAAAGCCATATGTCTGTGCATATCCTTTAGCTACCAATCATGCTTTATACCTGCTTATGCTACCATCAACATTATGCTTTACCTTGTAAACCCATTTGCAGCCTATGAGTTTCTTTCCTTGTGGCAATGGAACTAGCTTCCATGTATCATTTCCATAAAGTGCAGCCATCTCCTCATCCATAGCTTTTTCCCAATCTGCATTACCAATTGCATCTTCAAAACAAGAAGGTTCAGCATCTTGTATTACCTTTGTCATGTAGGCACAATGGCGAGCCATGTAACTATCATCTGTCAATCGTTGCACTGAATTACGTATCCTCCCAGATCTTCTTGGTCCTGGATCACTTCTCCTTGTATCATCTGCATGTGCTCTTCTTACTCCTAGAGTCTTCACAGAGGGCAATCCAAGTTCCTCATCAAGACTCTTTTCTGAACCACTTGAATCTCCATCAACATCTTCAAAACCTGCACATGTTTTACTACCAGCAGAAAGCTTTCTTTACCTTTCTTGGATGTATTTGATGCATTTACTAAACTGAAATTTCCACGCAATCTTCCACTCCATGGATTTGAGTTGGAACTATTGCTTGGTGATGCATTCGGTCCACTCAAAACTTGAGATTCTGCACTTGATTTTTCAGCATTTTCTTCGTCATTTGGTTCAAGATTTAGTCCTTCTTTGGCATCTGCATAGAAGCTTAACATTTCATCAAATACCACATCTCTGCTCACCTTCACCTGTCGTGTGAGGGGGTTATAACATTTGTACCCTTTTTGCTCAAGGGAGTATCCAATGAAGACACATTTTTCTGCTTTCGGATCAAGCTTCGTCCTCAACTCATCTGGAACATGTACATATGCAAGACAGCCAAAACTTTCAGATGTGATAAGTTTTAGCTTTTTACTTGTAAACTTCTCTTCAGGTGTAACTTGATGTACAGCAGTAGTCGGAGTTCTATTCATGATGTATACAGTAGTATGCACAGCTTCTGCCCAATAACAATGAGGCATATTCTTCTCAGCCATCAAGGCTCCTGCTATTTCTACAATATGTCTATTGTTGCGTTCAGCAACCCCATTCTGCTGTGGTGTGTACCTGCATGAAAATTGACGCCGAATTCCATGATTTTTTAGAAAATTGTTGAACTCATTTGGCATGTATTCACCTTCTCCATCAGATCTTAATGTTTGAATGTACTTCCTTGTCTGCTTTTCCACCATAGCTTTAAAATTCTAGAAGTGAGTGAACACCTCACTCTTCTCTTTCATGAAATATACCCATACTTTGTGTTTATGGTCATGAATGAAAGTAACATAAAACCTGCAACCTCCCATAGATGTGGTCTTTGCTGGACCCCAAACATCTGTATGTACTACTTCGAGTACATTCTCACTAACATGCTTGTCATGTGGAAATGATGCTCTTGAGTGTTTACCAAATTGACATGCTGCACATACCTTTTGCATTTCTGCAACTTTGAAATTTGGTAATCCATGGACAATCTCCTTTGATTGCATCAATTTCAGCCTTTGCAAGTTTGCATGTCCAATCTGTTTGTGCCACATCTCTATATCTGCAATAACTCCTGCACCTTTTGCAAACATGGTTGCATTCATTTCAGGAATCTTCACATTTAAGGTGAACACCCTACCCACTTTGTTTCCTTTGGCAACCAATCGTCCATCCTGCTTGTACTCTTCTACATACAATCCATCAGCATTGAACCTGACTTGTAATCCCTGGTCAACCATTTGTCCAACAGAAACCAGATTCTTTGTTATATTTGGAACATGTAGCACATCAGCAAGATGTTTTACCTTTCCATCCTCCATCGATAGTGCTATGTTTCATGTATGCTCAATAGGATGTGATGTGTCATCACCTATTTCAACATATCCAAGAAGTGGTAATTTTTGCAAAGTACTAAACCATTCTGCATGACTGGTCATGTGATTTGAAGCACCTGAATCAACATACCAGACATTATCATTTGATTTTGAAACACCAACGGACATCGTATTCATGATATGATGTTGAACCATGAACAGCTTCTCAGAATCATCTGTACTTGTGGATGCATAGTTATTTTGCTTCCTTCTGTTATTTTGATTCTTCAACCTGCAATCACGTTCAAAGCGTCCAGGTTTACCACAATTCCAGCATCCTTTACTATCATTACTTGAATCATTTCTTTGGAAATTTTTACAACCTCTTTGGCTCCTCCTGCCTTGAAACTGTCCTCTTCCTCTTGCATGATTCTGTTGTTGACGTTGGTCTTGGTTATTGTTTCCTCTTCCATTTCCAAAGACTCTACCTCTGCCTCTTCCTCTACCGGAGTAGAATACGTGCTCATAACTGGGCTTTCCTTGGGAGTTTGAATCCTCACCAAGATTCTTTTCTTCAATAATCAACATGGATACCAAATCAGCAAAATTCGGAATATTTTCCCTGGTGTGTATAGAAGTTCTGAACTGCTTATATGCAACTCCTAAACAACGAAGGCACACTTCCACCTTATCATCATCATCTACATTCATGCCAATAGATGCAAGTGACTCACATATGCTTTTGATTTTCAGAGTGTAGTCACTTACCGACATGCTCTTTTTCTCCAATGTATGCAGCTCCTTCTTGAGTTGCAATTTTCGTGCCTTTGTATTGGTCTCATACAATGTGACCAAACTATTCCAAGCCTCTTTTGGAGTCTTGGCATCTTGTATGTGCCCAATCATGCTATCATGTATGATAATAGATAGCCGTGACGTACCTACATAAAAAAGGAGTGTCGTCAACTAGTTTCCTTTCATTTGGGCGTCTAGTTTGAGTATGTCCAAACCCACGGCATCTCCAACACTAGATTGGTGTAGCCCTCCTCTAATCCTGTGTTGTTCTTTCAGCATAGCAACTTTCTTGACCTTGAACACCATGCCCATAAGTTTGTTTATTCTCCCAACGAAGTATGGGTGGGACACTTTGAGTCAACAATCTTGTATATGGACGTTCTCCCACATTTCATGATTGCATGGTTTATCTTTCATAAGCCATCTTATTATAACATCGATCCTCCATATGGTTTATCCTACCACAAAATGTGCAAAGCATCCTAGGTGGCGGTCTTCTCACAAACACTCTCGAGACTGTGGGACACACGTTGGGCATATGACCATAGTCATGGCACTTCCCACACCATGTATTAGATCCGAACACTCCTTGATTGGAGTTCGTAGGAGCTCTATCCTCCTCTGCTGATCTAATTGCACTTCCTCCTATAACCTAGCCTGTTATTTGGAAGCTATCAAAGTGGCAGGTTGTGTGAGGCTAATATGATGCTGTGCTGTGGGATCCCTCAATCCCACAATAAACCTCCTCTTCAAGGTCTCATCATCTGGGGCATTCATGCCCATCTTTCGTACCAAGGTCTCCATCCTCTGGATATAATGGTCTATGCTCTCATTGAATCCTTGCCACAAATAGTCCATTTGTTGGGCCAATCTATCTTGGAACCCTTGTCTTTGAAACTTCGCCAAGAAGGCATCCCTAAGCATCTGATAGGTCCCTCTCCTCTAGGGTCAGATTCCCATACCAATTTGCGGCCTCCTCATAAACGGTAGTGAGAAATATTCTCAATCTTTGGGCTTGGTCAACTACTTTGTTAGCTGCATGAGTAACCTCAAACAATTGAATAAAGTTGTTCGGGTCCTCATCCCAAACACCTGAGAATTTAGGGAAATCTCCCAAATGAACCGGTATATGGTAAGACATCTCAAATAGCGGAGAGATATCGATGTCACTATGCTCCCAAAAATTTAGAACTCTTGGTTTCAAGACTCCCTCGAGTCTTCTCACCTAGGCGGCAACCCTTCTTCGATAATATATCCTCTCCTCGGATTGTCTACAACTGCTCGAAAACTATTTGTATGATCCCTGTCTGTACTTCTCTTGAGCTTGAGCCCTACGAGCAGCTCACTCTTCTCTTTGCGTTAGAGTTCTCTTTGAGGAAGAATTCCCCTCACTCATGTACCAGATCCTAGGTCCATGTGCTCGACCAATGTGTGATGCTAGGCGAACCTATGGCACTCTCTTATAGAGATGTACCTAGCAATCTGTAGTGGGATCACCAAGATATTACACTCCTATGCCAAAGGAAAAGATACAGATAGATTCTTATGGTTCGCCCAAATCGCTTGAAATTTGTCCCCTCATCTTACTCCCGGTCACCAAATAGTATGTGAATATACTCCCAGTCTCTCTTTACTCACGCGCTCCCATGCCACTTATTTCCCGATCCCTTTTTCTTTCTCTTACTCCTTCTTTTACTCTTAGCTCCTTCCTCTCACTCACGTACACTTATACCTGCACACACACATATCTCCACGTTCCTCTTTCCCTCTCTTTCCTTCATGCACACCCACACACTTGCAAGCACACCCTTTACCCCTCTTACTCAATTTCTATTACCCCACTCTCTTTTCCCACTTATTTTATTTCTCGTATATGCACACCTACACACGGAGACACACTTCCACACGTATACTCAAGCGACAAAGAAGCCCCCATTGCAACTGGGCCTTCGAACCTCTGTAAACTTTTTCAAGAGATTAAAATTGACAGAGAAGACCTCCAGAAACGGCTCAGGCAGGTCTCCTCGGCCCATGTGTGGATCCCAACGAAACACCCGCGGGGGTCTGGAGGAACGGCTATCGGTGTTAAACAACTCTGGTTTGAAAAGCTTGAGAACTTCATAGAAGATGTAAGTCACCGTTGGATCGCTGTTTCTTTTGGAGCTCCTCTTTGTGCTACTTTGGTTTCTTTGTACGCCCCTAACGGGGACTTGGAGAGACGGAACACTTGGGCCTCCTTAGACTTGCTTCCCCACAACGTGCTCATATGTGGTGATTTCAATATGGTGGAGGACCCTATGGACAGATGGATGGGCAAGGGCAGGGTCATCGACAGTCGGGAGAAAGAAACGTGGGACATGACCAAACTTCACTTGGATTTGGTTGAATTCAAAGACTCGAATGGCTTTTCTTGGTCGAATCTCCAAGCGGGCGAGGACCTGAGGAAAGCTAGACTCGACAGATGCTACATTTCTCAGAGTTTTACCCATCAGTGGGGCCTTCCTACCATCACGCAACGCACTGACCTCACTATCTCTGATCACTACCCGATCGTTATCACTTTTCAACCTTCCAACAAGATCCGCAAGGCTCCGTGGTTCCATGCCAACGCATCCACCTTCTCTCTCCCCTCCGTCCATCAAGAAATTGCCGATGTGTGGAAGGTGGCGTTCGCCTCTGGCCTGGCCCCAGCCAAGTGCTGGAGAAATGCGGTCGACAAGTCTCGTAAGATCATGATCAGAACTAAGAAGATGCTCGAGACTGTGCGGCGGACTCGCAGAGTTGCTCTCTACCACAGACTCTGGCGGCTCGAGGAGGAAGTGAACAAAGGAAAACACCAAGCCCAGAAAGGTCTCCGAAAAATCAGAGCAGTGTTGAGATACGAGGAAGAAATACAAAGGAAAAACTTACAAATCTTCTTCAAGGAGTGGTGGGCTGGCAAAGCCGACAAACCCACCAAAGAGATGTGCCGTATCCTTAAAAGGAAACACAACAGAGATTCGATCCCCCTACTGCTAGATCCTCTTGGCAATGTATGCAATTCGAAAGAAGATAATTTTGGCATCATCGAAGGGCACTTCACGAGACTCCTGGGAACTTCGAACCCCCTCTCCCACCATAGAAGGGACTGTATGGCTTCCATTTCTAGGGTTTCCCCCCGGAGGATTCCACCCAACCTCCACTCCCTGCTCCATGCTCCTATCTCTGAATCAGAAATCATTGAGGTCATTGATGCCCTCCCTCTCGGTAAAAGCCCGGGACCCGACGGACTCACTAACGAGTTCTTTAAATCCTTCAAGCTGGTGGTTGCCACCCCTCTTCGGATGGTTTGGCAAGAAGCGCTAAAGTTTGGTGCTCTTCCTTCTTGTCTAAATAATGGAATTATCAAGTTGATACACAAGAAGGGGGAAAAGAACAGAATCGAGAACTGGCGGCCTATTACGATGCTCCAAACAGGATACAAGATCATCGCCAAAGTCATCGCCAACAGACTCTCGTGCCACCTGAGATCTTGGCTTAGTGAGGACCAAAAAGGTTTCATCAAAGGCAGGTCTATCCTGGAAACCATTTTGGATATTTGGGAAGGTATTCAATTTGCAAATGAGTCTAATCAAGATGTGGTCTTCCTCAAGATCGATTTTGACAAAGCCTACGACAGGCTAGAATGGGACTATATTCTGCAGTCGCTCCAAGATCTCGGATGTAGTCAGAAATTCACCAAGATGATCGCGACCCTTCTTGGAAATGCAACGACCCAAATTAACGTTAACGGCAAACTTTCGAAGGCGATCCATCTTAAAAGGTCTATCAGACAAGGGTGCCCTCTGGCCCCCCTTCTTTTTGCCGTCGCCACTGAGGGGCTGAGCAGACTTGTGGCACATCATGTTGAGGCTGGCAATATCAAAGGCCTCCGGCTGCCTCAAGACCACGGTCAAATCATCATGAGACTGTTTGCTGATGATATGAACGCGTTCGTTCACAATGATAATACTAGCCTGCAGACTTTCTGGAGGTGTCTTGCTACCTTCTGTGATGCCTCTGGATCCAAAATCAACCACTCTAAGACCGCCTTCAGGGCTATTGTGGGACATCATCCTGGCCTTCTCATTGATCATGGCTGTCAAATCATTCCGCAGGGCCAAATCTTTCGACTTCTTGGAATCCCCTTGGGGTTTGGCGTCTCTATGGAGCAGCGATGGAACTGGGTGCTTGCCAAACTTGAAAACAAGCTTAACTATTGGAGAGGTATGCAAATCAATCTCGTTGGACGTGCGATGGTTATCAACACGTTCCTCCTTTCTTCTACCATCTATTTCCTTTCTTGCTGGAGACCGAACGAGCAAGGCCCGTCCAAACTGAATAGTATTTGTAGAAACTTTCTTTGGACGGGCGATCATAACAGAAGGGGGGTGCCTAAAATCAAATGGGCCATCTGCACTAGCCCTAGAGATAGCGGGGGGCTGGGTATTCTGGACATTGGGTGTATGGCCAACAAACTGGCAGCCAAATGGATGATTAAGGCTTGGTGCAATAGGGAGGCCTCGTGGGCCAAGCTGATCTTCAGAAACAAGCATGAGTTGGCCCTCATGGGGTGCCCGAACTGGAAGAATCTCGACATCATGACCCTGCTTTTCTCCCCGATCCTCGTCTTCCCGAAAGGCTCCAATCTCGTGTGCTCCCTTTGGAAGGGCTGGAATAAAGTCAAAAGCTTCACAAGAATTAGTGAAGACTGGAAGTGGGCGGCCGGAATCAGACAAAACGACTCTATCTGGTTTCCGATACATGGCATCCGGAGTGTGGAGTCGTGGAACATTCAAAATGCCAAGAAGTTATGGAACAAAGGATTCAAAAAATGGAAACACCTCTGGAAACAAGACACCAACAGCTGGATCAACTTCGAGGATATTGACCCTCACATAAACATCTCCTACGAAGAATGGAACACTTTGCAAAGCAGATGCCTCGCTTGGGATCGTCACAAGACTCGCCTCCTCATGGGACACGACACACCGAACGCGCGTGGTCTCAAATGGCACAATGGAAATAGCCTACTCAAAATCCCGAACATCAAAGAAACGACTGACCTCCAGATCAGCCTCAACAAGAAGTGGTGCCTGTCTTGGACGCGGCTTCGGTGGGACATGAAATTCATGGGTATCTGGCACCCACTTATAGAGATTAAGAAGTCTGTCCTCCTATGGCAAATTCTTCATCGAGGAATTTGGACCAACCATAAGGCAAGCAAACTTTGTGGGTTCCCTCCTTGGTGCAAACGCTGTCACCGTGCTATCGAAGATGTCCCACACATCTTCCTTACTTGCCCCAACTCCTACAAAATCTGGCAGATGGTTGGAATGAAAATCAGACTTCAGAAACAGCTTAGTTGGAAACAAGTCCTTTTGGGAGAAGCGATTGGCTGCTCTGCGGCACTCTGGAACGCAATCAGAGGGGAAGTCCTGTGGAAAATTTGGCGGGAGAGGTGTGCTCTCAACTTCGGCGATCCCCCCAGGGAGTGGTCGATTGAGAAATCACTATTCCTCCTTGGCAAAAGGATTGTCAACAGTAAGAAATCCCCCCCCTTCAGGCACCATCAAGTCCTCCTGTTGATCAACAACAAGCTCAAACCCAAGTGGGCCCCGCATGAGGGCGACGAGAGGGTGATCAACCTTCTTTGTAATGCAACCTAGGATTCAATCAAGCTTCCCCTGCTTTGTGGGATTTGGGGGGTCCCGTGGGCACTAGTCCCCTTCTATTGTACCTTTGTTTCTTAATTTAATTCAAGTCCGGGAGAGTAGGCTATTGCCGAACTTCCTTTATATAATAAAAAAAAAAAAAAAAACTTTTTCCCTTTCCCGATGCTCGTTCCATTCTGAGTGTTCAATCCTCCATAGCAATATCAGCAGAACACCTCTTTTCCTCTTTACATTAATGTTCACATCCCTCCAGTAACATCTCTGAGATTGGGAATGTCCTCTCGATTACCGACTTCCCACGTGACTCCTTGGATGCCGTCCACTTCTCCAGCACGAGTATTGCTCGTCCTTCTTCAAATTGAGCTGACAATACAGAAAAGGGACTTCGGGCTTTCCTCCAATATCTCCACCCCTAGGGCCTAGGCTCATGGTGCAGATCCTTTTTTTCTTCTCTGTGCCCCTGGTCGACCACTGAGAGCCGCTCGCCCCGTTCTTATGATGCACACCCGATTGGTTTCCCCGCCTCAAAGAGCTGCCCGTAGAAGAGAGATATGCTTCTACGTTAAGTATCCTCACTCCCCAGCCACTGAACACTCTCTGTGTTCTGCCCTCCCCCCTCAAATGATAACCTCCTTTTTCTATGTACAATCCAGAAGCAGCCCCAAAATTTTTTGCTCGTGTGCATTCACGGCCCGCTTCCTCTCTCTGACACTTTTTAGAGGGCATTGACCACCACCCACTCTCTCAGGAAAAGGACATCCATACACGAAAAGTATGGGTGCGTGAAATGAAGAACATGCCCAAAACTCTGAATTTTTGCAATAGAAATATGTTAGGGTCGTATGCGAGTCTGGTCATCCTAACTCTCATCACTTCAAAGTAAGTTCTACATTTGCTAAAAATACCTATACGAATGCATGCATTGAGAACAACAAAAAAGGTGATTGCATTTGGCGTGATACCTTGCATAACCATTTGATAAAACAACTTGAATGCATTTCCACTTTCTCCAACCTGCACAAATCCAACCATTAATCCAGTCTAAAAAACAACATCTTTCAGTGGAGGCTTGTCAAATGTTTGGCATGCTTCATCCACCCAGCTGCACTTCGCATACATATCCACTAAAGTGTTTCCAACAAGACCATGGTCTAGCATCCCTCTTCATTCTGTCTCAGCATGTATCTCTACAAGAAATGCTGTATTTGTGAGATATTATGTCTTGGATTTGTCATCTATATAAAACAATTCAGAAAGCTAGAGAGTCTTGTACAAAGAGAGATCCATAGGAAAACTATTTTCGATGCATAGTTTCGTCGAAGATGCCCTCTAACTTATGAAAACCTTTGAGTCTTGAAACCCTACAAATTCATAGATGCACGTGAGTGTGTTGGAGACATGGAAAAAGGGCTTTGGACCATTTTGCAAAAAGATAGAATTCCAAAATTTTAGGTGATTCTTGAGGTCTCAAATGATAAAGGAAAATTGTCCATGAATGATGGTCTATCTAGACACTTTTGGATTAGATGAAACAAGTAAGGACCAATATAGACTTTTGGAGAGATATCTATCGTTTTCCAAACCTCAGAACCAATTCTTTGGATGTCATGGCTATGAGACTTTCAATGAACCTAAGTTCCCATTAGCTAATCAAAGAGAGTGATTGAACTTTGAATGAGGATGTGAAAGACAAGCTTATGAGAAACGATACAAGATAGGAATAAAGACCATCATCTAGGTATAATGACCATTTTTTTACATGAATAGAGATTTGAAATAAAAGAAACTATAAAAACATGTAACAATATCCAACTTAGTTATACATTAACAAAGAATAGAAGTGGATCAAGAATGTGTGAATACCCTATCTAGGTAGATGCATTCCCTTAATGATAAGTTTGAGACCTTTTGAAGTAGCAAGATGTTTTAGAAACCACTATTAGAGAACTAGAGGTCTCTTTGACCACATGGTAGAAATTAAACAACATGATGAATGAATAACAATACAATATGTGTAATATACAAAATCTAAATATAAGGTTGAATGTAAGAGGATTCTAGGTACAAATGTATGAGAAGAAGGTGCCTAAGAGTTGTATGGAATAGTGAGTGTGCTAAAAATAGAGGAATAATAGGATCATATGCAAGGAAATAACAAACAAATAGGAGTTATGGGGCATTTCAGACAAGGTGACGCCCCTTCAACTGTTTAGTTTTTCACCATTCACGCATAGCCACGTGCCAACTTGTCTTCAGAAAAGGGCAGAGGCCCTTCAGTCTTGATATGCCAGCTCACAGTACATTTCTGTCAGAAATGTACCGATACCCCCCCTTCAGTGTTGTATTTTGACGGACAACCATGCCCTTCAATTTTGAAGGCAATCTACAGATCGTACCTGTATTTCCTATTTTTAATGTATTTTTTGAAGGTCTGATAAAAATTTTAACCTTATTATACGGTAAAAACTAGCCAAAATAGGCAATACGGCCGTCAAAAATGAACACTGCCCCCCTTGCCGCCCCAAAGGAAAACTTTGCTCTCTCTTTCAGGAATGGATGACACGTGGAATGACTAGTGAAAAACCTCTTTTGAACCTCTTTTGAGAACATATTATTATTAAGAAATTTTTCCGAACCTTCCACCTTGCTAAGTTTCACATAAGGCGAAAGTACGGAAATCTAATTTAAGGGTCTGCCACTCATATGTGAATTGATCACTCGGTGCCACAGATCTTCCCTTGGTATTTGCGGGTGGAAAACATGTTTTTTTTCACATCAGTTCTGCCGGCAATATGTGAAACCGCCCTAATAGACAACCCTATCTAACCCCTCCACGAACCTAAACTAGAGAAAGCAAAGCAATCATTGCAATGGATGTGCAAGCTTCCTCAGCATGGAGTAGTATAGCATGCACCAATCGTTCCCCAAACAATAGTTCCGCAGACCCAAGTTTCGTTAAGTTTCTTAGGAGTCGTGTATTTTGAAGTAGCTGAACTGCAAGAATAATGTCAAATATAGAACGACTGGTCAAGAAACTATATTATTGCGGAGGATGAATAATAGAAGACAACGATGATTTCAACCAAACAACAATTGCCACCGTGCGTATCTTGTAATGAAACCCTAATTGTGTGATGGGATGCACATCTGATAGCATTTGAGACTCCTCAATCTTGGGTAGTAGAAGTTCAATCCCCAAGCATATATCCAAAAGTCCACATTTCATTGATCGTAGCAATGATAATTTCTTTGAGTCGTCCCAGAGAATGAGATCTTTAGATAATCCATCCGCTCCCAAAACTTCATTACGACCCAAATTCTCCAATGCATAATGCGATTCCTTGTCATCGTGTGTAACCTTCAGGTTTTGTAACGGCAAAGAAGAGGGCAGACTAAGGACAAAAGAAATTCCAAAGCATCATGATGTTCGCCAAAAGAGGGGTGAGATCCCACGAGAATGCTTGTATCAAAGATTTAGACTACATTCATAGAGAGCAACAAGAGAGGGAGTCACTTCCGGTGTTTTAGCGCGCATTGTCCCTGTGATCATAACAAAGTGAAAGCATTCTGTACGTGCACTAGCTGGGCTAGTTGGGCCTTCTGCCTCTTGCGGCGGGAGCGAAGGTTCAATCCTCACTTATGACAGGATAGTGTGAGCCTAAGGCCAATGTAAACAAGATTATTTCCAATTGAAACCATTCTTCTCTTGTGTCGTCTTTGGACAATCTAACCCCTACTTTGTGGGATATGAAGGATCCCATGTGTACTATGCCCGTTCAATCTAACCCCTACTTTGTGGGATACGAGGGATCCCATGGGTACTATGCCCATTCACTTGTACAATTGCAATTTCAAAGTTAAAGCTCAAGGGAGTAGGCTTTGGCTGAACCTCCATTAAAAGAATAATAATAATAAAAAAAAATAAAAAATAAATGAAAGCAATTCTTTACATTGAAGATAACAACCAATGTCCTTGTGTTCATGACAACGTTAAAGCATTTCTTTACATTGAAGATCGTATAAGTTGTGCACATATAAAGGAACAGTAGTAATCAGCATGTTCTTGCGAGGTTAGCTAATATTTCTCGACCAGAGTCGAAGTGCATGAACATGTTGTTTGGCTTCGTAATCTTTATTCCTTTGCAACTCACCAAAAAACTCTAATATTCTACATGTAGACTATGGAAGTGCTCGCGATTCATAGACGCATAGTATGATAGCTTTTTAACATTACCAATGAGAATAGAAATAACATCATGAAAGAAAGGCATACGAATTATAGCATTGTCAATCATCAGTAGTCTACATGTTTGGAGTCATTGGTAAATCATCCAAAAAGCATAGCAAAAACGAAGCAGCAATATATGTGTGATCCGATCCATTGAAACCATGAACTATGGAAATGTCCCAAGTATACGAATTTAGGAAACCTCCGAAGCAGTAAATGTGGTATAAGCGAGCCCATGCACAAAGATGTAAGAAGGAATGAAATGTAAAGCCATGTGTAAAACAGTATTTATAAACCCACAATGAAATGCTAGCTTCCGAGCCTGTACGGCCCATGCAAAACTTGTGACAATATATATCTACAAAAAGGTGAGATTGACCAGGCAAACACAAGGAGCAAATGATTGATCTACTTGAGAAATCATTACATACAAAAGAAGGATGCAAGGAAAATGAATAATACATATGAAACCAAAATAGTGGTGCACTCAACAGTCTTCTGATTGTGATGCAATATATGTTCTTGAAGAAAGCAAATATCCACATTTTCTTTAGTTAACCAGGACGAACACATCTTCCATTTCGTGTTATTTCTCAATTCTCGCACATTCCAAGTAGCCATTTTCATAAAAGAAAGGTGAATTAAAGGAGCAGCTTCTTCATTCATGTAGGAAAATCCTTAGAATCGAGTCCACTAACATCAAAATGCATTTCAAGGAAGTTCACATAATCTTGGATGGAAAGTTTGGCAACAGTAGAAGCAAATTTAATGGCAGATCAACCTCTCTTCCTATTGCAAGTCACCTACTCAACCCATCTTGATCTACTGGGCTTCTTGATTGAGGAGGACGAACACCCAGAGATTGGGATGAGGATGGGAAAGCAACTTGTGAAAAGATTCCACAATCAAAGCATTATGGTATAAATGAGGAGCAGGAGGTGGTGCCAAGAATATAAAAAAATTCTCCCCTTCGATGAAAGGAAAGTATCTTATCAGCACTCTTCTCAGGCTAAATGGAGGCTTCAACTTCAATGGAGACAATTGAATTTTGGTTTAAGCCATCCTTTAAAATATCTCTCATGGAAGAGAGATAAGCTTCTCTCAGGGATGACGAGTATTACCATGAGGTTGAACATGGGAAGATGGATTTTGATTACATAGCAGATCCATTTCCACGTGAAGAGTAGACGATGAAGCAATAGGGAAAATAGAGGATGACTCCATGTAAACCAATAGGTATGGGATAGACGAGAGAGATGACAAAATAACAACAGGCAAAAGTCAAAGATTTGTGGAGTAAAAAAGAAATATGCAACAAGAAAATGACTTAGCAAATGAAACAAAGAAGGTGCTGATGTACAAAAAAAGCTGAACTGAAAATAAGGTTAACATCAAGTATACAAATGACAGACTGAAAAGTAGAGAGAAAGGCGATGCAAGAACAAAGATAATTAAATGTATAATCGAAGAATAAAGAACAGTGGACAAATATACTTGAAGGACTGAGGAACAGTAACAAGGAACTGTACAATGGACAGATTTGAATGCATAGGAAAAAAGGGGATACCGTAGTGCAGGTAATAAAAGTAACAGAGCATCGAAATATTGACAAACAGCAGACAGATGAAAGGGTAGAGGTTCATAGGGGAATCAGCAGACAAGATATATAAAAAAACCAGAAATAAATGGCAGCAACGTATATAGCAGGTGGGAGAAAAAAGAAAGAAGTTTACCTGCCCCTCATACACATCATGCACATGCAGAAATTCAAAAATTAGGTCAGTGAAAAAAATAAGAACTACACAGCGATGAAGACATAACACAAGGGTATGGTATGCTCAGCTAGGTACAGAAGTGGGGGAGCGGTGTGCACGCATGCACACGTGTGTGCCTGCGTGCATGTCTGTGTGTGTGTGTTGTGTGTTTTGTGTATCTATATATGTATACACTCTCTCTCTCTCTCTCTCTCTCTCTCTCTCTCTCTCTCCCTCCCTCCCTCCCTCCCTCCCTCCCTCCCTCCCTCCCTCCCTCCCTCCCTCCCTCCCTCCCTCCCTCCCTCCCTCCCTCCCTCCCTCCCTCCCTCCCTCCCTCTCTCTCTCTCTCTCTCTCTCTCTCTCTCTCTCTCTCTCTCTCTCTCTCTCTCTCTCTCTCTCTCTCTCTCTCTCTCTCTCTCTCTCTCTCTCCCTTCCGCAGACTCAGCCGAAGCAAGCCTTCGGTACCACATGATATCATCAGGGAAGAGCTCGCTACACCACCGATGCTAGTAGAGGCACTCTTCTTGGCAATATGCCTACTACACATGATCCCGAGCATGGACACAGAGCGCATCACTTGTCGAGCTTTCCGGGCATCATGCGACATGGCGCTAGGAGGAGACACCTCCTCATGGTACACACAGACATGGGACTCGCTGACCCACAATGGATTTGACATAGACAGACTACCACCCTTTCAATACGACTTATAGGGCCCCACCTATTTGCTCTCCCATCAAGAGAGGAATAGGATCATTCGTCAAGAGATATGGCATACACACATACAGAGGACATGGATTAGCCCAAGGGACACATTGCCACCGAAAATGCTCCACTACCGTGAGCATTTTCTACAGATCTCTAGGGCTTCATTGAGACTCCACGCTACATGGAGACATACCTACTGCACCATCTTCGAGTCGTCATTGGGCAGCTTTGAGTTTCATCACATGAGCTTGAGATTGAGAGGGGCCGGTCTAGGGGAGTCTATCGAGAGGAGAGGTGGTGCCGAGTATACCATACGGAGATAGAGAGTGAGGAGCACTTTGTTACAAGATGCCTAGCATACTCAGACCTACGAGCACATTTCCAGATAGAGGAGTCACTACAGTTGGGCATGACCACTGGAGATGTGTGGAGGTTGGGATGCTTCCTCACGGAAGCATATGAACGAGGGCAGACGCTGCAGCCCATGCATCAGACACGGATGAGTATCCAGCTGACCATTACTCAGTTCTTCCAGCGAGATGGGCCGCATCAGACACGCCCACTTCCCAAAGACACAACGTTCACGCTCGAGAAGGCGGTGGCACAAAGAGTGCAACGCCGACCACATATGGTTGGATACCGACGACCACGACTATACGAAGAGTATATCTCACGCACCAGGATAGCCCATGACCACATGATGGAGCAGCGGCACACCACCATCACTTGGGTAGCCGCCTATGTACCACATACTCCATCCACCTCCACCCATCATCAATAATTAGGATATACATATTCACTCTCCCCATGGGTCCCCCCTTATTAGGTGGCCATTATTTGCAGAGTCAGAGCCACGCTTCCCCACGCATCGCTACTTTATCCCCACTACCCCTCTGTCACCCAGTACACTATCCTTTGGTTGTTTCTAGTCTTCTTTGGCCTACACAGTTTTGTGTAGCAAGTATTTTTCCTCTTTATTTCAACATAGGGGTTACTATAGTTGTACATGGTTTTGTCTCATAGTGTTACATCCGCAAAATTAAAGGACACTGGATGGGCGCATGTAGTTAAGAGTGTCCGGCCAAATATGAACTGGCTGCCTAGTGTGAACCAGGCCATCTCCTCATTTGAGCCTATAAATAGGACCCTAGGGCTCGTTTGTGAGGCATCTTTTGCATGAGGCGCTTGGACTCTTTGCCCTTTGGCAGAGCCTCGTCACCCGTAGTGGTGGGGGGCTGGTGGTATGGGACACCGGTTCCTTGGAGGTGGCTTCCCTCTTGGTTGCAGGCTCCTAGGCTCAGGGGTGAACGCGTATTGGCTCTATGGCTGGGAGGTGAGTATGATGTCCACCCTTCTATTGTTTGTGAATATGGCTTGTGTCTTATCTTGTCTAGTAGGGAGGATCCTGGAGGTCATAACATTGGTGTCAGAGGGGCACATTGGTATCAGAGCGGCACATTGGTATCAGAGCGGCTCTCTACTCGCGTGGAAAAGGCTAACAACGTGCACAAAACCATCAGAGCTCATGGAGCCATGATGGCTGAGCTTGACATGCTTCTCATCCTCTTGCATGGGGTGGTATGGGACGCTTCCAACAAGAGGAAGGAGCAAGGGGAGCACATGCAAGCCGATGGTTGGAGAACAGAGGTAAGTCCCTCTCTTCTTGTGTTTTCCATGTAAGTAGGTGGCTGGATGGCAGGTACTCTCCAACCGCACTCATGCTGGAAACCATGGCTGCTTCCTTTTCTCTACTGCAGAGAAGGGAAGGAAGCAACATGGGCTGCCCTTGTGTGTGGCTGGGTAGAGAAAGGGGGTTGTGTGGGAGCAGCCAACGTAAAAGGAGAGAGGCAAGAAAGAAGCATACATCGAATATTTGCTTGTTGGACGCCCTTCAGCCCTGTTGAGCGAAGAAAATTTGATGAGCTCTGCTGATTTTTGTCCATGATGCATTCATAGAGGGAAGCCCATCTTCAGCCTATAAGATGCATTTGGTTGGCTTGAGGAAATCATGCCCCCTCTTTGCAGTCCAGCCCAGCGTAATTTTTTTCTTAGCAGCACCTCTATATGAGTGCACAGTTGTGCATGGCTGTAATTCATCCATGAGTTGATGGAGAGAAGGTAGTCATCTTCCTTGTGCAATAGGGAATCATTAGGGCAGTTGTAGTAGATGGGCAATGGTTTTTTTACCTTGCATAGGCGATTACTTGAGCTGCAAGGCAATTACTTGGGCTGCAAGGCAATTACTTGAGTTACAAGGCAATTACTTGGGTTGCAGGGCAATTGCTTGAGCTGCAAGGCAATTACTTGGGCTGCAAGGCAATTACCTAGGCTGCAAGGCAATTATTTGAGCTCCAAGGCAATTACTTGAGCTGCAAGGCAATTAATTACTTGAGCTGCAAGGCAATTACTTGGGTTGCAAGGAAATTACTTGGGCTGCAAGGCAATTACTTGGACAACAAGGAATCTTCCATATGGCATAATTTGGTGGGCCCACCTCGTCAAATTGTGCACGTTCATTCTCCTCCATACATTCCATATGGCTACTATTACTTGGGTGATGTGTACAATTAGAAAGTTTTGAAAACTTTCTAAATCAATTAAGGAAGTAGCTGGAAAATAGTGGAGATGGGAGGATTTGATTTGGGAATATATGAATGAGCTTTTCCTCTCTTCATCTTGGCATAGCACACATTTACCAAGATTGCACATAGAGAGAGGATTCCTTCACACCTCAGCCTCCATACTTGCACTTTCAACCACTCCACCTTCTTCTTCGTCATGGAGATGTCCCCACATCCCAGTAATTCTCAGCCATCAGCTTTAGCCAGTCTAGTTCAGCCAATGGAAGATATGACGTCTTCCATACCCTACCGACAAGCACGGGCTACGTCCCAAAAGGGTTCTTCTTCCCCAATACTTGCATAACATCGGGACTTATACCTGGATGCATAAATTAGGAGGTGGGTATATTCAGATTTTTGACTCCATTCGATGAGCCATGGTAGTTATTCATGGTCCAGTGGGGTCATTTGCGTTTGATTTGAGCTTACCCATGGTGTGCTTGACATGAAGGGCATGAGTACACTCACCTTCCTCTTTGATTAGGAAGTAGTAGGGTGAGACCTTGGATGCATATGCACGGGGTTTTTTGAGGATCTTGGACATTGACCCAAATCCTCGAGGATCTATTGGATCCTATAGCTTCTCATATGGCGTGGGGATGCCGAAAGGAGTACTTCTTTGAAGTGCTTTGCAGACCCATTGGGTGTGACTAGAGACATGAGAGGGATTGATCAAGGCACCACCTTGACTATCCAAAGAAATCCTTGGGGAGGATTTTGCCTACCAAGGCCAGACTGCACCTAGATAGTCGAGGAGACCTATGGCAAGGACCATACCTTGCAAGGTCTACAGCCATCGTGGAAGGGATTTCCACTTGACAACTAGTGGTTGATAGAGGATCTAGGTCATCCTTGTGACCCTATAGATATATACCAGTCGCTTCCACAATGATGGGCTTACTATGGGACACAAGGAGACAGTCATCTACCTCATTCCACATTATGTGACCAGGAGTCACATGAGTGATTGATATTCTTTGAAGATCTTTTTTGAGATCTAAGGCAATTGACCTATATGGTCGCATGTGGATGGGACCCGATCTTAGGTACATAGATGGGTCCTTCCACACATGTATAGTTTTCATACCCCTGTGTGGAAGATCGAGTTTCTCTCTCATAGGTCACTATATGTGATCAAGGATACGAGTTGAGGGATTAATGAAAGTTCTGAGAAGATTTCCATAAGGGGGTCATAGGCCGTATTTGCCGTGAGACCACCTAGAGTGGGACCTCTGCACATGTTTATGTTCTATATACCCTTTGGGAGGCATTAGAAGATGCTTGCCATGAGAGAGAGGAATAAGGTGCCTTTGTATCACCACTAGAGATTGCCATGTGAGAAAGGATCTTCTTCCTTCATGACCAGCGATGGGATCTACCATGTGATGGAGGACTCATTCCTTGGGTTGAGCCACCAATGACATCTACCTTGTGATAGGACTATGGTCTTGGGTCACATAGGGGTACTTGTCACAAGGTTGAGGACTTTATTCCTCGATAGAGCACTCGGGAGAGATGCATCCACATGGCGTGATTGGATTCGATGCATCGTTTGCACATCATTTTTGTTTGATTGGCAGAACATTCATGGATTTTACTTTATTCTTCTTCTGTATTCTTTTTACTTATGAGCACATTGGCCTTTGTCTTTGCATGATGTGGATGCACTCTACCAGAGGGGCTAATGGGTAACCACTAGTAGGTGGACTCATGATAGTTATTGCAGACAAACCATGTGTTGATTATTCTCCATGTTCGAACATCCTTAGGGATGGAGGACTACCCGGAGAAGAGTGGCGCTATGGGATGACTTGATCATTCACGTGGTGATGCATACCTTTAGGGTGAATCATGTTTATGACATGACCATCAGAGACCTGTTTGGCTATTGGCACCTTCATTTTCTTAATGAAGGACATTGAGATAGCAAGCATGGTTCTAGTCCACATGTGGTGGACATAGGAGTTCATTAGTGTTTTTTGGCACTCGAGCAGCATGTGATCTATTTCCTCAGCTCTGAACTTTTTTTTGATAGATGACTTGGGCCACACAGATATGTGCATGGGATACTAGAGTCTCAATGATTATAGCTATTGCACAGGTATGGGAACTAGTTATTAGTTATTCGTATGTCCGTTTGACCACCTTGGCAGATATGCCGAGGTGGACTTATGAGAGACCTTACAAAGGGTGTTACCTAAGGGTGACCGTTACCCCTGGATTTATGAGGTTTCTCTCTCTCTCGTTCCATAGAGATTTCGATTGTGTGTATCTTTCTCTCAGAGGGGATTGCTATCTGATTGCCATATTTGGGATCAAACAGTTAGTCCAAGTCACTTTTGTGAGCCATAGTCATGGGTCTTGAGTACCTATATGATTGGTCGCAGTGACAGAAAGATGGTAGGAAAATAATCCAAGTTATTGGATTGCTTCTAGGATAGGGAAAGGTAGGCTGAGACTAGGATGGGGACATGCCAGCATTTATGCCCCATCATACATGGTGCACCTTGGTCCTAGTAGGCAGGTACTTGTTCATCAATACAAGATGTATTTATTCATCAATAAAGGATGTATTCAGTACAGGATGTATTTGTTCATCAGTACAGGATAGGACACCTTCTATATGAAGTGTCCATTAGAATGCACATGGTTTCAAGCTAGCATGGGCTAGGCACATGATACATGTGTATATTCGAGATACCCAGTATGTGGTATTTGTAGGGATATATGTATTGCCATGCTAGTATAGATTGAGCACGGGATACACGGATAGGATGGAAACCTCTGTCTTGAGGTATCCATCGGGATTCGTGTGGTGCTATGTCTCTGATGATTGAGCACACAGGACATGCATTGCCTCTTGTTCAAAGTCTCGACACTGGATAGCTAGCACCACTATGGACTCTATCATTAGATAGTTTGACCTTGTGGGGGTCAGGATGCCATTGCGGTCCTCAGAAGACGAGTCCAGCTATGGCAAGGGTCCTAGTCATAGTTCCACCATTTGAAGTAGTGGGCTTTGCTCATCTTCCTGTGGAATTGTTATGTCCACTACATGATGTGCTCGAAAGGGAGTTGTTAGTGATCTTACAACTCTTGGCACTCGGTTCCTATTGGGACACCTTAGTTATCCCCGAAGGGAGTTGTCTTGTCTGCCCGAAAGGGAGTTGTGTTATTTTCCAAAAGGGAGATTCTAGTATTTCAGCGACTCGTCACAACTTGTTTCCTTTGGAAGTACCGTTTCTACTGACCTAGAGACCATTTAGATCGAAGGATTGACCCTGGACTATGGAGAATATGTTGGTGGTGTGATGATCATATGTCAGATGATGTGGCTTGATCATAGATGGTATAGCCATCAGGGATACATGTGTAGACACGACGTTATGGAGCCGGATATATTACAAAGGATGTTGCCCTCGATAGAAGCCCTCTTAGCCCCTCAATTGTGACAGTAGCCCCTTGGGTTTTTTACCCAAGAGCTATTGCCCACAAACGTATGCCCCATTGTTATATCTATAGATAGTATGGCTTCACGCAGCATATACCTCTCATTTATGGTCCAATTGGGTGAGTGATTTTCCCCGCTCGTATGCTCATGATAGTATTCAATATCGGCTGATGAATAGCCCGTTGATGTTGATATTTAACCATGAACTAATCTCTTTCTAAACCACGAGACCTAGAGGCATGGATCCTTCGTCTGTAGAAGAGACTCCTTCCCAGAGGAAGGAATTGTTACGGGGGGAGGAGGAGAACACAATGGAGACAGCCTTGCATTATGTTGTCTTCCCTACACATCATTGTTCTCCAAACCATTCACACAATATGTGCGCACCTCATGGTCTTGGTGGGGTAGGGTGTACCATTGGGTCACCCTAGATCCTCGGACAATTCAAATTGACACGTGCATGATGTTATCTTCTCGATGTCCGTATTTGATCACTAATCATTGGTGTATCTTACAAGTCTCATCTATCTTGAGGGCTCACTGACATCCTAGTTCCGTGATAGTTGACAAGTTGGTGACTTGGACAAGTAACTTGGTTCCACGACATTTACCTCTTTGCAGCTTGGGTAGGTATCTTGGTTCCATGACAGTTGCCTTGCCTCTCAACTTGGACAAGATGATTTTATGTGATACTTTTGGAGGAGATCTAAGCTCGAAAGATATTATCAGACATGTTCCACTAGAACCGAGCTTGGTTTGGGAACAGAGGGAGAGGAAGTCTCCAGGGTTTTCTTATCCTGAGTATCTGATTAGTAGAGGCATTGACCCGAGTCACTTTTGACTTGGGAGTCACGTTGTCGACGGATTGGACTCTTGGTTTTAGCCCGGAAATTGTTGAGGACAACAATTAGAAATAAACGGGGAAGTGTTGCATCCCCCAAATTAAGTGACATCTGGATGGGGGATGGGTGCCTATAGTTAAGAGTGTTCGGCCAAATATAAACCAGCTGCCTAGTGTGAATTGGGCTGCCTCCTAATTTGAGCCTATAAATAGGACCCTAGGGCTCATTTATGAGGCATTTCTCGCGGCAGAGTTTGGCCTTCAGAAGATATTAACCATTGAGGAGGAGAAGGTGTGACAGGCTTGCAAGCTCAATGTCCACGTCTCCGGCCTCACAGACACAGAGGGATCACCAGAGAAGAACAAGCGCTTGGATACCGCTCGGACGAGCCTCTCCCTTTCACTAGAGCCTGGAGAGCGAGGCGGGACACCACATGGGGCAGAGCACTTATCCTTCAACTCCCGGATGAGACCAAGAGAAGAGATTTCTTCATACGACGGGGGGTACTACGCACTACACCAGGCATCTCGATCTATTTAGACGATGACCTCACATGGATGCAGGTAGAGCACAAACGGGCATGCATGCCACGTGTCCTCTAGGCCTGAAGGGAGGGACATTGTGCCCTATATAGAGACCGTCGTGTCATCATCGACGGACAATCCATTGACTAGGGATTCGTGGCCTATGAGACAGCGCAGCAAGAGGTACACATTGCAATCTCGAACTGCAATGGATCTTTGTGGACACATCCAAGGCCCCTCGAGGAGGTGATGGAGAGCAAGGACATGATCTTCTTGACAGAGAAACAGGAGAGCCCGGGGAGGAGTCTACCGAGGATTGAGGGCTAGAGGTGGGAGTCCGTTCACCGCTGACAGATGCGATAGCACACTACACGAGGATCAAAAGGAGTAATTGTGCTCTATAGATAGTCTCTATAGCACAAGGTACAGGTGGTAGCCAGAGACCTAGAGGCTTGTTTCATGTGGATACGCCTCCAACTATCAGAGGAGTGAGCAACGTACTTCGCCATCTCCCGTATTGCACCCATCGGCTCGCGCTTCACACATATCCCTAAGCAGCCCTTAGAGGGAGAGGGACTAGACACTCCGTCGCCATATGACTGCCTGAGTGATACCATTATGGAGTACACCGGGATGGGTGAAGTCTTCCTTGTTGGAGACTTCAACGCCTTCACTGAGAGCCACTTGTATGATATCTATGGCTTTGATGACCCTGAGATGCTCCGCACCATGGAGGACGTGTCTACACTCAGAGCTTCAGCCGACACTGCCACACTCACCTCATACGGCTGACACCTACTCCAAATGGGAGCAGCACACCGTCTCATTATCTATAATGGGATGGCGACCTTGCCCACCTTAGGTGGTCTCATCTGCATCCCACCTACGACACCGGAGGGAGGCAGTGTGGTAGACTATGTTATCAGACCCCCGGAGGCGACACATCTCATCACCTCATTCACCATCCCACCCATGCCGATTGGAGCTTATCACACATACCTCGCCCTATCCATACGCGGCTCACCATGCATACCCAACCCCACCACCATACCACCACATGCCCATACCACCATTCACTTTAGACATGAGCTAGCACACATCTATAGCTCACATGTTCGAGAGGGCATCCACTCCCTTGATCCCTCCGCCCCATTGGACACTCTCACCGCCCACTTCTCATCGGTCCTCCACACATCCGCTACGCTTAGCTTCCCATACACCACCCCTAGCATCACACGTATGACACGGCTGGGGCATACACCCCAGAATAGATGGTACAATGAGGAGTGCAGACAGCTATACCTCAGAGCACAGAGTATCTTGGGATCCATCACGGAGAGGGAGGCACAACGACAGATGTGAGCTTTCACACGCCGGAAGTGGCGAGCTTTCGAGGAGCGACAGGAGGCAGCATTGTTTGACCTATTCATGAGTAGGGACTACGCCACCGCGTGGAGGGCCCTACATGAGCCACGTCCACCTACACCCATAGCAGATCCTCAGACTTGGCACACCTAAGCCTAGAGGTTATATGATGTCCCAGGACAACCACCATTGCCGATTCCCCCACACCGCATTTAGTGATATCCACACACGCTAAGCATGGTACGATAGGCCATCCACAGGCTGCAGCATGGCCACTAAGCAGACCACACAGGACTACAGGGTGAGCACTTTATATACGAAGTTGATGCAGTTTCCCACCTGATCGCCCACCTCTTCAACCGTGCTTTGGTCGAGGGGTTACCTGACTCGTGGACTAAGCATACCATTGTGTCTATCCACAAGTCCCGCGATATGATGGATCCGGGGAACTACAGGACTATTATGATAGGCCATATCTTGGCCAAGATCTATGGGGCAGTACTAGAGGCACATCTTAGTACACATGCTCAGGCAGCTCGGATCAGAGCACCCGGCCAGGTAGGCTTCCGCCGCACTTTCTCCACCATCGACCACATCTTCATACTTCGTTGCCTAATTGAGAGCGCGAAGGCGAGGAAGCGAAGACTCTAGTGCCGTTATGTGGATTTCCGCAAAGCCTTCGACATGGTACCTCGAGAGAGACTACTACGGACACTCCAGGAGTTACAGCCACCATAAGACATGCTATGGGACATCCATGCTTTGTATGCATGAGTCACAGGCAGGGTACGTTGCCCTAGCAGCCTATGAGACAACCTTGTTAGCACCATTGGTGTGAAACAAGGTTTCCCTCTCTCACCCACTCTCTTGAGTCTCTGCATAGACGAGATCACGGAGTATATACAACGAGAAGGAGGGCTAGGAGGAGACCTCGGAGGTGCATCAGTACGTATCCTATTATATGCTAATGACATTGTCTTGCTTTTAAAGTCACAGGAGGGGCTTCAGTCACATTTACAGGAGCTCGATACCTTCTGCATGGAGAGAGGACTCATAGTGAACCTTGGCAAGACCAAGGTTATGATCTTCCACACCTCCAGGACAGTATGTCATCGAGCCTCTTTCACTGTAGCTGGAGGACAGATAGAGGTAGTGGACACCTACGTCTACTCAGGTGTCACCTTCTCGGGCAGCACAGATGTGTTCTCCATGGCACAGGCAGCAAGAGACAGATTGATGCGAGGCTATGCGACGCTTGCTGGATTGGAGAGACTCTGCTTTCAGGCACATTTCCAGGAGCCCCGGACTAAGGGGTGCTCTTTGATACTCTAGTGACACGCGCACTAATGTATGCAGTGGCAGTATGGGCACCGGGCATTATGGAGGCGATGTGGACACGGATTGAGAGGCCCCGGGTCACCATGATCTCACGCTTGCTCTGCAGCAAGCCCTCGATTCCACATGACATTATATGAGCTGAGCTAGGCACACCACCGATGCTGGTGGAGGCCCTCTTTGAGCTTGAGACCTTTATCCTAAGGGTCAGGGAGCTCCCCACTAGTTGACTCACCAGGATTGCATTTGAGAGCTCTAGACATTTGGTAGAGACGGGGCATGAGAGAGTATGGTATGCACAGACCTACCGATGGTTGGAAGACTATGGCATGAGCATTACCGACCTCCCTCCTTTTCAGTATGACCTTTCTTCCCCCTACATTACCCTCTCTCGTTCAGAGAGGAATAGGATCATCCATGAGGACCTACTACAAATACACGTCCGGGAGACATGGATAGCACCACGGGAGCCTCTTCCCACAAAGAGGCAACACTACAGAGAGCACTTCCTGACAGTGACAGTGGATGGTTTCATTCAGAGACCACGATACATGGATATATACATGGCACCAACAGAGAGAGTGGCCATTGGGAAGCTCAGAGTATCATCACACCAGCTCGAGATTGAGGCTCGGCGAGCGAAACACACCCCCAGGGACAAGAGATTATGAAGGATATGCCGAGAGGAGGTGGAGGACGAGGAGCATTACACATGTAGATGCCAAGCATATGAGGATATCAAAGGGAGCTCTTCAGGGGGCCTCGAGAGATCCGGACTTTATTGGAGACGGAGGACCAGAGCCCTCTCAGTTGTTTCCTGGTACAGCTCCAGCGCCGCCATGCCTCACTTCTCAGGCACATGGAGGAGATACACCCGACCCCCCATACTCATATTACATATTTTTTGAGACCCAAAGCCACTCAGGAGCCTAGCTCGATGCGGGGTGTCACATTAGAGAGAGAGCTTAGACAACAGTGCCGACGATCGAGACCCCCTCTCCGAAGAGTCCGTCCCCACTAGAGAGAGATTCAGGCGATTCATGCATGTCATGACATGGAGATACGGAGACGTCAGCAGCGCACCCCTGCCGATCTCAACGTGCAGAGCATTCTAAGGCTCGCCATGATGCCTTACCCACCGATGCATTATATCCTACATCCACTCCAGGCATCTAGAGGGCTATGACACCACCCACCCTCCCCTCCCTATGCATATCATATTTGTATCTCACTTGATGAGCATATAGAGTGCATACCCATAGCACCCCACACCGTCGACGCCAGCTATTATCCACTCCTTTTATACTTTGTTTTGTACTCACATTTTAGTTTCCTTATTTTCCTTTTGGGATCACTATGGATCGGATCATGCTGATGTATATGTTTTGTTTCATAGGCCGATTTTGGCCTCTAATAGATGTTAAAAAATCTCTCTCTCTCTCTCTCTCTCTCTCTCTCTCTCTCTCTCTTCTCTCTCTCTCTCTCTCTCTCTCTCTCTCTCTCTCCTCTCTCTCTCTCTCTCTCTCTCTCTCTCTCTCTCTCTCTCTCTCTCTCTCTCTCTCTCTCTCTCTCTCTCTCTCTCTCTCTCTCTCTCTCTCTCTCTCTCTCTCTCTCTCTCTCTCTCTCTCTCTCTCCCCCCCCCCCCCCGACCTGATCGCCCATCTCTTCAACCGTGCTTTGGTTGAGGGATTACCTGACTCGTGGACTATGCATACTATTACGCCTATCCATAAGTCCGGCGATATGATGGATCCAGGGAACTACAGGACTATTATGATAGGCCATATCCTGGCCAAGATCTATGGGGCAGTACTAGAGGCAGAGCTCAATACACACGCTGAGGCAGCGGGGATCAGAGCACCCGGCCAGGCAGGCTTCCGCCGCACTTTCTCCACCATCGACCACATCTTCGTGCTTCGTTGCTTGATTGAGAGCGCGAAGGCGAGGAAGCAGAGACTATACTGTTGCTTTGTGGATTTCCGCAAAGCCTTCGACATGGTTCCTCGAGAGAGACTACTACGGAGGCTCCAGGAGTTACAGCTACCATCAGACATGCTATGGGCCATCCATGCTATGTATGCACGAGTCACAGGCAGGGTACGCTGCCCCGGCGGCCTATGAGACAGCTTTGTTAGCACCATTGGTGTGAAACAAGGTTTCCCTCTCTCACCCACTCTCTTCGGTCTCTACATCGACGAGATCACGGAGTATATACAGCGAGCAAGAGGGCTAGGAGGAGACCTCGGAGGTACGCCAGTACACATCCTATTATATGCTGATGATATTGTCTTGCTTTCAGAGTCACAGGAGGGGTTGCAGTCACATTTACAAGCACTCGATACCTTCTGCATGGAGAGAGGACTCACAGTGAACCTTGGCAAGACCAAGGTCATGATCTTCCATACCTCCAGGACAGTACGCCATCGCGCCTCTTTCACTGCAGCTGGAGGACAGATAGAGGAAGTGGACTCCTACGTCTACCTAGGTGTCACGTTCTCAGGCAGCATAGGGGTATTCTCCATGGCACAGGCACCGAGAGATAGATTGACGCGAGGCTATGCGGCACTTACAAGATTGGAGAGACGTTGCTTTCGGACACCACCGATGCTAGTGGAGGCCCTCTTCCAGTTGGTGACCTTTATTCTGAGGGTCAGAGAGCTCCCCACCAGCCGACTCGCCAGGCTTGCATTTGAGAGCTCCAGACATTTAGCAGAGACAGGGCATGAGAGAGTATGGTATGCACAGACTTACCAATGGTTAGCAGAGCATGGCATGAGCATTACCGATCTTCCCCCCTTTCAGTATGACCTCTCTTCCCCCCCACATTACCCTCTCTCGTTCGGAGAGGAATAGGATCATCCGTCAGGATCTACTACAGATACACGTCAGGGAGACATGGATAGCACCACGGGAGCCTCTTCCCACAAAGAGGCAACACTACAGAGAGCACTTCCTGACTGTGACAGCGGATGGTTTCATTCAGAGACCACGATACATGGATACATACATGGCACCAGCTGAGAGAGTGGCCATTGGGCAGCTCACAGTATCATCACACCAGCTCGAGATTGAGGTTGGGCGAGCGACACATACCCCGAGGGACGAGAGATTATGCAGGATATGTAGAGAGGTGGAGGATGAGGAGCACTACACATGTAGATGCCACGCATATGAGGACATCAAAGACCGCTACCCACAGTTCTTCAGGGGGGGCAGAGAGATCAGGGCTTTATTGGGGACAGAGGACCAGCGCCCTCTAGGTCGTTTCCTAGTAGAGCTCTTGCACTGTCGTACATCACTCCTCCAGCAGCAGATGGAGATACACCTGGCCCCCCTCCCTCAGACTCATATTACAGATTTTTTAAGACCCACAGCCACTCGAGGCCCCAGCTCGATGCGGGGTGTCACATTACACAGAGTAGAGGAGCTTAGACGACAGCGTCGACGACCGAGACCCCCACTCCGGAGAGTCCGTCCACACCAGAGAGAGATTCAGGCGATTCACGCACGCCATTACATGGAGATACGAAGACGTCAGCAGCGCACCCCTGTCGATCTGGACATTCAGAGCATTTTGAGGATCGCCATGATGCCTTACCCACCGATGCATTATATTCTACACCCACTCCAGGCATTTAGAGGGTTGTGATACCATCGAGCCTCCCATCCCTAGGCATATCATATTTGTATCACACCCATTGAGCATATAGAGTGCATACCCATAGCACCCCACACCCTTGATGCCAGTTATTGTCCACTCCTTTTATACCCGTCTTTTGTACTCACACTTTATTTTCCTTTTGGGATCAGAGTGGATCATACTGATGTATATGTTTTGTCTCATAGGCCGATTTTGGCCTCTAATAGACGTTAAAAAGTCTTTCTTTCTTTCTCTCTCTCTCTCCCCCCCTCGCTCGCTCTCCCTCCCTCCGTCCCCACCCCTCTCTCTCTCTCTCTCTCTCTCTCTCTCTCTCTCTCTCTCTCTCTCTCTCTCTCTCTCTCTCTCTCTCTCTCTCTCTCTCTCTCTCTCTCTCTCTCTCTCTCTCTCTCTCTCTCTCTCTCTCTCTCTCTCTCTCTCTCTCTCTCTCTCTCTCTCTCTCTCTCTCTCTCTCTCTCTCTCACACACACACACACATTAGCAAAACTCTATGGAACGATACTCGAGGAGGAACTCAGCACCCTAGCTGAGCCTAGCTGCATACCACAAATGTGCGCATCTTTTATATACCCTAGAGGAGAAGAAGGTCAAGGTATACAGCAGAGGATCACTCATTTCTTTCACAGAATTGAGTCATGTCCAATTCCAAGTGGCCGAGGCCCCAAGGCTCAATCTCGAGCAGGCACATACTCAAAGAGCTAGGAGAGGACCTCATGTTCCCTGATATAAGAGACCCCGACTCTACCAGTATGAGATCTTGAGGATCGAATCACTCCACCAGAAGCAGACGGAGTGGAGATGTGCGTCCACAGTGGAGGACATTATCTTACACTGGGTACTTCATCCTTCACCTATGTATCCCATTCTACATCCACCCCACCCCCATAATGTACCCCTATGTTTATGATTTTCTTTTTCCTTGCTCATTGTCATATTTGCACCTTATATGACATGGTCATTTTCTCCAGTGTCATGGCCATGATACCTTAGTTCACTTCATGTTTTATTTTGATTTCTCAATCATCTGAATTATTGTTGATGTACATGGGTTGGTCTCATAGGCCAACTTTGGCCCTTAGAAGATGTAAATCTCTCTCTCTCTCTCTCTCTCTCTCTCTCTCTCTCTCTCTCTCTCTCTCTCTCTCTCTCTCTCTCTCTCTCTCTCTCTCTCTCTCTCTCTCTCTCTCTCTCTCTCTCTCTCTCTCTCTCTCTCTCTCTCTCTCTCTCTCTCTCTCTCTCTCTCTCTCTCTCTCTCTCTCTCTCTCTCTCTCTCTCTCTCTCTCTCTCTCTCTCTCTCTCTCTCTCCCCCTCCCCCCCCTCCCCTCCCTCCTCCCTCCCTATCTCCCTCCCCCCCCCTCACCCCTTCCCCCCCCCTCCCCCCCCCCCCCCTCTCTCTCTCTCTCTCTCTCTCTCTCTCTCTCTCTCTCTCTCTCTCTCTCTCTCTCTCTCTCTCTCTCTCTCTCTCTCTCTCTCTCTCTCTCTCTCTCTCTCTCTCTCTCTCTCTCTCTCTCTCTCTCTCTCTCTCTCTCTCTCTCTCTCTCTCTCTCTCTCTCTCTCTCTCTCTCTCTCTCTCTGTCTCTCTCTGTGACATGTGTCTCTCTCTCTCTGTCTCTCTCTCTCCCCCCACTTGACACACTTACTTCACAGATTACATATACCTTACATAGCTCTTCTATGTAAAGGCTTCCCCACCATACCTTTCCACCATGCACCCGGACCATGCCCATAAAAGTTGGTATGATGAGTGTCGTGAGCTACGTCAAAGGCTCAAAGCTGATACGGCTGTTGGTGATATCACACATAGACAGGCACAACGCTGCATGCAGTCATTGACACTCCATAAATGGCAAGAGTCGGCGGAGCACCAGTATTGGGACATATATCACTTGCTTATGAGTAGGGATTGTTCAATTGCATGGTGCCATTTATGAGAGGAGAGACAGTCCACCCCCATCCAAGATCCTATGAGATGGCATCATGATGCACAGAATTTGTATTACATACGAGATGGACCGCCGATACCGATACCTCATAGCTCCCATCCGACTACTTTTTCCACACAGAAGAAGTTGAGAAGATCCATCACACGATTATAGGGTGGGAGAGCCAGAGTCCAGTTTGGTTTACAGGCCGAATATCTTATATTTGGTGAGAACTCAGGAAGTCTTGGTACCGCTTATTACAAGCCCCTTCAATTGATCCTTGGGTTGAGGGATTCCCAGCCTCGTGGATAGAGCATACCATTATACCAATCCACAGGTTAGGGGATATGATGGATCCTAGCACATACAGGACTATCATGATTGGCCCCATGTTGGCCAAACTCTATGGGGCGATTCTTGAGGAGGAGCTAAGCACCTTGGGCCATTGGCTAGGCAAGCAGGTTTTCATGCTCCAAAGAAGGCTCGTTTTCGACGTGCCTTTTCCACCATTGATCATGTCTTTATTATGAGATGTCTGATCGATCACGCATGGGCAACGAAGAGGAGATTAAACTACTACTTTGTGGACTTCCGCAAAGCATTCAACAGAGTGCCTAGAGATCGACTTTTCAAACGACTACTTGATCTTGGAGTCACTGATGACATGCTATGGAGGATCTACACTTTGTATGAGTGGGTATCTAGGAGGGGTCAAATGTCCCGGTGGGCTCTCCGATCCTCTTGTGAGCACTATAGGTGTGAAACAAGGATGTCCACTATCCCCTACTTTATTTGAGATATACATTGATGAGCTTGCACACTTTATCCGGCAATGTGGCGGGATAGGGGTGAAATTGAGGGAAACCACTATACACATCTTGTTATATGTTGATGATGAGGTCTTAGTTTCTCATTCATCCGAGGGGTTGCAGAGCCATTTACATGCATTATACGATTTCTGCTCACAGAAAGGTCTTTCATTGAACCTTGGTAAAACCAAGGTACTTATTTTTGGCACTTTCGCTTAGATATGGAGACAGAGCACAGGCAGAGTTGCTGGTGGACACATTGAGATCAATGGTTCATAGGTTTATCTTGGGGTGACTTTTTCAGCCATATCAGCTCTATTTTCTATGGCCCTAGCAGCTCGTAATCGGGTCAGCCATGGATACGAAGCATTAGCACTGATAAGGAGGCAATGTCACTAGGCACACTTTCAGGAGCCCCACATGAAGGGGTGGCTATTTGATACACTCCTAATACCAGCACTGATGTACCGGTCATCCATTTGGGACCAAGACTAGTAGATTATACATGGACATTAGTGGAGAGATCCCAAGCACTCATGATTTCTAGGCTTATATGTAGTAAGCCATCAATACCACACCACATTATTAGAGTAGAGTTGGCTGCACCCCCAATGATGGTGGAGGCTTTGTTCCGGGAAGTATGTTTAATACGTAGACTCAAGGACATGGACAGTGGGCTAATCGCATACAGGGCTTTCTAGGTATCACGAGATCTGGCCCTAGCTGGGAATACTTGATGTTGGTATGCCCAGACTAGAGATTGGCTAGTTAGCTATGGATTTGACATGGATAGGCTACCACCTCTACAGTATGATACCCATGCTCCCACATATTCTCTTTCTTTGCCGGAGATAAACAAGATCATTTGACAGAAGTTATGGAACAAATATATACTTCCAGTGAAAAAGCTCCACTATCGTGAGTTTTTTCTACAGATTTCAGATCAGGGGTCTATTGAGATACATAAGTACATGTAGACTTATATGCCACATCATATACATGTTGCTATCAGGAAGCTTCAAGCCTCATCACCTCAATTGGAGATCAAGAGAGGTCGGGCTAGCAGGATATCTAGGGGGGAGAGAAGATGAGGGTCGTTTCGGATGGTTCCTCCTCGCTGCATGCCATATATGTATGACTTTGATAGGTGTTGAAGTTTCCCATAAGGAAGACTTCACCAAGTGTGGAGTACTCCACAAACCCATTCGTGTGGCATGCACAAGGTGAGGCATGTACCAATGATGACTACATTCAATGAAAGCGAATGTGAAGCATGTGAGAGCAAAATAGCACAAGGCAATATTAATGATCCTCTCTTGAGAGCTCAAGGTGGATCAACATGTAGCGGCCTTGTGAATCCGGAGATCAATAATCTAGTATGAGACCCCTACCTAAAGAGTATGGCCATTCCTAATTTGCAGAGGTGTGTTGGCATGTACATCTTCGATATATAGATTCCCACCCAAATCAATGTATCCATGGTAATCCTCTGTATGGTTCTCGTGTGTCTCTATAAGTAAAATGATATCTCGGCCTCTCATCACCTCCTCAAACCTCTCTGGGTATGTCCATAGACCTCCATTGCAAGTCCATACCACGACGTGGATCTCCTCATGTATCCCGATGGTTTTGTCATTGATGATGATCTTCCCATCTAGCTAAATTGCCTTCTTCAATTCCCTACAAGCTTATTAGACTTCAAGCTTACATGCATGGTAGTGATCTTGTTGCATCTTTATGAGTTCATGACAGTAGATTGGGAGGCCTCTTAGCCCTCTCAAGATGACCCTCTTTTGAAGGAAAGAGGTTCCAAACTCTCCATAGACTAATCGGAGGTTGAGGGCTCTCCAAGCTTTGGAGAAAGGGATCTCTTCTTTCTTCTGTTCGATTTTCTTGCACAACACTTTCCCATCACTCACAAGTGTGGACCTTTCTCCTTTGATGTCAAACACTCTCATATTTAGGCATGGGCTTCTCCCATCTTCTCCTCCCCTACGGTTGTTTGTACAAGGAGCACTCCATCTTCTTGGGCTACCTCAATTGCTTCCTTATGGATCTTCTTCTTGATCACTTCAAGCCATCCTTCTTTGGTGGCACCCAACTTGTCCTTCATGCTTGGAGTGAGGGTTTTGGTGATCTCCTCTTTGAGGCTTGAGGGCTTCCTTGGGTTCCCACTTTAATCTCTCATTTTTCAGAGTGAGGGATGTGATAGTAGCGTGAGGGAGTCTCTTCCTTTTCTTTTCTCCATTTCTCCTCCTCCTCACTCATCGCTTGTTCAAGTTTGCTTTCTCCTCCCTACGTAGTTCTCTCTTTGCCCACCATTCTTTCATTTCCCTTTCCAATTGTACAAGCCTCTTGTTCCTAGCATCAAGACTGTCTTTAATGTTGGTGTTGAAGTTTTGCTGTTGGTTTTCCCCTTTTCTTTTTTTTTTTTTTGGGGGGCAGGGGGAAGGGGGGGGGGGGGGGGGGGGGGGAGGGGGTTTTCAAGCTTTATTTATGCTTCTCGTGGAACTGCTAAAGGTAGCTTCATTCACTAGCCTTATGAGCCAATGTTGTGCTACTTTCTTTAATGGTGAGGACGGAGTGGCAACTAGGAAAAGATGGGGATCTAGGAAAGCATTGCGACTAGGTAGAATGGTGATGAGGTGGCATTTTGGGGTTAGGACAGTAGTCAGAAGAGATAACGTGGATTCAAAAGATAGAGCCAAGAGAGGTGACATGAAGGGGTCAAGACAAAAGCACGAACAGAGAAATAAAATGAAACAGGAGTGCAAATAAAGAAGACAGAGAAGGCATGAAGGGGTTAGGACACAGAGAGAGAGAGAGAGAGAGAGAAATGCTATAACTAATGGCATCCACCATTTCTTCCAACGTGGTACTCCAATACAATTATGAATAATGCAATACATGAAACATAATCAATGGTTCGGTGCTACATTTTATGCAATGGATGTAAGGATATACTATAAGATCATGCAGATGGCTGTAAATGCTGAAAATTGCAATGCAAGAACTCTAGTGAGAAGGCCAGCACGTGTTGGGCCGGCCGGTTGAGTCTCTTGTCTCTTGAGGCGGGGGTGAGGATTCAATCCCCCCCCCCCCCCAAAAAAAGAAAAAAATAAAATAAAATAAAAAAATAAAAACAAAAATCAGAGGCTAGCATTCCATGGGCCATAGGCCCTGTTCAAGCCTGTTGTATCACCGTTGGGCTTGTCTACCACCTTCGGGTGCATCTATCTTGAGGCTTGCACCACCTTCGGGCATGTCTATTACATCTACCGCTACTTTTTGGGATACAGGGGATCCCAAGGGTACTAAGCCCACCTTCACTTGTACTTTCAATTAGTACTTTCAATTAATCCAATCATTCAGGGAGAGTAGGTTTCGGCCAAACTTCCTCGTTAAAAAGAACTATAGTGAGAAGATTTTGTTGGAGCTTTTGAGAGAGAATAGTGATAAAATGCAATGCAAAAAAATAAGCTCCCATGCAAGGTGCTAAGCAGTTGATCGGTCATTGTACAGCATATTTAAATTGCAAAGAGTGAACCCCACTCTTGCCATAGCCTTTGGGTTTGAGTAGGAAGGTTTACATACCGCTACCTAGCAGCAAAAGTTAGAATAAAGATATCCAATAGTTTATGTTGTTGCTTTGTCTTTGGTGTGTGTTTGAGGAGATCTTTATTGACAGATTTTAGGGACTATCTTTTTTCATGTTTCTTTATGTCAATGGGTCTGTCAATGTTATGTATTCTTTGAAGCATTCCATTGCAGGAATAGCTCTGAAGCTATATGCTAGAGTACGTGTTTGAGTGTAGTGGCCAAGTTCTTTGTAAGTAATACAAAGGTTTACTTCATTATCCTTGTCTTTATGTGTTTGAGAAGATCATTTGATGAATGTCTTTTTTGCACGTTTTGTTTGTTATAGGCTGGATCAATGCTATCTGTTATTTCCAGCATTCCATTGCAGGGATAGGGGAGTATGTGTTTGAGTGTAGTGGACAACGTCTTTGTAAGTAACCCGAGTCTTCACTCGTAAATTGCACATGAATTTGGCAATGCCCCATATTATGTATGTGAGAAAGTGTGTATTGCTCACACCATGGCTCTCATCATGAGTTGATAACACTTCCAGTGTACCTCCAAAAGTGGACAGCGAAGCCTTGCTTTCGTAAAAAAAAGTCTGCCACAAGAAATTTTGATCAGAAACCTATCATATGAACGGCATATGAAATTTTTTCCTGTCATATGCAAGATCATGGTACCTGTGAATCTTAGGCCCTGTCCCCATTCATGACAGCAAAAGCGCCCAGGCTAGGGCAGTTATGCCCAGCCTCTTAGGAGACGAGATTCAGATGCAGGACAGATTATATGGGTGATGAATTATTTCAGCTATAGGTGGTTTCAATCTATTGGCTGGGCAAAACTCAAAGAGATTGCTCAGCTTGCATGGGTTAGGAACCTACTACGTGACACTTTGGAGAAGATGACCAGCTATGGTTCTCCTCCAAAAAGAGGATTGTCTGCATGTTGGATACCTTCAAGGTTGTTCACACATGTTTACTTTATCTCCACCAACTTGGCACTGGGCCTCTTAGTACTTTTCTTGCAATGCAACAGCCAAGGTCAGACCTATGCAGCTACATAGTCGAGGAGACCTATGGCAAGGGCCATACCTACCAAGGTCTGAAGCCTTCGTGGAAAGGATTTCCACTTGATAGCTAGTAGTTGATAAAAGAACAGGGTCATGTTGGTGCCACTTAGATTATATACCGGCCACTTCCACAATAATAGGCTTACTACGGGACACAGGGAGACAACCATCTACCTCAGGCCACATGGTGTGAGCAAGAGTCGGATGAGTGATTAGTATCTCATGGACAAGGGGGATATTCTTTGGGGATCTTTTTTGAGATCTAGGATAGCTGGATAGACCTAAAATTGACCAATAAGGTCTCATATGGACGAGACCAGATCTTAGGTAGAGAGGCAAGTCCTTCCAGAGATGTGCATTTTGTTGAAGAAACGAACTCCTACTCTTTCATTTATTTTGTTGAAGAAACGAACTCCTACTCTTTCATTTTTCCATCCATTTATCTATTGTAACTCATTTCTATAAAAGCATCTCCATTTTGTATTTCTTTATTCCTATTTGGGGTACCTTCCATGTAGCTTCTACTTTTGTATGCATTTTCCTTCAAGGAGAATTATCCAACATATGATGTATAAGGAGGACCTCTCCCTACTCTTGTACTTGGTTAGAAGCTTGAGAGCTCACTCCATGCTCTTTGCAAGCTCACTCTAATCCATATGCGAGTTTTCCCATTTCATGGTTTAGTCACTCTTTTGAATCTCATAGGTCATTTCATTTGTGAGTACATGTTTTAGTTCATTTTGCTTCCGCTCGTGTACTCTCAACATGGTATAAGAGCATTAAGTAGAGGTGTTGGTGGTGCTCATGGCGGTTTTGCTTTGTGGTGGTGTTCTTGGAGATCTTGGTGGTGGAGGTGAAGATCTTGGCAGCATTCCTTTCATGGTGACGGTTCTTCATCAACAAAGTAGAGCTTTTGGTCATCATTTTGGTGCTTGGTGAGCATTCTTAACTCTCTTGGTCCATTTTTTCCCTCCCTCTCACCCTCTTTCTGCTTCTCTTTTCCCATCCTCCCACCTATTTGTGATGGCACATGGCAACACCTAGCGATATTTGACAGCATTGTGGTGGATCTTCTTTCATCTTGGTGGTCATTTTGTGTTGTTGGTGCATTCCAAATTCATGGAGTGTTTGTAAAAACTTTTGTGTATTTTCATCCATCTTGGTGTCTTTCTACTCGATATTAATGATTATTTGGGGAAGTTCATGGTGGATACATCTTTCAAGTGCTCATAAGCAATATTCGCTATCTTCACATGTGCATATATCCAATAGGTCATATGCATGCATATCACATTACTATATCAGCAGTCCTAGGCCTAATAAGCTTATATTATGCATATACCATTTTTTTTAATCTAATTTAGAACATCATACGTTTTAGCTTTTTTTCCCTTTAAAAGAGATCCTTTCATTAGTTAATAAAAAATGTCCAACGGGCTACAAACCCAATCAAGCACCATGAACCGAATACAAGGGGGACAACTCACCCCAAAATCCACCAACACCTAATAAAAATCAACTCCTAATGGAAAAAATATAGAAAGGAAAAAAGGGCCGATCAGGTGCCCGGTAGCTCCGATCGTATCACCCTGCACGATAAAGAATGGGCCTTTCTTCCAAAGTTGAAGAAAGGCAAGCCACCGCTGAGACATGCCATCAGAGTCTCCCTGAAGTTGGTCGAGCTGTCCCCACAGAGTATGAATTAACTCTAGCCAAAAGTCTCGAATAGTCTCAATCCTTCCATCCTAGACGAAGAGGATCTTACTGTCAGCCTCATGCTCAGAACTGAGAGCACAGCCAATGAGGAAGCCCCAAGCAAGTGCACCCTAGGTGATGGTATGAGAACTCTCCCACAGGTAAGAAGACGCAAAACTCGACGCCAAATCTATCGAGTCAACTCAAAGTCCTAAAGGCAATGTCACTGAGACTCCAAGTGAAAGTCACAACCCCTGCAATCCGGAGGCCTTCCCCTATAGCTCAGCCAAGTGCCAACAACAATGCTCTTATGGGCCACCAACCAGTGGAAGAGAATAACCCGACGTGGCTATTGAGCACCCCAAATCCGACGCCAAAAGGACAAGAGGAACTCCTTTGTGAGCCCACCACGCCACCAAGACTCGGCCGCAAAAGGAGCGACTGGAATGTGTAACAGAATGATCTTCCACCCTAGCCAAGCATAGTACTGAAAAAATAGAATAGTGCATACCTTCGAAGGGGAGAAAGGATCGCGCCATTGCCACTCCTTTGGGTCCCAACTCAGGCGAGATAACGAGAGAGCCTCCCAAGCCCAAAGGCACCAACCAGAGTGGGCCTGAATGTCCGTTGGATCAAGATCAATGTGCGAGTCGCTATCACGAGTGTCAACCATCCGAAAACGTTGAAGTATGCACTCGGCAATGAGATCGGACTCGAGTGGGGAACTCATCCCAAAGAAGAGGATCCCATCCGGAGTAATGCCCCATGTGGCAATCAGGACCTCCATCTTGGTGAATGCCCCCAACTAGGTCGTCGCCGCATGCACCAGATCAACCAGCATAACCCAGCCCCGTACAGCATAACCAGCCCCGTGGAATACCAGCCTGAGCATCCCTGATCATCTCATGTGCACCACGCATCCTCATACATCTCTCTTGCTTCCGCTCCTCAGTGAGGCTCCTAAAACTGATCTAGTCGGCTACACTGTGCCTACCTTTGGCAAACTCCCCCGAGGAAACATGAGGGTGAGATTCAACCATGAACCCCCTCTCCATAAGGATGAGGGGATTCCAAGTAATAGGCTGACGAAGTTGTTCCTCAATACAAGAGGGCGGGTGCTGAACAAGGGAATCCTAGAACTCTCAAGAACAAATAATACTGCAAGCAGAGCAATCCTCACTCCGTCACGAGAATCCCATATGCCTCATCTCAGCAAAGATCCATTTGATCTTGGACGGTCAAGGCCCACCAGCTTCAGGAACGAAGAGGCCCAACCGATGACGAAGAAAAGCCTTCCAAGGCTCATTCTCGAAAGAAGACCACGAACAACAAACTTTCCCAACAGGGCTATGCTCTGACAGCCAAGGTCAATGACCCCAATGCCACCGCACTCCAGGGGAAGGGTGATGACCGGCCAAGCAACCTTAGCTTGAGTGGGGCTTCCATCTCTGCCAAACCATAAAAAGTTCCTTATTAACCCCTCGATTCGGCTAATACAAGAACTCAAGAAGATCAAACAAGAAGTGACATACCACATCGTAGCGAGGAGAACCTGGTTCGCCACCACAACCCTGTCAGCCAAGGACAATCGGGTAGAGCTACAATGTAAAAGTTTCCTCCCGATGTTGAGGAGGAGAGGCAAGATCTTCTCCTGAGCCGAAAGATCAAGACCAATATGACAACCAAGTATCTAAATGCCCTAATAAGAGGGATCCATTCAAACTGCTGATCGGGCTGCCATCTTGGAAGAGCATCCGAGCCAACCCAGAATCCAACATAATCTCTCCAAAGCATGTTGAAATTTGGCCATATTAGCCTCTGGCCCTTCAAGTAGATTGTCGTGTCATCAACAAACTCAACATCCAAGAGCATCTCATCTCTAATCAGGAGTCGAACACTAAGCCAAGTATCTTGTGCAACCAAGAGTGCGCTCATGGCCTCTGCAAAGATCGCGACATGTTGAAATCTCTCACCCTGATCCCATGCTACGAGAACCTAACTATGGGCCGAGTGATACAAGGAGGCAACACCTCTGATCGAGCTATCAAGAAAGCCTATACATAACATATTGTCTTCGAGAAAAGCCCATTTAACCCGATCATAGGCTTTCTCAAAATCCAGCAAACGCATATCAAGAGGCTCATCAGGCATCTGGGCAAGGGAGACAGCTTCCCAGAATGTGAAGATATTGTCAAGGATACTCCTACCCTTGACAAAGAAAGTCTGCATAGGATGAATCAAGGTCTCATGAAGCGGCTGCAGTCTCAAATTCAGAGCCTTCGCAAGGATTTTGTAGGCCGAGTTGACAAGCGTGATTGGATGTCAATGTTGGATATTATGATACTGTACCCCTTAAGGATGAGGAAAATCAGACCCTTTGTGAGAGATTGAGGAAGGTGTCCCCCCTCCATGACCTCCTTGAAGGCAAGACGAATACCATCCCCAAGACTCTCCCAATACTTGATAAAAAAACACGGAGAAAGACTATCATCACCAAGGCAGTTCTCCCTAGCCAGTCCATGCAATGCATCAAAAAGCTCCACTATCCGTAACGGGGGCAAGAAACGTAGTCTACATCTCATGAGTCACCGATCGATGCTCATGTTTCAGGACGATGTTGGGGGGGGGGGCAAGGGAGGGAGACAGGCAGAAAAGAGGGAGGGAGGGGGGGTCGAGGCAGCAGAAAGGGGGGGTGCTGCTAATGTGGGGGGGAGGAAGGCAGGCTTCAGCAGTGAAGGGGAGGGGTTACGCAGAAGCATAGAGAAGGGGGAATGCGTGCACCAGCGAGCTCAAAGAAAATCAATTCTCTCGTTTTAGCTTATTTTCTGCACATATCTTTTTTTTTAATGAATTTTAATTTAGAACATTATACATTTTCCACACATAGGAAGAACCGTTAATGTGGAGGAACGGTTGGCTAGTTAGCTCATTTGCATCCATTGCATGAGGTAGTGGACTCATTTGCATCCATTGCATGAGGTAGTGGATTGTCTTGATCTACACATCCTCTTTTTTTGTTTTCTTCCCCTGTTGTACAACCACTCCGTTTAATCTCCTATTGAACTCTAGATCTGCATCGTTTTTTTCATTTTTTCCCTTCTTCTTGAGCATCACGACAGCTCTCTACCACAATGAATCAAGCATTTCAACATCAATACAATCATCGAATCACCTACAGGCTTAAAGCATAAGGTGCCTATGGTGAGGGCTCTCACTACATAGCAAGCATATCATAGAGGGCAGCTACTCTGTGTCAAAAGACAGACCTGCATTCCACATTCATAACGAGCCATCCACCTCATCGAAGACCATACATTCAAACGGTGGTGGAGAAGTTTTGAATCATGAGTTTCATAACTTCCTCGAGCAAAAGGGTGTCAAACGTCAAGTAACCTCATGCTCCATATCCAAATGAGTTCGATGAAAGAAAGATACGAAGTGTCATGGAAATGGCTAGGACTATGCTCCACAACAAGAATCTATCCTTCAAGTTTTGGGCATAAGCCATTCACACTACTATGCACATCCTCAATCGAGGCTTTACAAGCACACTTTCCAATATGACACCTTTTGAGGTTTAACATGGATTCTGGAAGGAAGCCCAATGTCAAATACTTTCATGCCTTTGGCAATGATGCATATGTGCACATACACCAAGCAAGATCGGCACAAGCTTGCTTCTAAGTCAAAGAAGCATCTTTTTACTGGATATAGTGGGGAGTCCAAAGTCTACCGATTGCATGACTTTGAACATAACACAATCACCATTTCAAAGGATCTTATCTTTGACGAACATTCCATGTACTCAAAGGATCAACCACTTGACTCCAGCCCACCTATCTATACTTTAGAGGGGGATAGAGTTCTCTCTAAACCCAGTTCAAAAGCTAGCTCTTCTCAACAATGAAGAAGATCTCAAAGACTTATGAAAAAGTAACAAAGAGAGCAAAGTCACTTTATTAACTATGTAGTTATGCATAAAATCCAAGAGATACCTGAGCCATCCTCTTATAAAGAAGCTAAAAGGAAACCTAAATGGGAAGAACCTATGAAATTAGAAATTCCAACCATTGAAGACAACAAAACTTGAACTCTTACTCTTGGACTATCCAATCAACAAGCTATTAGAGTCAAGTGGATCTACAAGATCAAGTATAAATGTGATGGATTTATAGACAAGTATAAAGCTCCCTTAGTAGCTAAGGGATACAAACAAATACGAGGCATCGACTATGAAGAAACCTTCGCCCCAACAGTGAGATTTACAACCATTCGCATAATACTTGCAATAGTCGCTCACTTCAAGTGGCCAGTGTATGAGCTAGATGTTAAGAGTGCTTTTCTAAATGGTGAACTTCAAGAAGAAGTGTACGTCGAGCAACCAAAAGGTTTCAAATTCAATGGCAAAGAAGATCCGTGTTTTCCTTCACAGAACACTCTATGGATTGAAGCAAGCACCTCGTGCATGGTACGAAAAGATTGGTCCCTTCCTTGAAGCTCATGACTTTCATCGAAGTTCTGCAGATGCAAACTTGTATATCTATAAGAAGGATTTAACCATTGCTATTCTCATACTATATGTAAATGATATGGTCTTGACTTCATCTGCTTCATATTGCATACCGCTTCTTGTGTCACAACTTCGTCAGGAGTATTCTACGATAGATCTTGGTCTATTATTTTACTTCTTAGGCATGAAGGTTTGGCAAAATACTGTTCGTATTTACTTTTCAGGTAAAACATGGACCAATGTCGCTCTATTTCTACACCTTTGGATCATAGCACCAAGCTCACATTAAAGGATACTACCCCACTAGTTCATATACATGATTATCGACAGCTTGTTGGCTATTTACTTTACTCGGTCAACACTAGGCCAGATATCTCCTATGCGGTGGGTGTTCAAAGTCACTTTTCCCATGAGCCTCATCAGGCCCATTGGTTCATAATGTGTAAAATGTGAAAATATCTAGAAATGTATGCACCATCTTGTTGCATTCGCTCCAATTAACGAAATGCTTCTTCACTACATCCCTGTTCTACAATAAGTGAAGCCAACACACTTCACGACGGTCAAAAACCGATTATGTAGCACACGTAAGAACCAATGAAACACTCACCTGGTCTCTGTTTCGCAGACCTAATCTTTTTATTTGAGAATACATTTCATTCAACCTCCTTGACGAAGATCAATCCCCGAACGTGAAAGCGTCTAGAAAGAGACTATCAACTTGCATTTGGTCAAATAACAAAGTTCTTATGTTATTAAAACCAAGAGCAATGTAATCCAAGTGATCATACTCCAAGAACGAAGTTTGTCAAACACTTCACTTGCCTTCTCTATGAGCGTATATTTAGCATTAGCATCAATCAAGTTCCTTTAACGATATCATGAACCTCAAAAAAAAAACTTCCACCTAAGGCTTATCACCATGACAATATGATCTACTAGATCACTCATCTTCCTTGTATATACCTCCTTTAGAATCACACGAGGCCCTTTAGAATCCCTCGACTACTTCAAGATAGACATTTATATTCAATTGTTGGAGTTAGCATGCCTCCAAACCATACATTGTACCACAATGAATGAATATTGTCTACCATCTCCTTGATCATGTATATTTTCTATTGTGGATAGAGAAGTTTAAAAAAATTGAACCACATGAATGAAAGATAGAGAGAGAGAGAGAGAGAAAGAGAATATGTAACATATAATATTTAAAGTAGAAAATCAATCAGCATACCTAACCTCCCCATGAATGGTACCATCTTCTTTGATAGCATTACCTCCTCGAAGGTACTTCACTTTGAACAATCATATGGTTTTCTTGAATTATTTTTGAGCTCCCAATCCTATAATTCTTTGAAGTTAGTGGATATTTGTTCACACTAATAACATCATACATGATAGACACACTTATTTGATAACTTTATCATTGAGATTCACACCAAAAGCCACTAAGTAAATGCAACATATGTGCACAAGAAAGTTTAGATCAACCCCTTTGCTTGAGTATCTAGCACTAGATTGTGCTTCGTGTCTTTGGTGAGTACAAATTGCTATAATTTGTGAATATATTCATGGCGCCTTTGTAAAGGTTCCATGTTTCCATGCATAATTAATATGTAGCTTTAATAATTCATTCAATATACGGAGCTTGAATGTAGTATGCACATGTTTATCTCATCGTCTAAATGTCTTCTTCGGGGCAAGCTATGATCATAGCTTATTATGCCTTGAAGCAACCATGTGGGTTATTTATAGTTATCTTCTAGATTCTGCCTAACTTGTGATTCCGGTATCTTAGTTGTAGTCCTTTGTTTTGGCAACCTTATTCCTTGTTGTTTTTTGTAATGTTTACCAACTTAAATTCTATCATGCATGCAATAATGACATCGATTTATGTATTTGTTCCTAACTTGAAATTATATGGATTTCATCATTTTTAAGTCTCCTACCATATGCTATTCAACCTAGAACCTTCAAACATGTGGTACTTCAAACAGTACTCCCTCTTGTCTGAAATTTAGTCATGCTTGGTATGTGTGTGTATCTAAGATACTATGTTATGGACCTCATGATGGAATGCGATTATAGCAAACCATCATGCATTCCTTTTATATTGAGATTTGAAACATTCTTTATACAATTATGCAATATCATCCATACCATCTTCTAGTTGATTGTATTTTAGAGCTCTATTCATCAGTTTAAAGTCCAATCGTTTATTTGGCACTCTAAGAGGAAAACTATATAAAAATATGATAGAAGAATATATGATGAGCTCAATATTAGGCTTAATCCTATCCCATTTGTCTACCAAAAACAACACTATACTAGAAATGATTACAGAGGGGAGCTTGAACAAGGAAGATGATGTCGATAGAGGACACTAAGGACTATAGAGATCGCTTACAAGGATGCTTCACACTTCTTATGGGGTGTCATTGAAACCAAAAAGGTCTTTTGCATCAAGGATAATCATTTTAGAAAGGATCTTTAATTCATCAAAAGTCATCATTGCACTTCATAAAAACTAGAGGTTGAGGTGATACTTTCACTTCATAACATGGAAGAATTTTGTTCCAATTGACTTTGTATAGAAGTAAATGGAGAAAAAAACCCATTTTTAACTACTTGACTCTTGACACAAACCATTTGGTCATTGAGAAGCTTTGATGTGCCCACTTGCACTTCTTTCTTCATATCTGAGTTTTAAACAAACTTGTTTCAAGATCATGATATAGTTATGTAGATCCATATTTGGTAGGATCTTGTCTAAGGAATGGACTCTTGATTTTTAGTTGAGGACATTGCTAAGGAGACCAATTAGAAATAACTTCACCCCCAAAACTTAAGGACACCTAGATGGGTGCCTATAGTTAATGAGTCCAACCAAGTTTGAATTGACTACCCAGGCTCCAAGGCTCGGGGGCGAGCCCGTATTGGTCATGAGTCTGATGTCCACCCTTCTACTGTTTGTGAATATGGCTTGTGGCTTAACTTGTCCAGCAGTGAGGATCCAATAATTTCCCTATTGACATGATATTAGCCACTAGCTTGAAAGGGCTTGTGTCATCTTCATATTCTTTAGGTGGTGCTACCGATACTGTGTTATCTCAGTCTTTCACAATTAATTATCACAAATGATGTAAACGTCAATCTAGCAGTTGCTTGATTGCATTAAGACTGCTTTCAACATGATATAGAGTACTCCTTGTGACTTTGAGTAATCACATCTCTGCACACGGCCATAATACTTAGAATTGTTTGGATCATAATCTGTTTCATCCGTCAGGTCCAATAGTATTGAAAATCTAAGAAGAAGAAATATGCTAGTGATCATGATTCAATCAATCATGGGCTGTTAGAAGAAAATGAAATGCCCTTTCGAGGGAGGTCATTTTTTATGCTTAGTAGCACCATCTTCCTCAAGAATGCTCCATGCGTATTTTAAGAAACATTATCTACTACACGTGAGAACCAATTCTATTTAGCAAACCTAAGCTTCTTATTTGAGAATACATTTCATTTAACCTCTCTGAGGAAGATCAGTCTCCGAACATGAAAGTGTCTAGAAAGATACTCTCAACTTGCATTTAGTCAAATAACAAAGTTCTTGAAACCACTTTCTACATATCTTGTAATCAATGTAATCCAGGGGTTCATACTTCAAGAAGGAGGTTTGGAATCCACGTCCTGTACAGCAGTTGGTTGAGCTTTGGCCTCTTGAGGTGGAGGTCCAAGGTTCAAGCCCCGGGTTGGACATGTACGGCTTTGGCCAGTCAAACCATTTGTAATGTTGTAACCTTGTCTAATACATTGTACCACAATGAATGCATATTGTCTACCATCTCCTTGGCATGAACATATTTTGTTGTGGATAGAGAACTTTAAAACCACATAGATGAAAGATACACACACACATATGTGTTATATATATATATATATATATATATATATATATATATATATATATATATATATATATATATATATATATATATATATATATATATATATATATATATATATATCTATGTATGTATGTATGTATGTATGTATGTATGTATGTATGTATGTATGTATGTATGTATGTATGTATGTATGTATGTATGTATGTATGTATGTATGTATGTATGTATGTATGTATGTATGTATGTATGTATGTATGTATGTATGTATGTATATATATATATATATATATATATATATATATATATATATATATATATATATATATATATACATATATATATATATATAGAGAGAGAGAGAGAGAAAATATGTAGCATATAATATATTTAAATCAAAAAGTCAATCAGCATACCTAACCTCCCCATGAATGATAACATTGTCTTTGTTAACATTACCTCCTTGAAGGTACTTCAATTTGAACAATCATCTGCTCTTCTTGAAGGATTTTTGAGCTTCCAATCCTATAATGCTTTGAAGTAATTAGTGGATACTCGTTCACACTAATGACATCATAAATGATAGTCACACTCATTTGATAACTTTTATCATCAAGATTCACACCAAAAACCACTAAGGAATGCAAAATATGTGCACAATAGAAAGTTTAGGTCCACCCCATTGCTTGACTATCTAGGAATAGATTGTGCCTTGTGTCTTTGGTGAGTACAAATTCTCCATGGTGTAACCATATGCTTGACAAAATTTGTTATAATTTGTGAATGATTTCGTGATTCCTTTGCAAAGGTTCCGTGTTTCCATGCATAATTAATATGTAGCTTCAATAAGCAAATGTCTTCCTCAGGGCAAGCTATGATCATAGCTTATTATGCCTTGAAGCCTTTATTGTTACCTTCTAGATTCTACCTAACTTGTGATTCCCCATCTTAGTTGTGGTTCCTTGTTTTGGCATCCTTATTCCTTGTTGCTTTTTGTAATGTTTACCAACTTAAATTCTATCACTCATGCAATAATAACATTGATTTCATGTATTTGTTCCTAACTTGAAATTGTACATGGATTTCATCGATTTTAAGTCTCTTACCATATGCTATTCAAACTAGAACCTTCAAACATGTGGTACTTCAAATAGTACTCCCTTTTGTGTGAAATTTAGTCATGCATGGTATGTGTGTTTATCATAGATACTATGTTATGGATCTCATGATGAAATGCAAGCATAGCAAACCATCATGTACTAGGCTTAATTCTATCCCATATATCTGCCAAAAACAACACTATACTAGAACTCATTACATGGGGATCTCAAACAAGGAAGACGAAGTCAATCGAGCACACTAAGGACTAGAGAGATGGCTTGCAAGGATGCTTAACACTTCTTATGCATTGTCATTGAAACCAAAAAAATCTTTTGCATCAAGGATAATCATTTCAAAGATGATCTTTAATTCATCAAGTCATCATTGCAATTCATATAAAACTAGAGGTTGTGGTGACACTTTTGCTTCATAACATGGGAGATGCAAATTTTTTCCAATTAATTTCTATAGAAGTAAGTTGATAAAAAAACCATTTTAACTACTAGACTCCGAATATAACCCATTTGGCCATTGAGAAGCTCTAATGAGCCCACTTGCACTTCTTCTTCCACATCTGAGTTTTAAAGAAACTTGTTCCAAGATTATGAGATAGTTTTGTTGATGTCATCTTTAGTAGGATCTTGCATAAGAAATTTATGCATTAATTCTAGAAGAATGCGAAAGTTTATAATGGTGTTAAAGATTACCATATTTCTCTCAAACCAAATCTAATAGAGTATTAAGCTATATCAATCACCCAAAGGAAAATAAAAATCATAATAATACCCAAGGATCATCTCTTTCCAATTAGAAGGAAGAGGGTGAGCATGATCACAAAGAAAAATAGATGAATCATATCTTTGGTTTTTGAGAAAAATAGCCATTATAATGAGGTGCCTGTAACCTTGGACACTATTTTGTGGGCCCCAAGTGCTTTATGAAAAATAAGCCATAAAAGGAGCATATTTTTATAGAGGTAACTTACAGAGGTTGTTACGTGAGGGTAATCATTATCCTTGGATTTATGAGGTGTACTCTCTTTGGTTCTATAGAGATCTCGATTATATGCATCTTTCTCTCGGAGGGGTCTACTATATAATTATCATCTTTGGGATCATGCAATTAGTCCAAGATAGCTTTATGATCCAATAGCCATGGGTCACTTGTACATGTATGACTGGCCACAATGGAAAAAGATGGTAGGAAGATATTCCACTATTATTGGATTTCTTCCCTAATCAAGCAAGGTAGGCATGGATAGGATGGGGATATGTTGATATTTATCCCCCGTCACTACATGGTGCATCTTGACCCTAGTAAGTCACTATTTGTTCACCAATCGAGGATAAGAGACCTTTTTGTATGAAATATCCATTGATGTGCATGTGGTAACATGAAACTGTTTGTTATGCATAGGGTATGTGTGTATAATCAAGATACCCCTTATGTGATATCAATAGAGATATATATAACGCCATGCCAATTTAGACATAGCACGAGATACATGCATAGGATGGAAACCTCAATCTTGAGATATCCATCGGGATGCATGTGGTGCTATGCATGTGATGGGTAAGCACATAACATATGCATGTACATTGTGTCTTAATCAGAGACATGACAATGGAGAACTAGCACCACTATGGACTCTATAATGAGATAATCTTTTAGAACTATATAGGTCAAGATCACTGATGCATTCATCATGGGATGAGTCTAGTTATAGTGAAGGTCCTAGTTATTAGTTTCACTATCGGAAGCAATGGCTTTGCTCACCTTCTTGTGGGACTATATGTTCATTGCATGTTGTTCCCAAAAGAGAATTGTTAGTGATGTGACAATTCCTGGCACTCAGCTCTCATTGGGAGATGCATCAGCCATGCCCGAAAGGGAATTATTACTATCTTCCCAAGAGAGAGTTTTAAGTGCTATAACAACCCATTGAATTTGGTTTCCTTGAGAGTACAAATTTGTACTTATTCAAAAATCATTCATAAACTGAAGGATCGATTGTATACAGACTCTAGGCCATGGAGAATATGTTGGTGGTGTGATGATCATGCATCTTATGATGGAACCTTATCATAGATGGTAGAGTGATTGTGGATACCTATGTAGACATTGCCGTTATGGAACTAAATATATTATAGAGGATGTTGTCGTTGATGGAAACCCTCATTATTGCATAGTTGTGAGTCGTGATGGTAGCCCCTTGGGTTTTTATCCAAGAGTTGTTTCCCATGAGATTATGCTCCATTATTGTGTCTATACTTGTCATGGATTCACCTAGCATATGCCTCCCATATACGATTTGACTAGGTGATTGGCTTTCCTCGCTTGTTATATGGCACGAGATATATGCATAGGATGGTGTAATTCCCGCATCATCAAAGCCTGCATGCAAACACAATAAAGAAATGTCAAGTTTGTAGCGCAACCAATTGGTGGTATTAAGATTTTACGTGGCAAGATGGAAATACACACACCTACAAAAAGAGAGACAAAGCACACACATAGGTGCATACATGCATGCATGCCCACACATTCATGAGTAGAAAAGAGGAAATGTGCTCCAAGAAGCTCTTGTATTGATCATGATAAGAGTACAAAGCTCATACAATTTTAAACTCAAGAAGCCAACTCCAACTAAGTAATCCCAACAAATGAGAACTCTTTCACTTCTATAGACTAAGATCTCTGTCCACATTGTAGTGTCTGACCTAGCTTTAAAATTTTCCATAGGCTATCTAGAGGTCAAAATAATACCAAAAAAATACAAAAATGAGTGTGGATATTCTATTCATGGCCATAAAGCTTGATTACTATTCGTATTTTATAACCTAGACCTTGTTATACTAGACAATAGGCTTCTATGTCAAAAATAGGCATTTATACATACATTTCGGGGGCAGAAAAGGGAAAACTCCTAATTTGAGGAGGGATATGATACGGGAAAAATTAGTAGACTCCTTCCTCCTTTAATTCCATGTTTTTTATTCCATTTTATTGCATTCTTCATCCTTTTACTAAGCTTTGACCACTTTGACTTGGTGATTTTTAGGTCGACTTTTGAGCTTCCTCCAACACCCCCTCCTTGCATTCTGTCATTTGTGACAAAAATTTTTCTGTTTCTATTATGAGCATGGATTTTGATGCACGAATATTAGGTGCTGAATATTTTCATCATACTATAGTATTTGGGACTTGCAAAACCTCTTAAACAAGTAGATTGCAACCTTTTGGAGACTATTTTTTAGTTTTTTGAACATCTTTTATATGTACCTGATGGAGAGTGTTAATCTCCAAAAAAAACAAGTTATCCTTGATGTTAGAGCACCTCTATATCAAGAACAACTCAAAATCTCAACCAATTTTGGAAGACCAATGCCAAATTATCAAGACTTGAGTTAACTGTGAAGAAACGGATTACTCAGCAAAGTCTGCTACACTTAATCCATTCATTGATTGACCAAACGTGTAAAGTTTTCATGAAACTTTGTACAAGGTGTTGGCTAAAGATTTGCACCTTTTGCAAGTTAAATCTCTCCAAAAGATTCAGTAGATCGTGAGATTTACTTCAAACAATATACCTATGTCTGAAACTACTCTTTTGTGTAGTCGACTTTGACACTTGCAACTTTTAATGCATGATTCTCCCAAACTAGACCCCGTTTATTGAAATGCTTTTGGCCACAAGTAGCTTACCTTTCAAATTGAAGAATGAGTGCTCATTTGCTCAAAACTTTACATTGTGGAGGGAGAGCTGATCAAAACATTAACCACGGGGATTGCACCTGTTTCTACCTTCACTTCTTCACTTTACACATGTAAATATTCCTGTCTTCAATTATCTCAGTCTTATTACAATTAGACTCTTAAAACTTGTACAAAGGTCACTCAACTATAGAATTATACTTGTACAAAAGCATTCATCAAGAAGATAAACACAAAAGGACCACTGAGCAAAAGATCAAGGCACAACTTTCTTCTATTCTGAGAAATTTTACATGTGATTGATACTTCAAGTTCTTCTAACTTTCTAAAGTCTCTAATGACTTCCAAAACTTGTCACTCATCATCCCTCTTACTTGTATTACATCTATATCAAGTATATATAGATGTCTACATCACGACTCATCATAGATGCAAAGGTTTTTCATGAACTAATTACAAGATTAGTATACATGTATATACAAGTCTTCATCTTCTGATCATGCGCTAAACTTCAAGCCTCATATGTTGATCTTTGCTTCATTCTTTGACTTCAAATCTTTGTCCAAATTATCAATTGACGATTTTCTTGCACCAAAAGCTCCCCCACAATCATCAATTGTTTTTCTCCATCTTCTTCATACCTTCATGTCTTTGAACCTCTGCAACTTAGGTCCATCCAAGCTTTAGGTTAACATGTCTGCAATTTGATCTTTTGTTGAAGTATGTATGACTTCAATTTCTTTATCAATCACCTTCTCTCTCAAGAAATGATATTGAATCTCAATATGTTTAGTCCTGGCATGAAATGCAGGGTTAGCAACTAGATACAATGAACTCATATTATCTCAATGAATAGTGGGTGTACTCTGAATGATATCAAAACTCTTCACGAGAATCTTTAACCACATAACCTCCTTTGCAGCTTCAACCATACCTTTATACTCTACTTCTATGGATGACAAAGCAACTATATGTTGCTTCTTAGAACACCAAGAGATTAAATTATCTCCCACATAACATAGATATCCATAGGTTGACCTCCTATCATCAGGATTACCTGCCCAATCTGTATCACTGTATATCTTGATGTTTCTATCTAATGTGAATCCATAATACAAACATTCTTTGAGTGTACCCTTAATGTATCTTAACACCCTTTGTCTTGCAAACCAATGTTCTTTCCTAGGACAATGCATGAATTGAGACAACACTCCAACTACATATGAACAAATCAGGCCTAGTTAATGTAGCATAGATTAAACTACCAACCAGACTTTGATATAGCTTCATGTCCTTGAATTCTTCTCCTCCATATTTGCTCAATTTATGATTCACCTCCATTGGAGTAGGTGCTACCCAGAAATATTCCATTTTAAACCTGATTAGCAAGTTCTTCAAATACCTTTCTTGAGTCACATATACTCCATGTTGAGTATATGAAATCTCCATGCCCAAGAAATATGACAAATCTCCCAAGTCACTGATCTTGAACTCTTTCTCCATTTGTTTCTTAAGACCTTGTATGTCGTTCTCGTCTGTACCTGTAAGAATTATGTCATCAACATAAATGCACATGTAAATGAACCCATCACCACTTGCTTTAACAACTAAGCTACTATCTGCCTTAGACACTTGGAAACCAAGCTCTTTCAAGAACTTCAAAAGTCTGTAATTCCATGCCCTTGGGGCTTGCTTCAAACCATACAAAGCTCTCTTGAGCTTACACACATACTCTGGATAACATTTATCCTTGAACCCTTCTAGTTGCTCCATAAAACATCATCTGAAATGTAACCATTTAGAAAAGCATTCTTCACATCTACTTGACATAGCTTCCAACCTTTATATGCAGCAATAGCTATGAGATTCCTTATAGTTGTCATCTTTGCCACATGACTATAAGTCTCATCATATTCTACACCATATGTCTGAGCATAACCTTTCACAACAAGTCTAGCTTTGTACCTAGACACACTTCCATCTTCATACCTCTTTGTCTTGTAGACCCACTTGCATCCAATGATTTTGTGACTATTTGGTTTAGGAACCAAATGCCATGTTTCATTCTCCATCAATGCATCATACTCATCGTGCATAGTCTTTCTCCCAATTTTCTTTACCTTTTGCCTCATCATATGTAGAAGGATCTTCTTCTACTTTCACCATATAATCATAATCTTTACTGGTCAAAAATGAAGTACCATAACTGTACTTTATGGGTTGCTTTCTGTTCCTTGTTGACCTTCTAGCTTCTCCACTCTTTGAAGTCTATGCTTCTGCATATTCGGGATCAAATCTTGGCATCTCTTCATTATCAATATGAGCATCAACAATCTCTTCATCATCATGAATTTGAATCTTTGGTTTCCCCTTTCTTTGGGTCATGAATTCTTCATCACCTATATGGATATTAATTGTACCTGCATACCAAGTACCTTTCTCATCAAATGTAACATCTTTTGACACAAGGAATTGCTTTGTGGATGGACTCCACAATCTATAACCCATTTGCTTATCATCATAACCAATGAAAACATGTTATTCAGCTTTAGGTTCCAATTTATGCCTTAACTGAGATGGCACATATGCATAAGCCAAACATCCAAACACTTTGCAATGATCTAAGGTAGGTCTCTTACCCCACCATGCCTCATATGGTTTCATACCATGCAAAGCTTTACATGATAGCCTATTAACCAAGTATGTGGTTGTATTTACAGCCTCATCCCACAAATAACTAGGGCAATTTTTCTCCTTCATCATTGACCTTGCAAACTCAACAAGAGTTCTATTCCTCCTTTGTGCTACACCATTTTGTTGAGAAGAGTACCTGCAAGTAACTTCCCTTTTTATACCTCCATTTCACAAGTAATCACTGAACTCATTAGAGAAATACTCTCCCCCTCCATCTAACCTCAATCTCTTCAACTTTTGTCATGTAACTCTTTCTGCATATACATGATAGTGTTTAAATGTACTAAACACTTCTAACTTATCTTTGATCACATAAATAGTGATTCACCTGGTAGAATCATCAACATAAATCACATAATATCTTGAACCATTAATGCTAAAATCCTTTGATGGTCCCCACACATCTGTATGCACCAATTCAAGCTTCTCGGAATACATGAAACCATGCTTATTATATGATTGCTTATGAGCATTACCTAATTGACATGCTTCACATCTATATGTCATGTGTTGACTTGCAACATTAAGCAATCCAAGCATTGAAATACATGAAACCATGCTTATTATATGATTGCTTATGAGCCTTACCTAATTGACATGCTTCACATCTATATGTCATGTGTTGACTTGCAACATTAGGCAATCCAAGCACTGAACCATTGTTACTCATATCCTTAATACCTCTTTCATTGAAATGTCCAAGTCTTTTGTGCCAAAGATCTAACTCAGAGATCTAATGTCCTCCATAAGTGAACAAGGCATGGCCAACATTGCCTTGAATCTTCAATGTGAATAACCTTCCTTCTTTCTTTCCTAAAACAATTTGTTTATACCCATTGCTAGGGTCTTCCACAAAAACTCCATCATTAGTTGCTTCCATCCTTGGCCTTTACTAACCCAATGGACTTCACATTGTGCTTTGTATTATCACTTGTTTGAACTACATGATTACTCACCTTATTCTCCAAATCAGTTATCAAAGCTATATTGCCACTCAGGTGATTGCTACATCCTGAGTCTATGTAGAAAACTCTTTGATCTTCACTTTGTCTTTCACAAGTTGCATTCATAATTAAGGTTGAATCCTCTTTCTGATATGAAACATAGTTGTAGTAGGTATTATTGTAGGATTGACTTTGAAAGCCTCTACCCGCATTTCGTCCAAAGAAACCTCTACCTCTGAAATTACCTCTCTGATTTCTACCCCCTCTTGCTCTTGAATTAAAGTTCTGATTATATCTTCCACCATTTTGATTATTATGCCAACATTCATGAGCTAAATGATTAGTCTTACCACAAATCCAGCAAGCTTTGACACCATCTTCATTGCTTCTGCCTCTTCCTCTTCCTTTGCCACCTCCTCTTCCTCTTAGGAAGTTATCTTGACTAGTAGTGCCTTCATCTTCATTCAATTGTTGCTTTCCTTTGTTAATCTTCTTCTTGTCCTTTGAATACATTGCTTGACTTGTACTTTTATCAACATCACCTTTGACATCCTTCTCAAAGGTTAGCATATGTCCTAGCAACTGATCCAAATCAAGAGTGAAATGATCTAATGACAATTCAGTGGATAGAATGAATGGCTTCCACTTATCATCTCCTCTCAAACCTGTGAGATTTTGTCTTATCAATTTGTCCTCTTTAATATCTTCCTCAACTGCTCCTAATGCATCTGCAATGTCCTTCATTCTTGTTACATAATCAGAAATAGATTAATAAGCCTTCTTCTTGAATGTGGTGAACTTTGACCATAAGGATGTCTTTGTTGATTTTGTGGTGTTTTGGAAATGCTCCTCCAAAGCATTCCATATGTCACTTGCACTTTCTAGTCCTCTAATGTGAGGTAGCAAGTAGTTATTGACTCCCATGTAGATAATGCTCCTTGCTTGAGCATCCTTCTTCATCCATGTCTTCAAATCTGAGAGCTATTCCCTAGTTTGAACACTAGGATCCCTAAATTCTGGTTTCTCTTCTTCACCTGTGATGTATCCTATCAGATCTTTGCTCATAAGATGAGCTTCCATCCTCATTGACCAAGCATGATAGTTTTCTCTATCCAATTTCTCTATCTGAAGAGAATCTCCCATCCTTTCTTCACCTATGCAATAAATTCCTTAAGCTTTATGAATAATGAATGTACCTTTACTTCAAATATAGTTCGTTTTGGTCTTCTTGATTGCTTCGGGACTCCTTCTCTAGATTTCACTTCAAACTTTCACCGTTTGAATCTTCAAAGGTTGATTTTTGTATATTTGCAATAGCCGAGATCCTCCTCTCTTCAATTATAATAACTCCTGCTCTGATACCACTGATGGAGAGTGTTAATCTCCAAAAGAACAAGTTATCCTTGATCTTAGAGCACCTCTATATCAAGAACAACTCAAAATCTCAACCAATTTTGAAAGACCAATGCCAAATTATCAAGACTTGAGTTAACTGTGAAAAAACTGATTACTCAAAAAATTTTGCTACACTTAATCCATTCATTGACTGACCAAATGTGTAAATTTTTCAATGATTTAGCAGAGCTCGACATGGTAGTTATATTCAACTTTTTACGATATAGTAATTTTTTTGCATCATGGTATTTTAGTTAGTGGCCATGGCTGAAAGCAATGGTGTATTCCATATCTTGGTTGTTGAGGATAAGTTCGATGGTACCAATTACCCATTATGGGCATATATGATATGTCATGTATTGATCACAAAAGGAATGAGGAATATTGTGCAAGGTGTTGAAAAAGACCTACTAAACGTGCAAATACATTTATTGAAGATAATGTAGATGGCATTGAAGATGATGATCTTCATGTTCCTGTTCATGTTGTGGTTCTTGTTGCACCTATTGTAGAGCAAATTCATTGGGATGGCAGAGATGCTCAGACACATGCATTGATAGCCTTTTCTGTCAAACATGCCATTATCCCACATATTCGCTCTTGCAAAAAAACAAAGGATGCTTGTGATACACTCACCACTTTATACCAGGCAACAAATGAGGATCATGTTGCTTACCTCCGAAAACAATTAGAGAGTGAGCATATGAATGAAGGAGATTCTATGGACATTTTTTCGAGAAAGATCAAATATCTAAAGGAGCAATTGATTTTTGATGATGAAGTCTTGTCACATAGTTCACTTGTACAAACTATTGTGAATGTTCTTCCACATTCATATCACACTTTTGCTTCTACTCTTCAGTTGATGATGAAAGGCAATCCAAATGCCTTAACATTTGAAGAGTTAGTCTCTGTTTTGTTGTAGGAAGATCAGTACAAGTAGAACAGGTCCATCATGTGTGTAGCAAATCAAGCTTTCTTAGCTATTTAGAGGGGCAAAGGTAAATAGACCTCATCTACTAGTAAGGGAAAATCTGCTAATTCCACACAGTAAAAAAAGGAAGACAAAGATGAGAAGAATAGAGAAAAGAAGAAATTGTTTTGCAAATATTGTAAAGGAAATGATCATGTCATAAAGAGTTGTCCATATTTGGCTACAAAAGAGGCAAAGAAAAAAGAGGCCGGAATGGTTGCTGCAGAGGCCTCTACACCTAAAAGAAAGTCTACTCATCTCATGGAGAATGAAGAATGGGCATTTATTATTGTTTGCAGCTATGACCCATCTTCACATGGACAGTGTATGTGTGCAATAGACTCAGCTGTTTGGTACTTTGATAGTGGGGCAACCAAACATGTTACCTTGCAGCGTAGTTTTTTTAGTTCACTTGAGCCTATCCCTACAACGAATACTGTCGGATGCACTAACAGCTCCTCTTATCCTTTAATGGGAGTTGATAAGATCATTTTGACTACTGTTGATGATATTTCTTTCACAATCTTAGATGCTTTCTTTGTGCCAGGGATCAAGAAAGATTTGTCATTAGCTTCAGCATTAGCCAAGATCGGCTTGGTTGTGAAATTTGTTGATGGCAGATGTATAGTTCATGATATGTTAAATGGCGATGTTATTATTGCTTCATGCATTTTATGTCATGGGCTATATAAGATCATAGATTATGGAAAAGCTGTGAATGATTCATCATGTGCAGTTCAAGATTCTCAGGCTATGTTAGATGCAAAGCTTTGGCATGCACGTGTTGGTCATCTAAATTATGCTAGTTTGGTACACCTTCATAAATCTGAAATGGTTTTCTCTTTGCCCAAACTTGAGGCACCTTGTAACCATGCCTATGAAGGCTATAGTTTGGGCAAAATGCAATGTTCCTCCTTCCCAAAAGATGGTTCAGTTGGATCTGTCAAAAATTGCAACTTGTTCGTAGTGATGTCTATGGTCATATGCAAACACCCTCTTTTGGAACTACCTTTTTTTCTAGGCATGCATGGGTGCATCCACTAAAAGTAAGGCGCAAAGTGTTTATGTGCTTCAAATAGTTTCTGGTTTTTGCTAAAAATCTATTAGCATGTAAAATGGGCACCCTCCATTTTGATAAAGGGGGGAATACATGTCTTCTTATTTTAATGCATTTCTAGGTGAATGTGGGATAAAACATATGTGTACAGTGCCGTATACACCTCACATAATGGATTTGCTGAAAGGAAGAATAGGTCATTTCATGGAGATGGCAAGGTGTATTGTCAAAAGTCAGGCTTTACCACGTAGCTTCTAGCTTGCGGTTGTTATGTGTGGAACACATGTACTTAACAGGTGTTCCACCAAAGCATCATAGTCTATCACTCCATATGAGGCTTGGCATGGTTGCAAACCATCTGTTGCTCATCTGCATGTATTTGGTTCTCTTGGCTTCTATGAAATTAGAATATGATGCTATTATGAAGAATGGTACCTGGTCTTTATGTGATTTTCATCCAAGCAAAAAGACCATTGACACTCAATGGGTATACAAGTTGAAACGTAAACCTAATGGAACAGTTGACATGTACAAATATAGGCTTGTTGCAAAAGGTTATGCTCAAGAAAGAGGCATTGATTTTGATAAGGCCTTTGCACCCACATGTTAAATGACTACCCTTCATAGCATATGTGCACTTTCACTCCATCATGGTTGGAATGTATATTAGTTGGACATTAAGACTGCATTTATGAATGCTGACTTACATGAAGAAGTGTATGTTTTTCAGCCCCATGGTTTTGTGCCAAAAGGGCATGAAAACAAAGTGGATAGGTTGAAAAAGGCATTATATGGTTTAAAGCAAGCACCATGTGCTTGGTATGAAAATATACATGCCTACTTGATTGCACATGGTTTTGGGAATGGTCCAACTAAGAGCACTTTATATGTTAAGCATGAAAATGATGTGCTTATGATCATTATTGTCTATGTTGATGACATGTTGCTCACTGGCCCTAACGAGAATCATATTGCTGATTTTAAGGCTGATTTGCATGCCTCTTTTGAGATGTCAAATTTGGGACATTTTCATCATTATTTGGGAATTCAGTTTATGCAGGTTGATGGCCCAATAGCTTTGTGTCAAGCAAAATATATTAACAAATTATCACAATTTTCCTAGCCTTGAAGATTGCAAACCTATTGCCACTCCAATGGAAACACGTTTACAGTTGAGTCTTCATGATGCTTGAGATGCATTTGATGTTGTTCTCTAGGCTATTGGATGCATGATTTATTTATGCATTACTTGGCCTAATATTTAGTTTGTTGACTCACAATTGAGTAAGTTTATGCATTGCATAGGTGTCGAGCATTGGCAGGCACTTAAGCACATCTTTCATTACTTGAGTGGTACCTAGATACTTGGATTGTTTTATCCCAAGGAGGGATCACTACTGCAAGATTTACATGTTTTTTCTAACTCTGAATGGGTTGGTTGCTTGTCATCTATTTGTGGCCACTTGCAATCGTCCTAGAGTGTTCACACACATCACTACCTAAATATATCAACAAATCCCCCCTGGGAGTGATGTAGTGAACAAGGAGTTGGCACTCATGTATAAGGAAGTGCCAAGCTATGTGGAATCAATCCACAAAAGGAAGTAAGCCCAAAGCTTTGCAAAAAGCTTCACACTTCTCCCTAGGTAGAGCCTTCGTAAAAAGGTTTGCAATGTTCTCCTACGTGGGCACATTTGCTAAGCTGATCTCCCTAGCAGAGAACCTCTCCCTGACATAATGATAATGCACCTCAATGTGCTTAGTGCGAACATGGAACACAAGGTTCCTTGCAACTGCCAATGCGCTCCGACTGTCAGTGAAGATGGTGGTGGCAAAAGACTGACCAACACACAAATAAGCTAGAAGGCATCTGAGCAACACACACTCAAGAGTCGTTGTGAAAGCTGCCCTATACTCAGCCTCACAACTTGAAGTGGCCATAGTAGGCAGCTTCTTGTTCAACCAAAATATACATGAGATAAAAAGCATGAAGCAAAAGCCACTAGTGGACACATGAGTGTCATAGGAACTATCCCAGTCCGAGTTAGAAAAAGCATGCAAATCTCGCGGTAGTGATCCCCCCTTGGGATAAAACTGTGGAGACAGATGGTGGATGCAATCCAAAGATGAGTTGGTGCTGCTACAACCGGCTTCACACCAACCAACTGAAACTTCAGATTTGATTAGTAGACCCTTTGAGCTTCCCAAATCCACCAAAATATCAGCCAAGTACTTTGGAACATGTATCTCAAAAGTTTAAGTCAAGACAGACTAGTTGCAAAATGACTAGCTCCCAAAACTTGCTATTTTTTAACATACACCTACTGGAAAAACTGAACAGTGCTCTCAACCTGGAAGGAATTACAAATATTCCTTTTGGACATAGAAAATAGACTTAGGTAGCTTGCTATTACAAGTGAAAACACTTCAAATGATAAACTAAGGACTGAGAATAGCTTTTAACAAAATCTAGAACATGCTCGCCATTCTCGGGGCTCTGCAAAGATATACCAGTGAGCAGGAAAATGAACATTTCTCCCATATTACAAATTCAATGACCAGGAAAATTTATATACAGAAATTAGACTTTGAGAGCTATCCAACGCACATGAAAACACTGGAAATAGATGAGTATACCTTGAGTTATTAGCTTTTGAAGTTATTGCTTTGAGTGAGTATAGCAGAGAACAAAACAGAGAAGTAGAGAATGATGAATGTATAAATTCACATATGGCAATCTCTGCAAAATGATATCAAGTGGTCATGTACAAGGCTTGCTAATCACCTCTTCCTTCTTGCTCTTTTTATAGCTATTCTTAGAGGAAGTTTTGTATTTGAATTCGAATGGCTCCACCTAAAAGTGATCCCCAAAGTTAGGAATTATTCCCTCTGCTCACTAATTCGTTGTTTTAGGTAGTTAGAGCCATGAGTTTGATTTCTACATCATGGATGAAGTAAGCCATTCTTTTCCTTTTTCTTTTTCACAATTACAAGAGATAAAATGTACTCTTTTACAAGAGGTGTTCACATGACTACACATATGAGCATAAATCAAATAATATCAAGCATGTAGGCTTGGGTAAAATGCATCAACAGCTCCCCCTCAAGCATAACATGCTTGGCCTCCAAATATATCTTCAATTGTCCTTGATTTCCTGCAAGCCAATCATCACCTTGAATCTACTTAACTTTGTACCATCAAGAGCTTTAGTCAACATGTCTGCACATTGCATATCTGTGGAGACATAGGATAGTTGAATATCCTTGCTCATTAGCTTCTCCCTTACATAATGATAGTGGACTTCAATATGCTTGGTTCTAGCATGGTATACCAAATTAGCTGCAAGATGTAGTGAGCTTGTGTTGTCACCAAAAATGTGAGGTGTTGAAGAATGAAGTCCAAGATCTGTGTACAAAGACTTTAACCACATGATTTTTTGAGTTGAATTAGCCAAACATCTATATTCAGCTTCAGTAGAAGATAATGCCACAGTTGGTTGCTTCTTGGATGACCAAGAAATGATTTTTGAACCTGCAAATGATACATACCCGGATGTGCTTCTTCTATCATCTCTAGATCCTGCCCAATCCGAATCTGAGTAGACTTTTAGCTCAATATTTGAAGTAAATGAATAAAACAAACCTTCATTCATGGTCCCCTTTAGGTACTTGAGGACTCTCTTGGCCGCTTCCATATGTGGTCTTCTTTGCTTATGCATAAACTACCTCAATATGCTAACACTATAGCATATATCCACCCTTGTGAGTGTTGCGTAGTTCAAACTTCCAACCAAGCTTTGATAGCTTGTGATGTCTTCAATTGGCTCTCCTTCATAAGCACTAAGCTTGTGATTTTGCTCCATAGGTGTACCTGCACACTTGGTATTTTCCATCTTGAACTTGACGAGCATGTCATGCACATACTTCCTTTGTGTTGTGTATATACCTGAATCCGTGTTGATTAACTCCAATCCAAGAAAATAAGTGAGTGGTCCAAGGTCACTTATTTTGAACTCCTCCTTCATTTGACTCTTTACCTGTTTGATTCCTTCAAGATCATTGCCTGTGATAATAATATCATCAACATACACAGATAAATAGATCACTTCAGATCCATTCCTCTTTATGAACAAAGAGGTATCTGCCTTGATAGCTTTGAATCCTTGGTCTTGCAAATATGTCACCAATATGAAATTCCAAGCTCTTGGAGCTTGCTTCAATCCATACAAAGCTTTCTTTAGTTTGCATACATAGTTAGGATGATGTGCATCCTCATATCCAAGAGGTTGTGCCATATACATTCCTCAGAAATCCATCCATTCAAGAAATCATTCTTTATATCAAGTTGATAGAGCTTCCAATTTCTAGATGCAGCAAGACTAATGAGCACCCTAATTGTAGGCATTTTTGCAACACGAGAGGAAGTCTCCTCATAACCAATACCATGGGTTTGGAGCAAACCCTTTAGCAACTAACCTTGCTTTGTGTCTATTTATACTTCCATCTGGATTCCTCTTGATTTTGTATATCCATTGAGATCCAATTACGTTCATAGATGGCTTGTTAGGTACAAGCTCCCAAGTCTCATTTTACTTGAGGGCTTCCATTTCTTCATCCATTGCATCTCTCCAAGCTTTCTTGCTTCGTGCTTCTTCGAATGTGGTACGTTCTTCATTGGTTGAATCCTTTGCAATGTAGATTAAGTGCTTGGTGACCAAAGAAGTATCATAACCAAACCTCTCTAGTTTCTTCTTCTCCCTTGAAGACCTTCTAAGTGGTTGATGTGAGCTCTCGAGTCCATATGTAGCATCCTGCATCTTTGCTTTACTTTTGTTCTTCCATAGCTTTAATCTTTCCAAGTCTTCTAGGTCAATCTCCAAATCAATTTCTTCCATTTTCTTTGGCTCCTTTGGTTGAAGTGATGGAAAATCTTCATCCAAGTCATAAGGCAGCTTCACTTTCCTATCATCATCAAACCATGATTTGTTCTCATAAAAAATTACATCTCTAGTCACAGAAAATCCTTTATTGGTTGGATTCTACAATCTATATCCCTTTTGGTTTTGATCATAACCAATAAATATGCACTTCTCTGCCTTGGGATCCAATTTCCCTCTTACTTGAGAAGGAATGTGAGCATAGGCTAAGCATCCAAAGATTTTACAATGCTCTAGACTAGGTCTTCTTCCATTCCACACTTCATATGGAGTGGTTCCATCTAGTGACTTAGATGGAAGTCTATTTATGAGATATGTGGCTGTAGACACAGCCTCTGCCCATAGGTAGTTTGTCAATCCCTTTTCATTGAGCATGGACCTTGCAGCTTCAACTATAGATATGTTTCTCCTCTCTACTACACCATTGAGTTCGGGTGTATACCTTGTAGTGACTTCCCTTTTAATGCCTCTTTCATGCAAGTAGGCATCAAATTCAAAAGAGAAGTATTCTCCTCCACCATGTGATTTGAGTCGTTTCAAAGTCCTACCTATTTGATTTTCAACAAGAGCAATATACTTCTTAAAGCAATTAAACACTTCATCCTTGTGATTCATGAAAAACAGAATGGTCCACCTACTACAATCATCTATGAAAGACACATAATATCTTGAGCCTGATATAGATGGCCCCTTACTTGGACCCCACATATCCATGTGCACTAGATCCAAAGGGTTTTGATACACATATCCCTTCTTATTGAAAGGTTGTCTATGAGCATTGCCGAGTTGACAAGCTTCGCACTTATAAATCATGTGTTGCCTTGTGATATTAGGCAAACCAAGTACACTTTGGTCCCTACAAATTTGTTTAAGTGTCCTCTCACCAATGTGAGCAAGACTTTTGTGCCATATCTCCAACTCTCTGAGAGTTTGAGATTCATAGCTAAACAAAGCTATGTTCTTTGTATCTTCCACTTCAAAAGTGAAAAGCCTTTCTTTCTTTTCTCCTTTGGAAATCCTTCTAAAGCCTTGCCTTGGGTCCTCAACATATGCTCCAAATCTATTGAATCTAACCTGTAATCCTTTTTCAACAATCTATCCAACACTTATTAAATTTTTGCTAATTGTAGGGACATACAAGACTTTGCTTAAGAGGTTCATATTCCCATCGGATGTTTTCACATTACCTATCTTCTCCACTGAGTGCTTTGTGTCATCTCCTCTTTGCACTTCATGCTTGTTATGAGGATCTTCCAAATCCGAAAGTAAAGCCACATTTCCTGCTACATGATTTGAACATCCCGAATCAATGTAAAAGATATGATCATCATCCTTACCCTTCTTCACTGATATATTCATAATTAATAATGAATCTTCTTGACTTTGGTCCTCTACATAGTTATTGTAGTCTCTTCTTCCTCTATGGCCACTTTGATAGTTGTTGTAATTGTTGTTGTAGTAGTTGTTGTTATAGGTTCCATTGTATCTACCTCTATTTGATCCATAGCTACCTCTATTGAATCCTCTTCCTCTTGAGTTCCTCGGGTTCTTGAAACATTCTTCAGTAGTATGATTAGATAAGCCACATATATTGCAAGGTTGAGATGATTGGAATCTCCCCCTGCCTTGCTTTCCACCTCTACCTCTTCCTCTAGACTTCCTCTACCTGCAAAGTTTGCTTAGAAAGAGCTATCTTCATCTTCATTCTTCCTATTCTTTGACTTATCCTTGACCTTAGCTTTATCAAAATATAAGGTAGAAGTTTGATTACCTCTTGAGGACTCACCACCTTTACTAATCTTTGCTTCATGAGTCGAAGAGTTGGCCCATGAGTGTGTTGAGGTTGGGTACATGCATATCCATGTATAAATCAATGGCTCTTGTGAATGACTCCCACTTGTCATCTGCTTTGATTCCATTAATGATTTGTCTAATGATTTTCTCCTCTTCAATTATCTCTCCAATGCTTCCAAGTTGGTCAGAAATCTCCTTCATCTTTGTGACATAATCAGTCACACTGCTTCGGGATTTTCTGCATTATTGTGAACTCCATCCACAATTGGTTCTTCCTTGCTCGAGTGTTGGAGGAGAAGAAATAAGCAAGTGCATTCCAGGTCTCTCTCGATGTCCTGCATCCCTTGACATGAGGTAAAATAAAATCAGAGATTGAGTTTAGAATATAGGACCTTGCAAGTGCATCCTTCGAACACCAATTTGAAAGTCCTTCCACTTCTTCATGTGATGGTTGCCCTTTGTTCCTCATGGTTGGCATTGCTTCATCTCCAGATATGAATCCATATAGATTCCTCCCTTGAAGGTAAGCCTCCATCCTAAGAGACCATGCTGGGTAGTTGTTTCGATCCAAGTTGTCAATTGTTGATGGAAATCCATCTCCCATGTTGCTTGACTATGCTCTGATACCACTGTGGAGAGAGATGGTGGATGCAATCTGAAGATGAGTTGGTGCTGCTACAACCACCTTCACACCAGGCAACTGAGACTTCAGAGTTGATTAGTAGACCCTTTGAGCTTCCTAAATCCACCAAAATATCAGCCAAGTACTTTGGAACATGTATCTCAAAAGTTTAAGTCAAGACAAACTAGTTGCGAAATGACTAGCTCCCAAAACTTGTTGTTTTTTAACATACACCTGCTGGAAAAATTGAACAGTACTCTCAGCCTGGAAGGAATTACAAAAATTCCTTTTGGAAATAGAAAATAGACTTAGATAGCTTGCTATTACAAGTGAAAACACTTCAAATGATAAACTGAGGACTGAGAACAACTTTTAACAAAATCTGGAACATGCCTGCCATTCTCGGAGCTCTGCCGAGATATACAAGTGAGTAATAAAATGGAGATTTCTCCCAGAGTAAAAATCCAATGACCATGAAAATTTATATGCGGAAATTAGACTTTGAGAGCCAAAACACATTAAAAGACTGGAAATGGATGAGTATAGCTCGAGTTATCAGCTACTAAAGTTATTGCTTTGAGTGAGTATAACAGAGAACAAAACAGAGAAGTAGAGAATGATGAATTTATAAATTCACATATGATTACAACCACATTGGCAATGAATCTTTGCACAATGGGATTAGAATGATAGAGCTATGGAGTAAGATCTTCAATCTCTACAAAATGACATGAAGTGGTCACGTAGAAGGCTTGCTAATCGCCTCTTCCTTCTTGCTCTTTTTATAGCTATTCTTGGAGGGAGTTTTGAATCTGAATTCGAATGGCTCCACCTAAAAGTGATCCCCAAAGTTAGGAATTATTCCCTCAGCTCACTAATTCGTGGTTTTAGGTAGTTAGAGCCACGAGTTTTCTTTTTACATCAGGGATGAGGTAAGCCATTCTTTTCCTTCTTCTTTTTCACAATTACAAGAGATAAAATGTACTCTTTTACAAGAGGTGTTCACATGACTACACATATAAGCATAAATCAAATAATATCAAGCATGTAGACTGGGGTGAAATGCACCAACAAAGACAACCCAAGTAGCCGAGTCAAGTAGCGAAAGATGCGCTTAATCGCCTACCAATGCTTGACCCCTGGGCAATCCATAAACCTGCTCATCCATGAGACAGAAAACTGAATATCTAGCCGATTAATGCATAAGTAAATCAAGCATCCAACTGCCTGCATCAAATGCATCTCCAGCATCATGAAGACTCAATCGTAAACCTACCTCCATAGGAGTGGCAATAGGCTTACAGGCTTCAAGGCCAAAATGCTACAATAATGTGTCAATATATTTTGTTTGACACAAAGCCATTCCACTATCAATATGCATAAACTAAATGCCCAAATAATGATGCAAATGCCCCAAATCAGACATCTCAAATGAGGCATGCAAATCAGCCTTAAAATCAGCAATATGCGTGTCATGAGGACCAGTGAGCAGCATGTCATCAACATACACCACAATGATCAGAAGCACATCATTTGCACGCTTAACATATAAGGTGCTTTCAGTTGGACTGTTCTCAAAACCATGTGCAATCAGATATGCATGTATGTTTTCATACCAAGCATGTGGTGCTTGCTTTAAACCATATAATGCCTTCTTTAACTTGCATACCTGGTTTCCATGCCCTTTCTGCACAAAGCCACAGGGCTGAAAAACATACACTTCTTCATGCAAGTTACCATTCAGAAATGTTATTTTAATGTCCAACTGATGTACATTCCAACCATGATGAGTTGCAAGTGCATAAATGCTATGAACAGTAGTAATTCGGCAAGTAGGAGCAAAGGTTTCATCAAAATCAATGCCTCTTTCTTGTGCATAACCCTTTGCAACAAGCCTAGCCTTATACCTATCAACTGTCCCATCAGGTTTACACTTCAGCTTGTATACCCACTTAGTACCAATGGCCTTCTTGCAAAGAGGCAAGTCACATAAAGACCAGGTATCATTTTTCATGATAAGATCATGTTCAAATTTCATTGCAGCCATCCAATGTTCAGAATTTTGTGCTTCATCAAATGAAACAGGCTCAGTCTCATCACAGATACTAGATGCAGCCATAACATAACAATTTGATGCAAAAGAGGCACTATGAAAGCTTTAACGAGTAGAATATGACAAGGGTGCATCTAATTTGTTATCACGCAAAGTCTACACCAGCCATTTTGGCATAGTTTTTGCCTCCTCAATATCAGCTCTCTCATCAACAAGTCGCATCATGTAAATCTGCATCAAAAATAGAATGATCTACATCATCACATGAAACCTGCAATGGCTGAGAAGTTGTCTCCTTAGGACTAGCACTAGACTATCCACCTATAAAAAGAGGCAGCAAAGTATCATACATGTCTTTGGAGCTCACAGATATCTGCTTCATATATGAAAGTAAAGGCTGAATAGCATCTTCCACAAAAAAAACATCACGGCTAACCAAAATGCATTTAGTCCATGGATGATACAGATGATAGCCTTTGCTTTCAGAACTATACCCAACAAAAATACATTGTATTGCTTTATCATCCAATTTCCTACGATGTTATTCAGGCACTAATCATATGCCAGACAACCAAAAACATGCAGATGAGCAACAGATGGCTTGCAACCATGCTAAGCCTCATATGGAGTGATAGACTGCAATGCTTTAGTGGGACACCTGTTAAGTATATATGCTACACACATGACAACCTCAAGCTAGAAATTATGTGGTAAATCCTGACTCTTGACCATATACCTTGCCATCTCCATGAGTGATCTATTCTTTCGTTCAGCAACTCCATTCTGGTGAGGTATATACGACATTACACATTGATGTTTTATCCCACATTCAGCCAAAAATGCATTAAAGTCAGAAGACATATATTCCCCCCCTCGATCAGAAAGGAGGGTGCTCATTTTACATGCTGACAGATTTCCAACCAAAACCAAAAATTGTTTGAAGCACATAAACACTTCGAACTTTGCTTTGAGTGGATATACCTATGCAAGCCTAGAAAAATCATCAATGAAAGTCCCGATGTAAAGATCGTTTCTAAAAGAAGGTATCGGCAAAGGACCACAGACATCACTATGTACAAGCTGCAATTTCTGACTAGCCCGAACTGAACCATCTTTTGGAAAGGAGGAACGTAGCATTTTTTCCAAAATACAGCCTTCATAAACATGTTTTCCAGGTGCTTCAAGTTTGGGCAAAGAGGACACCATTTCAAATTTTTGCAGGCGTAGCAAACTAGCAAAATTGAGATGACCAAAGCATGCATGCCAAAGCTTTGCATCTGACATAGCCTGAGAATCATGTACTGCACATGCTGAATCATTCACAGATCCTTCATAGTCTATGAGCTTATACAGCCCACGACATAAAATGCCAGAAGAAATAATCACATTTCTATTTGTCATATCATGAATTGTACACCTGTCATGAACAAATTTCACAACCAAGCCAATCTTGGCTAGAGCCGAAACTGATAACATATTCTTTTTGATCCCTGGCACAAATAAGCATCTGATAAAGTGAAAGAACTACCATGAACAGTAGTCAGAATGATCTTACCAAGTCCCACGATAGGATAAGAGGAGTTGTTGGCACATGTGACAGTATTCCGTGTAGGAGTAGGCTTGAGTGAAGAGAAGAAATTGCGCTGCGAGTAGAAGCCAGTTCTAGACAGCTCTTAATCACATGATCATTTGCTTTACCGTATTTGCAAATCGATTTCTGCTTTTCTGATTTCTTCTCATCTTTGTCTTCCTTCTTCGAATGTGCAGCATTTGTAGATTTCTGCTTAGTAGTAGATGAGCTCCATTTACCTTTGCCTTCTGACTAGCCAGGAAAGCTTGATCTACAACATGCATAATAGACTTGTTCTACCTAAATTGATCTTCCTACAATAGAACAAAAACTAACTCTTCAAATGATAAGGCATTTGGATTTCCTTTCATCATCAAACAAAGAGTAGAAGCAAAACTCTAATATGAATTAGGAAGACCATTCTAAACAATCTGCACAAGTGAGCTATCTGGTATAACCTCATCAATAGAAATCAACTTTTCCTTCAAGTCTTTGATCTTTGTTAGAAAACTATCCATAGAATCACTTTCATTGATATGCTCACTCTCCAACTATTTTCAGAGGTAAGCAACACGAGCCTCATTCCTAGCCTAGTACAATGCGGTAAGTGTATTCCAAGCGTCCTTAGTTGTTCTGCAAGAGCAAATGTGAGGAATAATGGCATGTTTGACAGACAAGGCTATCAATGCATGTGCCTAAGCATCTCATCCATCCCAACAAATTTGCTCTACAATAGGTGCAACAGAAACCATAGCATGAACAGGAATCTACAAAATATCACCATCTTCGACACCATCTCCATCAGCTCCAGTAGTTGTATTTGCAGTACCTATATTCGCAAGTGTAATAGGACGTCTTTCAACACCTTGCACAATGTTCCACAGTCCTTTTGCAACCAATAGATGTCACATCATATAAGCCCACAATGGGTAATTCATGCCACCCAACTTATTGTCAATAGCCAACATACGAAATACATCATTGTTTTCAGCCATGGCCACTCACTAAAATACCTTGATGGAGAAAAATGATCGTATCTGAAAAAGTGACAAGATATACAAGATATGGGAACTCTTGTCGGTGATGCATTTATCGGTTCTAAAGCTTCGTCATATATGTTTCAATGTCACAATTAAAGCCTAGAGATGGAGTATACAAAGCGCAACTGGCGCTGTAGAGAAGAACGTATGAGAAAGAGAGAAAGGCAGATTGGGCGACATAGGTGGATATGGATCTCGCATGGCTGATGACGATAGAGAGTGCTGCAGGATCTGATCGTGGAGGAGAGATATGCGGGGCACTGGCGAGTCGCGACGCGCACAGAGGCTGAGAGAGAGTTTGATGACTACCTGTGCTCGCTCGATTCGTAGAGAGAGATAGGGGCGTGGGCATCTTCTGCTTGCTGCACACCACAGAGAGGCGGTCGCATCTAGCTAGGATCACGGGAGAGATTCGAGGGAGTCCTGTGGGCGTAGCGCGCAGTTAAAATGCTTCCTTTTCTCCTGCCTTGTTGGAATAAGAAGAATAGTCTACAAGTGCAGCAATATTCCCCTCAATGAGAAATTTCTTGATAAGAACCCCTTGTATATTGTAAAAAAATACCCTTTTAGTTCTTGGAAGAGTAAATTACTTCAGATACATTCTAGGGACAGAGACAATATGATCAGCTTCTTTAACTGGTATATTAGAAATGTCTTGATGTAAGTTTTGCTGACTTGGGCTCTCCTTGCCTTAGATTCAGCTGTTGTTTTGAGTTGTTCTCCTCCCTAGCATTGCTTTGGGAGTTTGCTTGTAATTTCTTTTCTGCATCAATACTATATTTTCTATTGTTCTCAAAAAAAAAAAAAAAAAAAATCAGAACACGTGCGACGGAGGATTAAGAGAGAGAGAAAGAGAGAGAGAGAGACACACTGTGGCGGCGTGCAGACAAACTCGGGCGAGCAAAAGATCGAGGCTGTAGATGGTCAACGGATGCGGAGAGAGAAGCACGAAAGGAGAGAGAGAAAGAGAGAGAGAGAGAGAAAGAAAGAAAGGCGGTCAGCAAAAATGAAAAATAACAAGGAAAATGAAAAAATGAAAAGAAAATAGAGAAAGAAGAAGGAAAATAAACGAAAAAGAAAAAAGAAGAGATGAAGAAAGAAAAAGAGAAAAAAGAAAAGAAGAGGAAATAGATCAGGGGAAGACAAAAGAGAAAGAGGGGAAAGGAAGGAAGGAAGAGAAGAAAGGAGGAAAAGAAGAGAAGAGAAAGGAGGGAAGAAAAGAGAAGAGGGAAAGAGAAGAAAGATAAAGTGAGAAATAGAAAAAGAAAAGAAGCAGAAAGAAGAAGAAGAGAGTGTTAAAGGGGTTTAATTAGGGATATGTACAACCAAAAGAAACTTAGATATAAAAAACAAAAGGAAATTAGAAAAATTAAAAAGATTTATGTAAAAAAAAGAAGAATTATGCATTTCAGAGGGGAGTTTTTTTTTCTGCGGGTGTGTTTTGTATGAATTTTGAAATATACTAATTATTTTATTCCCTCGTAGATTTTCCTTGTGGATGTTCCCTCTAGGTTGCGATTGATGTTGCGAGATATTATATGAAGTAATTGTGAACTATTGAAGTAAAAAGAAGTGAAGTTATTGCCGAGAAGACTTGAAGTAAAGAAAGGACCGAAGTAAAGTGAAGTAAAGGCCCTGTCACGAAGACCGAAGAGAAGCCCGTGGGCAACTTCTCGCACTGTAGTGGGAAGTTTATATTGTATTCACCTGATCTGCACTGTAGCGGACTATTTGTATTCACGTGGCCTGCACTGTAGTGGACCATTGTATTGTCGACCCGCACTATAGCAGATTTCATTGTATTATCGAGATTTTTTGGACGACATCATCTGTATTCACATTGTATCATTGGGCACTGTATTTCATTCCGCACTATATCTTGATCTTTCGTCCATAACGATTATGAGCATATACGCACATGATCGAGCTTTTTGCTTTCTCTGCCGAGGTGCGGGCCTACGACGTGTGATACGAGCCACCCTACCGAGGGAGAGGCACCCGACGTGCAAATGCCGCTCGTCAAACAGGGAGGACGACCCACACCGGGGCCTGATCCAACCCTGCGCCGCTCTTCCCTCCTGACCTCCTTCTCGACACCTGAACCCGATGTGAAGCGAGGCGATTGCCCGGTGATCCTCAACATGCCACCCACTCCTTGAGAAGAGAAAAGAGGAACCTTGGCATCGGGGTGAGATTTCCAAGTACTAGCATTTCAGTTCTTTGAATTACTTGCATTGCTCCACATACACACTTTGAACAGAAAGATTGTTTGGTTGCCCGAGTTTGACCTACAATAGTAGCTCCACAACCACCTAGGGAGGCTCCGCTTCCAGCCATTCCGAATGTGCCTGCAGCATCAGCTTTTGCTAATGTTGCATCCACTTCGCGATCACCAATGGAGCTATAGCTTGAGATTCTAAGCCGACAAATAGAAAATCTTATGATGATGTAAGCCTCCATGTCTAAAGAAATAACCAGCATTCATAATAAAGTCTATTCTATGGGGTATCAGGACCCCACTCCTCCTCAAGCAAATACTAGTTATGCAGACATGATACAAAGAAGTACTATGCCAATTCCAAACATGCAAGGTTATGTAATGCCTCAGCCTACATCTCCAGTGCGGCCTCTTGCCCAACAGACACCTGCACCACCCGTACAGCCCACAATTCAGAGAAATATTGGGGCTTTCAAGGGACGAGCGACTGGTGGGTTTGGAGGGGCAAAGAGATGTGACACGCAAGAACATTTCTCATATGCGTGTGAAGAGCTTAAACAAGCAAAGGAGCATCAGCTAGTAATAGACATAGATAAAAAGTTGTGTGACTTTAGGACCCGCCTTCCTCTACAGGTGAATTGGGGAAAGGGGGCAATGAAGAAACTTTATGAAAATCTATCAGGAAACAATGCGAGCACGTCAGCTGCATAACTAGAGCCGATAGAGGAGGGAGATGAAAATGATACTAGATCTTGGCCTCAAAGAAACTATTCTATTGAAGCTTTAATGAGGGCTAAGGATGCGATTATGTAGAAGACTACCTGGAAGTCTCCTGTTGATCAATTCTCGGTCTATTCACATATAGCCAATGTAGAAGAAAAGAGGAAGAGGGATGAGAGCCAGGAAGCGGCTGAGTAACAAGGAACAAGGAAGCAAAGTCAAGAGGAGAGTAACAAGGAAGCAAAGTCAAGAGGCTAATGAAGAGAAGGCTAAAGAGCTCGAAAAGAAAGTACAATTTAAAGAGCCGGTTGTTTCAAAGGAAGAGGCAAAGAAGAAGGAAATAAAAGAGGGAAAGAGGCTAGTCGGGCCAATTAAGATTCAAGAGCCAGTTAAAGAGAAGGAGAAAGAACCAGAGCCCATTCAGAAGACTGATGAAATTCAAGAAAATATTCAAGAGAAAGATAAAGAGAAGAAGAAGAAAAAGAAGAAGACACCAAAGGCCATACTAATTTCCGATTTGGAAAAGAAGAATGATGCAAGAGAGATATTAAATGATATTTTGTTAAAGAGCCAAGTGACCATGTCTTTGGAGCAGGTTTTCTCTATCGCGAAGCATGAATTCAAGGACAATTTTATAAAGTTGATAAAAAGGAAAAGGTTTCCATTACTAGAAGATGTGGAGATAGAAGAGGTGATTGAAGATACACAAGTAACAAATGAAGCAGTAGCCTTAAGTGATACTTCTGATGATGAGGATGATGAGGTTGCAAGGTGCCATAAGAATTCCTTAGGTCCTATTACACCTAACGACGAGATGAGAAAGATAGAAAGTGAGTTTAGTAGGACTTTTTGGGCAAGAGGGACACCTGAAATGAAGGTGAAATTAGGAAGAAATGAAGAGTCATGTTTTTCTTTGGCCCTGATTGACTCAGGGTTAGAAATAAATGTGATTTCTAAGAAATTATATGATCAGTTTAGGTGGCCAATAGATAAAGACCATGGATGGAGGATGAGGACGGCAGATAATGGCTCTGGAGCACTGCTTGGGGCATACGCCTTTGTTCTTGTGATGATAGGAGGGATTTTTGAGGAATTCCATTGTCCATGTGTATTCTGTGTGATATGGATTCCTCACTTTGCTCACGTTGCAAACCCCTTATATGACCTTCTAAGAAAGAGAAAGAAGTTTATATGGACATAGAAACACTCAAGAGTGATGCGTAGACTGAAGCAGGTGCTAATTGAAGCTCCGATTCTAAAGCATGTTGACTATTCAGGTCAGAGACCTATCATTTTGACTATTGATACCAGTCCTATTGGTATAAGCTGGGTCATATGGCAAGATGATGATGAGGGGCAAAGATATCTAGTGCGATTTGGTGTTAAGATTTTGCACGACACTCAAAGAAAATATCTACAGATAAAGAGAGATCTTTGGGGACTGGTGACTGCTTTCTCCGGACATTTCTATGCTTAGATGCATCTCCTATGTAAAGTTTATAAATCCTACTTTTGTATACATAGCCGGGAAGTTGAATACAGTGGCTGATATGCTTTCAAGAGCAAATATGGATGATGAGTCTGATGATGATGATGAGGTAGAGAGAGATACACATACGATGACATATGACCCATTAGTATATGTATATGAGCAGTTCCGTAAGAGTGAGTATGATGGCGAGTGGAGAGACATAGGAAGATATCTGAGTATGTTGAAACCTTACCCAAGCTGGTCCACAAATAAGTATAGATCCATCAGGAAAAAGTCTTACAACGTTTTCTTGAAGGATGGACTTATTTGGCGACATGCTAAGGGCAAGGTAAAGAGTCCACAGAGGGTACTGAGTTCTAGAAGTCGTCAGAGCAAGGTGATGAGAGAGATGCATGAGACCTTATGGGCGGATCACAAAGGTTTTTATGCTATGTATGAGAAGATTAGGGAAGCCTACTGGTGGCCAGGGATTTATGTGAGTGTGAGAGGTTTTGTAGACACTTGTGCTACATGCCAAGTGCATTCATCAATTAAGCACAGAGACCCTTTACATCCGACCTACCCTCCTTGTATCCATTACAAGTGGGTGGTCGATCTTGAAACCATGCCCAAAGGAATAGATAAGATGAGATACATTGTACTTGCTAGAGAGGACTTGACCAACCATGTGGAAGGTCGAGCTCTCTGTATGAAGATGACTTACAATGTATGCAAATTCCTTTTGGAAGAAATCATCTCAAGATTCGGTTATGTTGAGAAAGTGGTTGCGAATAGGGGAGAGTTGGATGCGAGAGAGGCAAAATAGTTCTTTGATCGTCATGGAATTCAATTGTCTCTCACCACTGCCTACAACCCAGAGGCAAATGGAAAGATTGAGAGAGGTCACCCTTCCATTGTGAAGGCGATCTCTAAGGCTTGCAACGATGATATAAAGCAGTGTTCTAGATTTCTTCCATTCACGTTATGGGCTGATAGGATGACATATACTCAGTCCACAGGTTTCATGCCTGCTGAATTGATATATTGTCAGAAGATAGTCTTCCCCATCTAGGCTCAGATACTGACATGGTTAATGCTCCCATGGAATGATGGTATGACGAGAGAAGAACTTCTATCATTGAGAATAAAGTAGTTAGAACAAGGAAATGAAAGATTGAAAGAAGCACTCCAGAAATTAAAGGATTCAAGATTAAAAAATAAGATATGTTTTGACAAAACCCATCGATTCAGACCACGTAGGATTGAGATAGACAATTGGGTGAGTATATTTGATACTCAATACGATGCTAGGAAGAAATTGACTAAACAATGGTTTGGGCTATATGTGGTGATGTCTGTGTTTGAAAATGGAATGTATGCGCTTCCGAAATTAGACAACACTCCTTTGAAGTCTTTGATTGGAGGAAAGAGGATAAAGTTATTCAAGAAAATAAATGAAGCAGATTATGAGATTGAGCAGGAACTTCTGGAGGATGCTGATGATACTGAGGTTGATGATGATGAAGAATGATAGATCATGATATTGAAGAAAAGCTGGATTGATCAATGATGAGATGGATTAAAATAATCAGGTGAAATGTTTCTGTTTTGAAGTCTATTTCTTTTCTGAAAGAGCATATGCATTGCATTATTGTGTGTGATAAGGATATGTATGGATTTAAGAAAGTCATATAGAATGAAGATAACAAATATCTATTATGGGTTTGCATGAAGCATGAACGACTAGGAATGATATGAATCAGTTAGCAAACTAGAGATTTTTGGGAGTGAAAGCTTGGGAATGTGATGACATGCTTAGATTGAGTGCATGTATATGCTGATAGATTTGAACGCTTAGTGAGTGGGATTCTTTGAGTCCTACTATTTGTTTCTTGCGAGATCTTACCTCCATATGGATCATGATTTATGGAAAAATCTTCATACTCAAGCCAGCTATATATGTGTGTGTGCATAATTTTTAGTGTGCTACTAGTAGGCGGGTGGAACCACCTTGATTGGGTGATCAAGGCCACAAGTTGATGCTAATTTCATCATAGGCCTGACCTATCTGTTGTCATGCACCTGCATGGGTCGATAGGTGGGTGCAGTCACTCTGGCTAGGTGGTCAGAGCCACGAGCTGACATCGATTTCATGTAGGGCTGGCGTTGTGTATGTTGTGTGCTATGTTGGGTCGGCAGACAGGTGGGGTAAACTTGGCCCGGGAGAAAAGTCCATAAGTCATACCCGATTTCGACATAGGCCAATTTGTGAAAATAAAGATAAAAAGAAAAACACTTAGCTGAGATGAAGTGAAAAATAAAAGAAAAGAAAAAGAAAGAGAAAAAGAAAAATGTAAAAGTAAAGGAAGAGAAAAGATCTGATGGAGAGTTGGACAGCTCGACAGCAGGGGATAAATAGAAGAATTATGGTATATTCTAAAAATTGAGTTAGTAAAAACTTAGTATATATTGGTACTTAGAATAAGTTGCTGGATCTGAACGAGTTGAACAAAGAGAAGATCTAGAAAGCCAACGTTTTATTCTTAGGGTTACTCGTCTGATTGCGGAAGCAAAAACATCGTATGACGTTTGTGAAGCTTGCATCTACTTAATTTTCTAAAATTTGAACTAATATTTATAAAGTTGCATGGAGTGTATGAAGTCATGTTTCAAATTTTGAGAAGAAAGGCATTAAAAATTAAAAAGATTTTTCAAAAGAACCTTGATACGCTTCTATTGGATTTTGCAAGTTGGCCCATTGGGACGATGTGCAGGTTTAGTGGGGGCGAATGTCGAGATGAAATCCCTCAGGGAAGTGTGCATCATTTTTTTTTCAAATTTCATTGATTTTCTGATTATGATGTGATATTTTGATCGAGAAAGAGTTATAAACTGTGCATGTTTCTATTGATTTAATTGGTTATGAGATTCGAAATAGGTTTGATCTTGAAAGCCCTTTGAAACCACTTGAAAACCTGAGTTTTATCCTACAAAAACCCAACCTGAACCCTTAAAAACTGACATGCTTGACTTAATTGCGAGCAAGATCCTAATTTTCCCAATCAAAAATCCTAAATTGGATCCTTAAATTTATCATTTACCCTAAGTTCTAACCTTTGAATTTGATTTAATTTGATTATAAGTGTGAAACCAAAACCTTAATCTAGGAAAAATAAAAAGGAGAAAAATAAAAAATAGAAATAAGCGGTATGATTTTCCCAAAATAGAAAATGATCATGCAAGATGATTCTGGAATTAGAAAGTTTGAGAGGAGGTTAGAAGAATCTAGAAGGACGTCCTAGGAGAGCGAACCTATAAATAGGGGCCAAGCCTCATTTGTTTCTTCCCGTGGACATTTCTGTGGTTCTTCTTTCCAGGTATGCTCCTTGTCCATTACTGTTCGTTCGTGTTTTATCTTCTTGCTCAATAGCGCATTTAGAAGAAGAGAGAGGGATGAACAAGGATTCTTATATAGTCCATGGCTAGATAATTCTTGTTCAGAATCTGATTCATTCCAATTCTCATGAAAATGTTGTCACTCCATATCTCATCGTTCTTGAGAATTGTATTTTTTTCATGGATTTCATGGTAATACAATAAAGCTATGATGGATTACTTAAGGATTCTGTCAGACGGCTAACGTATGCAGGACATGAGAGAGAGAGGCAAGAGAATTATGTTGCTAGATGCATGTCATAGAGATATGCGGAGAGAGAATTATGTTGTTGTATGCGCGCAGGAGATCTTGATCGTGTCGGCTAGAATTTGTGGACACATTGAGAGCTGGCAACGTGCAAACATTCACAAAGGGAGAGAAACGGATAGATGGTGGTTGTGGCAGCTGACTCATGCAGATGTGGGAAGAGAGAGAGAGGGAGAGAGAGAAAAAGAAGGGGAGTCGAGCTACTGTCAATGTATCACGGAGAGAGAGATTGGAGACTTGAGAGATTGTCAATGTATCACGGGGTAGAGCCGTGCACATCCTATCGTCTAATCGACAGAGAGAAGACAGAGATATCTATTGCTGATGGCGATGGGAGGACATTCGTGGAGAGAGAGAGATGTGGACACACAGACAACTAGTGACATAGGCAGAGGATTATAGTGGACGTGTAGATAGAGAGAGATACTTGTGGGCTATCAGGCAACATCGCTGGAGGATAGAGAGAGAGAGAGAGAGAGATAGAGAGAGAGAGAGAGGGAGGGAAGGAGGGAGGGAGGGAGGGAGAGAGAGATAGATAGAGAGAGAGAGATATAGAGAGAGAGAAGGGAGTAATGTTGATTTTTGACGTTCGTATTGCCCGTTTTGGCCATTTTTACCATAAAATAAAGTAAAAAATTTTATTAAACCTTCAAAAAATACATTAAAATTATCAAATATAGGTACGATGTGTAAAGAACCTTCAAAATTGAAGGGCATGATAGACTGTCAAAATACAACATTGGAAGGGAGGAAGACACGGAGATGCACGGCAGAAGAGAATTTGACTGCTGGGCATGATAGACTGTCAAAATACAACATTGGAAGGGAGGAAGACACGGAGATGCACGGCAGAAGAGAATTTGACTGCTGACGAGGTGTGGGGAGAGAGAGAGAGAGAGAGAGAGAGAGAGAGAGAGAGAGAGAGAGAGAGAGAGAGTCACGCACAGATGGAGCTATGACGAAGGTGGTGATGGATGCACGTGGATGAGAGAGAGAGAGAGAGAGAGAGAGAGACATAAACCGATAGAAATAAAAAGAAGAGAAGAAAAATAAAATGAAAGAAAAATAGAGGACGAAAAAGAAAGAAAGAATGGAAAAGAAAAACGAAAAATAAAATGAAATAAAGAAAGAAAGATGGAAAGAATAGAAGAGAGGAGAATGAGCGAAAAAGAAAAAGGAAAAAGAATAAAGAGGAGGGAAGAAAGAAAGAAAGAAAGAGAAGGGGTTTTTGTGTGTAGAGATCATGCGTAAGTTTTTGCACATGAATATTTTCCCCCATATGTCTATGTGTGTTTGTCATATCATTAAGCTTAATGTGTTTTTATCATGAGTTCTAATGTACTAACATGTTTTCTGCCCCCCCCCCCCCCCCCCCCCCCCCGTGGATATTTCTGTGGTTTTTCTTTCTAGGTCCAGATTGCTGTTGATTATGTTAGAGAGTATATGAAGTGAAGAAAGTGATTGAAGACCGAAGTAAAGAGTACTCTCCATAAAGAGAAGCAAAGAAGTAAAGCAAAGAAGTGATTGAAGAAAGAGAGATGCAAAGAAGGAAAGCTTGGACCGTAAAGACTAAAGCCGAGACTCGTGGGCGTCTTCTCACACTGTAGCGGGAGGTCTACCTTATATTTTGCCGATATGCACTATAGCGACGGCATATTGTATCATCGTTCTGCACTGTAGCAACTTTTTGTATCACCGACCCGCACTGTAGCGAGAATCATTGTATTACTCAGATTTTATTGGACGACTTCAGCTATATTTGCATTGTATCATTGAGCTTTCCATCGATCCGGTGACTTCCATATTTTAGCGTTGTATCAGGATTTTTTCGTTCCTGACACCTATGGTCTTACGCATATGCACATCCGCTTGTCTCTTTTGAGGGGTAGGGGCCTGTGACGATTGCCATACCAGAGAGAGGGCGAGGCGCTCAGTGCGCAGATGCCGCTCACCGAACATGGGAACGGTGCAGACAAGGGCCTGATCCAATCCCACGCTAGCTCTTCCCATCACCTGACCTCCTTCGATCTTCTCGACACCGCTATAGTGCAGCTCATGTGAATACAAATAGTCTGCTATAGTGCAGATCACGTGAATACAATATAAACTTCTCGCTACAGTGCGAGAAGGTGCCCTCGGGCTTCTCTTCGGTCTTCGCAGTAGGAACGTTACTTCACTTTACTTTGGTCCTTTCTTTACTTCAAATCTTCTTAGCAATAACTTCACTTCTCTTTACTTCAATAGTCCGCAATCACTTCATATATATCTCGCAACATCAATCACAACCTGGAGGGAAGATCGCAAGGAAAATCCACGGGGGGATAAAATAATTAGTATATTTCAAAATTCATACAAAACACATCCGCAGAAAAAAAAACTCCCCTTTGAAATGCATAATTCTTCTTTTGTTTACATAAATCTTTTTAATTTTTCTTATTTCCTTTTGTTTCTTTTATCTAAGTTTCTTTTGGTTATACATATCCTAATTAAACCCCTTTAACACTCTCCTTCTTCTTTTCTTTTTCTATTTCTCTCTTTATCTTTCTTCTCTTTCCCTCTTCTCTTTTCTTCCCTCCTTTCTCTTCTCTTCTTTTCCTCCTTTCTTCTCTTCCTTCCTTCCTTTCCTCTCTTTCTCTTTTTTCTTCCCCTCATCTATTTCCTCTTCTTTTCTTTTTTTTCTTTTTCTTTCTTCATCTCTTCTTTTTTCTTTTTCGTTTATTTTCCTTCTTCTTTCTCTTTATTTCCTTTTCATTTTTCATTTTCCTTTTTATTTTTCGTTTTTGCCGACCGCCGTTCTTTCTTTCTTTCTCTCTCTCTCCATGTATAACTGTTCTCTCTCTCTCTCTCTCTCTCCATGTCTTCCATTGCCAAACCCTTCTCTCTCTCTCTCTCTCCATCTTTCGTTGCCAAACTCTTCTCTCTCTCTCTCTCTCTCTCTCTCTCTCTCTCTCTCTCCTTTCGTGCTTCTCTCTCCGCATCCGTTGACCATCTACAGCCTCGATCTTTTGCTCACCTGAGTTTGTCTGCGCGCCGCCATGGTCTCTCTCTCTCTCTCTCTCTCTCTCTCTCTCTCTCTCTCTCGCTTAATCCTCCTCCATCGCATGTGTTGTGATTTTAACTGTGCGCTACACCGATAGGACTCCCCCAATCTCTCCCGTGATCCTACCGCCTCTCTGTGATGTGCAGCAGGCGGAAGATGCCCACGCCCCTATCTCTCTCTCTATGAATCCAGCGTGCACAGGCAGCCATCAAACTCTCTCTCAGCCTCCGGTGCACGTCCCGACTCCCGAGTGCCCCATATATCTCTCTCTCCACCATCGGATCTTGGAGCGGTCTCTGCCGTCATCAGCCATGCGAGATCCATATCCACCTATGTCACCCAATCTGCCTTTCTCTCTTTATCATACGTCCCCTACTATCCAACTCTTCATCAAATCTCTTTTCTTTTCTTTTACTTTTTTAATTTTTCTTTTTCTCTTTCTTTTTCTTTTCTTTTATTTTTCACTTCATCTCAGCTCAGCATTTTTCTTTTTATTTTTATTTTCACAAATCGGCCTATGTCAAAATTGGGTGTAACTCATGGACTTGTCCGCCCGGACAAGTTTATCCCACCTGTCTACCGACCCGACATAGTGCACGACATACACAACAGTAGCCTTACATGAAATCGACGTCAGCTCGTGGCTCTGACCACCCGGCCAGAGTGACTCCACTCGCCTACCGACCCATGCAGGCACATGACAACAGATAGTTCAGGCCTACGACGAAACTAGCGTCAGCTCGTGGCCTTGATCACCTGACCAAGGTGGTTCCACCTACCTACTAGCCCATCACAGTGCTCTAACAACATGCACACACATATACTACTGGCATGAGTATCAATGTTTTCTTGAATCATGATCCATATGGAGGTAACATCTTGCAAGAAACAAATAGTAGGACCCAAGGAATCCCACTCACTAAGCGTTCAAATCAATAAGCATATACATGTACTTAATTTAAGCATGCCATCACATTCCAAGCTTTCACTTCCAAAAGTCTCTAATCCCCTAACTGATTCAATTCATATAATTTCTAGTCGTTTATGCTTCATGCAAACCCATAATAAATATTTTCTATCTTGATCCCTACTTGATTTCCTTAAATTCGTACATATGTTTATCACACACAAAAATGCAATGCATATGCTTCTTTCATAAAGAAAACAGATTTCTTTCATATACTTCATTGTTGCGTGATCCAACTTTTCTTCATCTTCATGATCTATCGTTCTTCGTCAGCATCAGCCTCAGTGTCATCAGTATCCTTCAGAATCAACATCGGTATCATCATTAATCATCAATATTAATGATTATATTTCATCATCATTAATCATCATTAACCATCAATCATCATAAACCATCATAATCATCTTTCATCATCAATCATCATACATCAATCATCTTCATTAATCATCAATCATTATAAATCGTCAATCAATCATTGTCATCATCATTAGCCATCATCATCAATCATCATTATTCATCATCATCATTCAATAACTCTTGATCATCCTCATATGTTTTTATTATGATTATTCTTCAATCATCTTTCAATATTTATAAATATATCTTGAAAAGTTAGATTTCTACTTCTCTTATTCTTTTTCAAACTCTTAGAAATCTTTGAAGTCTTCCTTACTTCTCCCTCGATTTGCTTAATAATATCATCAAGCAACTGTTTTTCTGCTTTGTTAACTCGTTTTTACATCTTCTCGAGTTTCTTCTTTACTCTTTTTTTTTTTTCAATCTGTTTGTCAAATTTTATTTGGGATTGCAATTTCATAACTTCCTCTTAGTCAAATAGATTTTCATTAGCCAAAATACATCCTGATATTTTGGTCTTTCTTTAATTTCTCTTAATATTCTCTATCAGATTCTCTTTTATGATCTATTTCCATTTGTTTTCTTAATATCTGCTCAATATTTTGTTTTTCAACCTTTATCTGTATACCCTTGGTTTCTTCAATAGGTTTCTCTTCATTCTGAATAGATAGCATTCTTGTTTGTTCATCAGACCTATTATTTTCATGCCTTTTAGGTTTCCATATCTTTTGAATTAACTTTGATCTAGTTTTGGTCTCTTCAAAATATTCCTTCCTCCCACCCTTTCCTATATTCAAAGGTAAGGGTGATCTATCTTGAAACTTACAAAATTTACCTTCATGCTCACTTACAAGTCTATGTCTGCATGCACTTTCATATGCCAGACAATCCCATAACATATGTCTATATTGATCACACCAAAAGCAACGTATAGGTCTCTTCTCAACCCAACTTGATTTCCTAGGTATCACTCTAGGAATGGGTCTTCTAAGACCTACTGACTGTTTATGTGTAGATATGCTTTGACCTTTTACCTCATGCTCATGGTCACACCAATACTTGTAGGTCCTTAACTTGTTCGGACAACAATTCAACCTTGTTTTTCAATTTTAAAATCTCAGAATCCATTTCCTTTTTTACATCTTTAATGCTTATACCCATCACATGAATAGTGTCAGATATTGCATTTATCATTTGCATTAGGATCATGATGATACCAAACTTTGATTTTATAGATTAATTCTCATTAATTTTCATTTCCCTAAATCGCTCTTTGTATTTCCTAAATTGTTTTTCAATCATTTTGTTCATTTTAATTTCTTCTTTATACGATCTAAGCTATGAAAATGACAGATATCTAATCCAAGCAAGGAAAAAAGTATACACGCATATGATCTAATCAAGTGCAGAACGTGAATGCTCAAACTCAGCCAATAAAATCAGTCTTTTTGTTTAAGGTGCATGAAGCAATGCAAAAAATTCAAAGAACTTGAAATGCTGGTACCTGGAAATCTCTGTCTGACGTTGAGGTTCCTATTTATCTTCTCAAGGAGTGGGTGGTGTGTCGAGGATCACCGGGCAACCGCCTCGCTTCACGTCGGGTTCAAATGTCGGGAAGATCGAAGGATGTCAGGTGATGGGAAGAGCTGGTGTGGGGTTGGATCAGGCCCATGTGTGCATTGTTCCCATGTCCAACGAGCAGCGTCTATGCGCTAAGTGCCTCACCCTCTCTCTGGTATGGAGATCATCGTAGGCCCCTGCCCCTCGGAAGAGACGAGCGGATGTGTGTATGTGTTGAAGCTCAAGGTTAAGGACAAGCATAATAAGTGCATCTGAGAAGTGGACACATAAGAAGAAGGAGCACATATGGAGCTCCAAGAAGTATATGTCAAATTTTCAGAAGAAATCCCTATACAATAGTGATTTTCATCACAAAAACCATTGTAAATATCATTTCACCTTTTATAGATCCACTTTGTGCAAGCCGAGGAGTCCTCGAGCTTGAGGAGTATTAGAACTATCATCCTACCAATTTTCATAATTTTTAGACTTCGTTTGAGCCCTCAAATAAGCCCTGGAACCTAATTTTTAAGTAGGCCAGACTCTAGGTTTGGACAGGGCCAAAACCACCCAAAAAACTATAAAAAGAGATAGAGAGCTCATTTTTGAGGTTAGCTTGTTTAGAGAGTTAGCTTGTTAGAGAATAGAGCTTTTGGAAGAGAACTCTTTTGTAATCGAAGCTTTCCATTGTTCCTCTCTTTGATCTTACCTTGTGCACGTGTGTGTGTATGTGTGTGCATGTTTGTGTGCTTTCACTCATGCACTTGTGCCTTCACTTGCTCACGGTCTTCATACCGGTCCTCATGTCTCCGCGGATTGACAAGTAAAGGAGGCGGTGCTTACGCTTAAGCTACACCAAATTTTGGCATCGTTGTCGGGGAGAGAGCTTCGAGGACGAGCGTTGTGATGGTAAGATCGTAGATTTGCGACGTTGGAAGGTAAAAAATTTGTCATTTTTGTTCATTTTTTGATTTTTCCTCTTCATCTTCATCATCATCACCATCTCCATCTTCTTCCATCTTCTTCTTCATAGAAATTTCTTGTTTTTTAGTCCATTTTCATCATTTTCATACCATTTATCATGCATTATTGTGTGAGAAGGAGTTAGGAGGTGCAAGGGAGAACAAGCACTTGTGTTTTCTCATGATTTTCTACACACACGGAGCTCGGCATTGCTCAACGTTTAGAAATTTGAATTTCTCGCCAAAAAACACGATTCTGACTGAAAATCACGATTTTCATAAAATTCAAATTTTTTCAAAAAAATACGATTTTCTATTTCCCACCTAAAAGCTTTTTGAAAGAACATGATTCTGGGGTCATTCTCAGAATCGCGATTCTCTGGTTGTGCTCAAAATCGCGATTCTCTAAATTTCTAAAAAACACGATTCTGAGAAGACATGATTTTCAGTAGGCTCAAAATCGCGATTTTCACAAATCATGATTTTCAGCCCAAAAACACGATTTTGTGAAAACACGCTTCTTTGTGGCTCCGAAATCACGATTTTCAAAAACACAATTTTGTGAAACACGATTCTCTGTGGCTCCAAAATTGCGATTTTCAAAAACATGATTTTCATCCAAAATCGTAATTTTCACGATTTAAAAAAAAAAACACGATTTTCACTAACAAAATCGCGATTTTCAGAACACAATTTCAATCAAAATCGCAATTTTTTGGTCATTTTCAAAATCGTGATTTTCACACAAAAAACATGATTTTGACCAAACACGATTTTCATTCAAAATTGCGATTTTCATGTCAAAAACATGATTTTGAGAAAACACAATTTTCATTCAAAATCGTGATTTTGTGATCATTCTCAAAATTGCATTTTTTACGATTCTCACTCAAAATTGCGTTTTTCATGATTCTCACTTGAAATTGCGTTTTTCACGATTCTCACTCAAAATCATGTTTTTCACGATTCTCACGTAGACACCTAGGCAAGGATAGACAAAGCATTAGATATTCAAAGGGAAGTGTCAAGCATACAGCTAAGTCTTGGGCACAACAACTAAGTGGTTATCCTTACGTACTAAGCTCTGACACAAGTGACTCAAAAATGTCTTTTAGCATGGGAAAACCTGCAGGTGGCTCAGGAACTGCCTATCTACAAACACCAGAAGTCCATATAAGACACAGTTGGAATATATTCGGATCAACCAATTGGGTGCTCGCATCTATGAGGATGGCCTGAGGCGATCAGTGGTCCAACTCAAAAATCCAGATCAACCCTTTGGAATTGAATACCCAGTAGTCAAATTCGAAGAGGGTTCATACATTGATAAGGAAGGAACCACATATGTGGTCACCAACTTACCAGATAGGACAAATGAGTTTGGCAACATCATTCCCGAGAGTGAGATAGGAGACCTAGAGCAAGGAGATGTAGGATGAGAACCCAAGACTCCTAGAGGCAAGTCAATTTTGACCAGAGTGATCAATCCAGATTGGATCCCTGAGGACAACAAAAGCATAGAACTATTCTTGAATAGAGAAACAGAGGAAGCCTTTTGGAGATTCAAGCCAGATCAACCTAGCCAATTGGGCATAGTCATCATCTACGAATTCAAAGATCCTGAGATACCGGGCAAAGTTGTCTACCTGGATAACACATCAGAGAAAATGTTCTTGGTAACAGAACATGATAGACATGCACATACTTGGAAGAGTGAATTGATTTTCCCTCCACCAAGATCCAATGTTTTCCATGGCCTCCAAGGAGTAGGATCATCCCAAGCTCATGAAGCCCAGAGAGAAAGAACTAGAGAGAGACTTGAGGTAAGTTTTGCACACACTGTGGACAAAAATAGATCAGGATTTGAAAATGAAAGACTTGAAAGAGAGATACATCAAGCACATAGGCAACAAAGAGATGAACATGATTTTCCATTGCCTAGACCCCGAGAGCACCCAAGAACCCTTAGACCCACTCAAGTGATCAAGGCAATGAAGATTTTGACGGGACAGGAGATCCTTATGATCATGTGGCCGAGTTCAAACAAGTGTTAAGAGCTGAACAAGTTAAGGATTTGTTCACCCAATACAAGGCATTTAGTTTGACTCTTAAGGGCACTGCCTTAGCTTGGTTTCAACCACTGAATAGTCGCAACTATCGCGATATAGGTCAACTACTAGACGAATTCATTATAGAATTTTCCAAGAGTGGTATCAAGCATAACACACCATCTTTGATCCACAGCTTCAAGCAGACACCCCAAGAAACAATGCGACTAGCAGGCAGAAGGTTCAAACAGTACCTAGAAAGATGCCTTGCTCCAGAGTTGCCCACATCAGCCAAACAAGTGGCTTTGTTTTTAGATGGCTTAGTAAGCACCAAGTTAAGATCATATGTGTACTTGAAAGAGCCTAGAAGCATAGAAGAGTGTGTGCGGACCTGCATTGACATAGAAGACAACTTGGGTGAGGAGTTAGGACTGCCCAAACTCTACAAAGATTTGGACTGTTCTATTAGTCATACTTCAAGAACCTCCACTGAGATAGATGAGATAGTTGATCAGGTTGCCAAGAAGCTAGGAGTCCGAAATAGAAAAATGCCAAGGGTCACCTCTTTGAATCGATGTTATACTTGCGGAGGCGACCACATGGCTAACGTTTGCCCAATGCTAAACCAAAACGTAAGAGAAAGGAATGCCCCATATTGTACTATTGAAAGGAAATACACAAACCATAGGGCTCAAGATTGTCCCTACAATAGGCAGGCTATTAGACAAACTTATCAGCAACCTTACCAATAGGGTAGGTATCAGAACCAATACCAACAGCCATATTATCGACCACAACAACAATATGAGGCACCATATAGGCCACAACTAGTCCTAGGAAACCAACCACCAGCTCCTATCAATGTGATTCCAGTTAAGTATGCAGTGACGGAAGAGAACCTTAATAGAGCATTGGTACTACTAACCCCATTGGTCTCAGAAAATGACCCTCATGCTCATAGTTCAGACTACTCCCATGAAGGTAGTCCACATGCTTATTACACTGAGTCACCTGAGCATAGTGAGACTTATCCATATCAATATGAGGCACCACCTATGGAACAAAATTGGGAGCCAGAATACTCCAATGTCATGTACACAATTCCTAAACCTAGGCCCCAATTGAGACAAATGAGACCACAAGCCCCTAGAGGATCATGTTTTATGTGTCAGGGTGACCATTTCATTCGTGAATGTCCCCACTCACCAACTCTGGGACAAGGACATAACATCACAATACAAGCCTTTTGTCTTGAGTGTGGTAAAGACCATCTTCCCAGAGACTGTCCAAGAAACCCCTCTAGTGTGCCTAAGGTCACACCCATAAATGTGGTAGGCTTAGTGGTGGATTCAAGTGGTAGTAGCAGTAATGCGGCTCCTATACAAGCTGTCACTAGAGCACAAGCATCAAAACAAGATAAACCAACAGAGCAATCAGAGTTGAGTGAATCGGGAGAGCCTAGTAAGAGGAAAACAAGAACATGGAAGGATACTAGAGAGAAGGCCAATCGCAAGTGGAATAAAAAGCTATCGGAACTAGAAGAAAGCCTGAAAGAAGCGAAAACAAAAATAGATGACATTGCATCTCAAAGCCCTTTGCATGCCGAAACTCCATCCGCTCCACTTCATCCCACCCCACCACCCGTTGTAAATAGGCCGCAACCAGGATCTGTTCTCACAGATCCAACCCCAGAAGGCTTGGACATGATGTTCAAGACCTACCATGCACGACTTCAAGAAGGGCCTATAGCTGCAAACCTAGACAAGAGTTACCCTAGAGCAGATTTAGAGATTGAACGGACAAAAATGTGCATGAAAATGGTAGAACTAGCTCAAGCTATGCTCGAGACTAGGCAAAAGTTCAATCAGACAAAATCTGTCGAATCGGATTTGCATTTCTAGGGCTTACTAGATAGATAAGAGTAGTTGGTAAACAAGCCACATGTTTCTTTACCTCCACAGGCTCAACCAGTTGTTGAGAGAGAAAGCTTTCGACCAATGAAAGCTTATGTTCCTAATTGTACAAATGTTGGAACACCTCTTTCAATTCAAGAGTACTCTCAAGAGTTCTTGCGAGAAATACAAGAAGAGAAATGGGCCAAGGAGAAGGGTAATCCCCCTCCTATTCCTGAGATTGATGAGCTTCATGATCAATTTCCCCAAGACATTCTGTCTATCTATGGAGAACAAATAGAGCAACAAGAAGATGAAAGATTAGATTTTGAATCTAATTCTTTACAAGTGTTGCCTCAATTCACAAGCCCATGGGAGTTTGAATCTCTCCACATCAGAGCCCCCACAATACTGGTAAGAAATGAAGACTCATTGGTTCCAAGGAACACTGATGTCATGAAGAACACTAAGGTTCAGTGTCACCTCACCGTGGAAGAGCTGCTAAAAGTAAAACCTGAGTTATGGAATCATGTGAAGGATGAGGTCCTAGAACTTGATTTCAATATGCCAAAAATAGGCTCTAAGCAAAAAGTTCCAGAGATACCTCTCAATAAAATAGGAGACATGTGTGAGGGTGAAGAAGGTAATACTTATCTTCCAATCACCTACCAAGGTTACACAACCAAAGCAATCATAGATTCAGGTGTTGGTGTTGCTATTGCAACCACCTCATTGTGGAAGCGATGGGGCAAACCTACATTAAGACCAACTAGAATGAAGCTTCAAATGGCAGACAGTCATTTTGAAAGACCTCTAGGATTGCTCGAAGGGATAACTCTAACCACATGTGGTGTAGAGTTTGAGCACACCTTTGCTATATGTGACTTGAGAAAAATAATGTCTACGAGATGATCCTAGGAAGACCCTTCCTACGACAACTGCAAATAGTACAAGATTGGGGAACCAACTCCTTGTACTTACAACACATAGGGGTCACCACCAAGGTCAATTTGAAGGATTACACCTTCAGAGATGTACCACCCCTACAGTGGAATCCTATCCACAGAAAGAAGATTCTATCTCTGTGCATTCTGGAAGTTCACCTGATCCATCATGGCTGCATGAAGATACTCACTTGTGGATGTGCAAGGTTGCAGAGGAAGAGGAGAGATGCCTAAAAGCGAGAGAAGAAGGAACTTCTCAAGGAGAAAGACCAATTAAAGACCCAGCCTATACAGCGATGATATTTCCAGATGAGGAATTTGAGCCTCATGGTTGGGCAAAAATCCTAGCCACCATGGACATTGCGGTCAATGAAGAGCAATGCACGCCTCATTGTGATGAGGAGGGTTATGATATTTCGGTGTTCATGTGTCAGCCCTTGCTAGAAGAATGTGACCCTAGTGATGTCATAGAAGAGGAAGAGAATGACGATGATCTAGAATCCATTGTGATGGATAGTTGCTTTAACTCAAAGAAGCACTATCTAGAAGACATAGGGGTATTTACCCAAAAAGAAGAAGAACCTCTCACAAGTATCAAAAATGTAAATTCCAAGGAAGGAAGTGAGGGTAGTCAAAAGAAAAAGAAAAGAAAAGCAGTGAAACAAGAAGAGGAGTCATTGTTCAAAGTACCAGAAAATTTCAAGAAATATGAAGTTGAAGACCGAAAAATTTTGGTACGAATGCCTAAGAGAGAGGCCATCATAGGAGAATCATATGATAATAAAGAAAAGACCAAGAAGATTGTAGTGACCATTGAAGAGAACGAAGAGAGATGCATGTATATAGGAGATGACATAAGTGCAAGAGAAGAAATGGAGCTCGTAGCTCTATTAAGGGAAAATAGGGATGTGTTTGCATGGCACTATAGAGACTTGAAGGGGGTAGATCCAAGAATATGCTCTCATACGATCCCCATGATTGCTGATGCCAAGCCTACCAAACAGAAACCCTACACATATAATGACACATGCAGCTAAAATAAAAGAGGAAATTGATAGGTTGATTGAAGCCAGATTTATCTACGAGATTGAGCATACTGAGTGGGTGTCCCCCATTGTAGTGGTGCCCAAGAAGAACAGGAAGTTGCAAGTGTTTATTAACCTTAAAAAAGTTAATACCGCTACGATCAGAGATAATTATCCACTTCCAATCACGGAACACCTATTGGAGCGTGTTGCAGGCAAGGAAGTTTATAGCTTCCTTGATGGATTTTCAAGTTACAATCAAGTAGCCATTGCCCCAGAAGATCAACACAAAACAACTTTTGCCACAGAGTGGGGAATTTTTGCATTTCATGTGATGCCATTTGGGCTAACCAATGCACCTACGACATTCCAAAGGCTCATGTGTCATGTCTTCAAAGAGTTCTTGCAGAAGAGCTTAGAAGTATATGTGGATGATTTATGTGCTCATTCCCAAGAAAGAAGATACCACATCCCTGAGCTCAGACAAATCTTCAACAAGTGTAGAGAATATCGAGTTTGTCTAAACCTAGAGAAGTGTGTGTTCATGGTACATCAAGGTAAGATCCTAGGTCATATAATTTCTAAGAATGGAATACCTACAGACGAGGACAAAGTAAGAGCCATAGCTGAGTTACCGAGGCCAAGGAATGTTAAAGAGGTACAAGCCTTTATGGGCCATTATGGATATTACTGTAGGTTTATCCACATGTATGTGATCATAGCTAAACCTCTTTATGGTTTGTTGAAAAATTTTGAGTGGAATGACGAATGTGAAAATTCCTTCAATGAGTTGAAGAAACGTTTGTGCACAGCACCAATATTGACCATTCCTGATTGGAATAAGCCATTCCATGTCCATGTGGATGCCTCCAATCATGCCATAGGATGTGTGCTAGCACAACCCAGAGGTGAAGGAAATCTAGATTTGTCTATAGCATATGCTAGCAGACAACTCATTACAACTGAGCGAAATTATACAACAATAGAGAGAGAAGGTTTAGGCATGGTATATGCTGTGAAGAAGTTTAGGCACTATCTATTGGCCAATAAGTTCAAGTTTTTCACTGATCATCAAGCTTTGTTATATTTTTTCAATAAACCTTGCAATACAAGACATCTAGTAAGATGGTTCCTCTTGCTAATGGAATATGACTTTGAAGTTGTTGTTAGAAAAGGTAGAACCCACCTCCAGGCAGATCACCTTTCTCGCATCACTTCAAGAGAGTCACGCAAGGAGTGTTTGATGAACTACCCGATGCTTATCTATTCAATTTAGAAGTTGTTCCTAAATGGGCAAATAAGTTGGTACCAGTCCTCACCTTTGGTCCCGCAAATAAGAATGTAAAAAGATCACAAGAAGAAATTGTAAAATCACAAAAATATCATATATTGGTAGGCAACATGTACAAACAAGATACAGAGGGTGTACTAGCTTGTTGTGTTGAGGACGATGAACATAGTAGTTGGTTGCAACAAGCTCATGAAGGATTGCTAAGAAATCACTATTCTAAACCACAAACATTGCAGAATCTGAAGCATTTAGGAGTGTATTGGCATGGACAAAGAAATACATGAGTGGATTAAGAATTTTCTAATGTGCCAAGAGAGGCCCCCAGTGGAGCATGCCACCCTTTATCAAGTGTCGTTAATTCCAGAGTGGAGTGCTTCATTGGTAGAATTTATGCGATCAGGAACATTGCCCAAAGAGGCCAGCCTAGCAAGAAGACGAAGCATGGAGCAAGAGGCCCAAGACTATGCCTTACTTGGAGACAACTTATATCGAAGAGGCAAAAAATGGTTACCTAAGATTGTGCCTTCATGAATCAGACTATCTGAATGTCTTAGAGACTGCACACAGTGGTGTTGTGTTAACTGAATGGATGGCTGATTTTTTGTTGCACTAATGTGTCTTCATTGTGTAGGAAAGGTGGCTGATTGCAGGTATTTGGCAAGGGAAAATGTGTGCTGACAAGGATAAGCTTTGACTAAAGGAGCTTAAAAACTGGTTGCAGTATAGGGGATGTGTTGGAGTGTCTCCTGGGTTCAAAAGGCTTCACCAGGAGTCTCAGCCACTTTATGCTCTCTATGGAAAGAGTTGGGTGAAAACGTCATTCTAGGCAGCTCATTGTTTGATATGCTTTTAAGATGTGGTTTTCTTCTGGAAGATAGACAGGTAGTGTATAATCTTCTTGTGCAAGGTTTTGTTGCATGGATAAGCTTGGCGAAAGGTTATGTTGAACATGCACATGGTAGAAGCCCCCCTTCTTTGTGCACAAATGCAATTTGGAGGGGAGTCTGTCTAGATCCCGTTGCTAATACTCATGGCTTGAAGGCCTGTGGTGACATTGGAAGATATCAACAGAGGTTTGGAGATGCATCATGAATTTGAAGGAGGAGACACTGCCCTCGGTAGTTCATTGATTGACATGGTGTGCTGCTGGATAGTTGCTGGAAGGAAGGGTAGTGAAATACTTGCAAACGTTGAAAAAATGAAGATGACCTTGTAATCAGTGGCAATTCCGTTCAATTGTATGGGAAAAGTGGGCTGGATGTTAAAGCACCTAAGGCATTTAACACGTTTTTTTCGAGAGGCAATTGGGGGGAAATACTCCTAATTGAAAGAGATGGTATAGCCGAGATTTGGAGGCCATGAGAGAGCGGGCTGTGGTCTGCCTGTTTTTTGTCAGGTGTTGGCAGGGAAGCATGCAGGGGTTATTACCATTGATGCACTCACAGATAGAAAGAGAGAGGTCGACTGCTGCAGGGGAATTGAATTCTGACAGAGAGGGAGAGTGGAAAGAGGACGCCTGAAGGTAGCGACAGGAGGAGAGGTTTTTTTTTGGGGATTATGGCAGTGGTTCATCTTCAGTGGAGGAGTTCTGCACAAAAAACAACCTCGAAGGGGGGGAAAGCTTCAGTACTCAAAGGGGGGATCAAATTTTTGGCAGAGGAAGTCGACGAGAATAGCGGGGAGGGCTTCTCTGCAAGCAGCTGGCTGGGCAGCTATTCTACCTTGCTGGGGAAAGGTGTCGAGGGAACCACAAGTGGAGGGATAAGGTTGATCATCTGAGGGAGGCCCGCAACTATGGTGCATGAGTGGCAGCAAGATTAACAAACGAGGCCATTGGAAGGGGAACCCCTATTTTTGGGTTGTGCATACCATAGAGGGGAGCTCGGGAATATTGATCGGCAGTGTGACGCTTTTATTTGCTTATTGAAATTGACCCCAAGTGGAGAGGTGCTGCAGACAGAAGGAAAAAGGAGTATGAGGGCGGCCTCTGTTGGGAGTTGAAGCAAACATTTGTTCCAGAGCATTGCAATTCTTGGTACTTTTCCAAAAAAGCATCAGGTGTGGGCGAAAAAGAGAAGAGTGAGAGAAGCTGATCGGTACGTCTGCAGAGAGGAATGAGACTTCTATGACTGTAGAGCAGGTTCTGGGGAGTGTAGCAGAAGGAGGCAATGGCGGTTCTTCTGCTCGATTCCAATTGTTGGTGGGTCCAAAACCTGTGCAAGTGTCAACCTCATTGAAGATCTGAAGGGATGACCTGAGGAGGGCATTCGTGACACAAAGTAAAAAGGCTTGCGGAAGATTCCAGGATATATACAAAGGTTGGAGGATGGTGCAGTTCTGTCCGCGCACAAATAATCGAATTGAAGAATGGAGATCATAATGGTATTTGACAACTTGGTATTTTGTTTCAGTCATTCATTGGGTTATGAAATAAGATAGTAATGTACTGATTGTGAGCTCTTCTTTAGAATTGATATGCCCACACGCTAGAAATTTATGTATTATGAAGGTTACTAAGTGAATACCACACCTTCGGACACGGAATGATTCCATGATGTAATCAAACTGGATGAAACATTTTCTATCTGGATATTGATGCGCACACTCTGCGTTACAACTTATTGCATGTAGACAACTCTGTGCGCATAGTCTGCTCAGCTCAATTATAATGTCGATGTGTTTCCATAAATGGAAAGGGGCTCGAGATTACCAGAGTTCAAGAATATGAAATGTGGTGGGAATCGCCTTTGGTCGTTTGATCAGAAAACGGAAGAGCAGGAGTTGGTGCACTATCGTAGAGAATTTGTTGTTTTTAGTGTCCATGAATGAGAGCATAGAGGGGTTCCAACAGTCACCTGTGTCCCTTAACGTTCTTGGGGATTTCGTTGGGCTATGAGTAAAAGCATTTTGGGAGGGAGTCCGACCTGCAGCAATGGCCACTTTGAGGGAGGGTGTCACATACTTGAGTACTAGTCATGAAGTTTTATAGCAGATGAGATCCGGGTCGCTGTATTGTAAGGGCAATGTTCAACACGAAAAAAAAGGGGAATGGGAGAAGAGAGTGTGTGTGGTAAGAGTGACTGTGGGAGTGAGAGGGATAGGATGTAAGTGAGACAAGGAGGCAAGGAGAGTGTAAGAGAAAGAGTGTAGGAAGGGTTGAGGAGAAGTAAGAAGAGGGCAAGGAAGGGTATGTGAAAGAACAAGAGGGTGAGAGCATGGGGGTTGAGGGGTGTGTGAGTCAAAAGGTGTGCAAGGAGGAGAGAAGAGGAGAAAGGTGGCAAGGAAGTGAGAACAAAAAGAGAAAGGAGAGAGTGAAGGGAAAGGGTGGAAGAGTCTGAGTATAAGTGTGTGTCTTGTAGGTGTATAAGTGGGTGTGTGTGTGTGGGGGTGAAAGGAAGCAAGTGCAAAAGTGAGAGGAGAAGAGTCAACTCTGGGAGTGGGTATCAGAGTATGTATGTATGCAGGTCTTCTCTCTCTCCTTGACAGTTGTCTTTGGGTATGATTGTAGGCTTAGAGGAGTGCAAATAGGCCAAATCTAAGTGATTCAGGCAAATCAATTGCGTCTATGGGCATCTTTTTCCTTGGGGTTTAAAGGCGTATCATTTTGGTGCATTTGCCGGGATAAGTTTGGTACGTCTCTATAAGAAAGTGCCATAGGTTCGCTTAGCGCCACATGTTGGCTGAGCTTGTGAACCCCGGATTTAGTATATGAGCGAGGGGAGCTCATCCTTAGGAGAAACGCGAACGGAAAGAGAAGAGCGTGCTCAGCGAAGAGCCCTTGAAAGAGAAAGGCAAAGGTGGGAGTCGCAAGGTGAGTCGACTTTGACTAGCGGGAAGAGACCCGCCAAAAAAGTGTACTCCCGTAGGAGAGTCGCGAATCAAGTGCAAAAGTTTGAAGGAGGGATCCTATGGCCGCATGCACTAAATTTCTGGGATCGTGAGGATATTGACATTACATCACTGTTTGAAATGGCACAACGAGTCCAAGTGCATTTAGGAGACTTTCCTAAATTCTCGAGATTGTGGGATGAGGATCCGGATAGCTTTATCCAATTGTTCGAGGTCACGTGTGAAGCAAATGAAGTGGTTGACCAAGTGCAAAGACTTCGAATCTTGCCAGCCATATTTAGAGATGAGGCCACCAATTGGTACAAGAACTTGGAAGAGCCGCGAAGGCGAACTTATCAAATGCTAAAGGATTCCTTTTTGGCTAAGTTCCGTAGGCAAGGTTTCCAAGATCGTCTAGCTCAACAAATGGATTATCTCTGGCAGGGGGTAAACGAGAGCATCGACAACTATATGCAGAGGATGGAATCCCTGGTAAGAAAGATGGGCGCGAATGCCCAAAATGAAGATACCTTGAAACGAAGATTTATTGCGGGACTTAGAGATCCAAGCGCTCAACATCATATCAGTTTGAGCCGACCAGCAACGTTGGTGGTTACCAAAGATGTTGCTCGCATGTGGGAAGAGGTTCAACTTGGCCAACAACGAAGGCAAGAACTTTTGTTTGAACCAATGCAAGGTACGACCATTGGGTCTACAAGTGGCGCTACTCAGGTAAACCTTGCTGCAACTCCGCCAGCATTTGTGGCTTCTACAAGCACGCCCCAAGAGGCGAAGCCGGCATTGACCGAAGAAAGGATTATCGAAATCGTGGCTCAGGTGGTAAAAGCTACCACTTTAACTCATGAAGCATATGCGGTAAGGTAGGAAGTGGCACTCGAACCAAATCAAGGAGTGTTTAGGTCGAACATCTTTTGTGCGAAATGCCGAGGATATGGGCACATGGCCATAGAATGTCCTACAGTCTCGAGATTATACGTAGAACCGAGAGTCTTCTACAACTTTTGCAAAAGGAACAATCACACTGAAGATGAGTGCCGTGAGAAGGGAAGGTGGCTAAATAATAGGAACTATGCTTATCAAGGATTACCGGGCCAAAGTGAACCTCCCGTGCCTAGATGGGGGCCTAGACCCACGTATGCTTATGGAGGCCAAGGCCAAGTAGGCGGATATCAAAGGCCTGAACCACAAAATCAAAGGAGAACAGGACCACCAGAGTGTTGGCGGTGTGGGTGCCTTGGGCATATACAAGCACATTGTCCGAATGAGAGAAAGCGTGAAGACTTTACACCTATGTGCCGATATTGTAGTAGGGAGGGCCATTATGATGTTGATTTCCCGCAACAAAGAAATGATTATGGCCAAGGACAAAGAGGGGCCGAGACTTCCACCTACGCACAGCCGCAACCACAACCGGCAATGCAACCTCAAGGAAGAGTGCCCAATACTGGAGTAGTAATTAGGGAATTGAATCCAGGAGCTAGCACCTCTACCCACCTTGTAGAGGCAGATCAAGGAAAAGGGAAATGTAAAGAACCGATGGTGGCTGTGGTCACTCGCGCACAAGAGTTTACCCAAGGAAACCAAGTTCAAGTGAATGACGAGGACGAGACTCATAGGCAAAGGGATTTAGATGAAGAAGATGAGGTGGAGGTCCTTCCACCAATCACACGAAAAGTACCGGGTATCCCACCATTTCCAGAAAGGCTAAAAGTCCAAGAGAAGTTGCCAAAAAAGAAGCAAGCAGAAGCGGGAACGGACATTGTACAAAGGCTTGCCGAGACCGAATTTACTTTGGATTTGGCCACATTACTAAGGTGTTCGCCAACATGCAGAAAGCAATTCTACAATGAGTTTATCAAGAAACCAAGGAAAGCGAAAAGAAAAGAAAAAGTGGACGAGGTGGTCTTAGGGACGATCCAAAGTATTACGACTCAAGTGGACTCGAATGCCCCTGTAGTCACAGTGGAGATCAATGGATATGCAGTTCCAGGGACGCAATTGGATAGCGGAGCTGCAGTGAACCTAATGATAGAATACATGATGAAAGCGTTGGGATTGACACAATAGGAAGACACCCCAATGTATCTCCGAATGGTTGACCAGACGTAGGTAAAGCCTGCATGATTAATACGAAATGTGCAAACTATTGTTGGTGGGATCGAATTCTCCGTTGACTACTTGGTTGTGAGACCAAGATCCACTGAAACTACATTTTCTATATTATTGGGGCGACCATGGCTGATGCAGGCTGATTGTGTACATGATTGGAGGATGGAATTGATCACTATTGGGCCCAAGACCGATCGAATACGAATCCAAGTGACCCCCAGGGAAGATGCCAAGAAAACGGTCCCGATCAAAGATCCAGAAAAGAGAGTGGTTGAAAAGGATCTACGTGAAAAAGTACGTGAAAAGTTCTCTCTAAAAGGAGAAAATTACAAAAGCTTGTTGCAGGATGGATTTAACTTACAAGCAACAGAGCAAGGTCAAACCAAGATGGGTGAATATGTGCTCCCGACCTTGTACAATGATGACTCAGATAGGGAGCTATTAGGGTTTTTGGGAGGATTCGATGAGTTTGAGTGCTATATGACAAGCATGGACTCAGAAGGAAAGAAGACGAAGGGAGCACAAGGATTGTCCGAGGAGGTGAAGAGTCAATCGGCCATGCAACAAAAGGTGAAGGGACTTGGAACAGAGGTGGTTACTTTTTGAACTAAAGATCCAAGGAAATGGCAAGCACCGGCGAAAGCTAGAGGCAATGAGACGTACGTGTCAGAGGTGGTCGAAGAGATGAAACCCAAGAATGCAAGATTGAAGGACAGAAGGGGAGTCAGTGGACTAGTAGTTCAGGCCGTGTGGACACTGGAAAGCAAGTGCATGGATCAAACGACTTCGGCAATGGACTATGATGAGAAAGTGGAGTTGGAAAAAGGGAAGCTGATTCTGTTAGGTGCAAAGGAAGAAAAGTGGTGTGAAGAGGAACAATCAGTTAGGAGTTGCGATGATCTCTAGTGGTAGTTATGGGGGAAACACAAGTTCGAGTTGGTGAAGGAAGCCACGAGAAAAGCCGAGGCAAGGAGTTAGGGAAGAACGAGCCTAGAAGAAGGAGTAGTACGAATGGAAGAGAGAAGCACGAGCGAGGTCAAGACGATCATGATGGCGAAGATACAACGGACAAGAGCATTCAAAGTATACATGAAGAGAAAACTTCAAGAGTCAGATAGACAAAGGACATGCTAGGACTAGTGACAATACGGTGAAAGATGAAGCTCGTACCAAGGACGCTGCTAGAGATTGCACAAGGTCCCAAGAGACGGTGGTTTTTGTTTTGAGGTTGCTTCAAAAGAGACGTCAACAAAAGAGAAGCGAGCGAGCTAGGTTGAAGAGTTCCAAGACAGGACATATGAATAGACGTTGAGGATACGGAGTCCCTTTTTGACAAAGACCACTGTACAAGATCAAGCGGATAACCGAGAGCGCAAGAGCCTATATATACATATGATCCTTTTTGTCGAGCATCTACCTAGAATAGGATTGCAAAGAGTTAACGTGGAGTTTCATTTTGCAGATAGGTAGCAAATAAGCACACGATGGCTGACCGGGCATAACAACAAGCACAGTTCGAGCTAGTACTTTATTTTGCAGATCAAGCCTTTTTGAGTATGGAGATATATGCAGAGAACTTGTTCACGGAATACGACATCGGGGAAGCACATTGGTTGGTCGAGTTCCTCAATCAAGGTTTGGGTGTCAAATTTCCATTTGTGCAGTTCGCGCAGTATTTGATGTATTGGATGGGGATCGTCGAGGATAGATATTTTTATTATGATTCCACTAGAGATACGCCAGTAGACGAAGAGGATTTATGTTGGGCTTGGGTGGACCAATTGGTCATAGGCAGCGATGACGAGGCTCCCGAGGCAGAGCCGGATTCACCTTCTTAGAGAGTGCTAATTTTCAGGAGGCGGACATGGCTAGGTAAGAGAGTCTCGAGTCGGTCTTACAACAGAGTTGTTGGAAGAGAGGCCTCGCGAGGGGATGAACAACTAAGTGTCAGTTAGCTAGGTTGTAGGCAGTCAGGTATGCCATTTGAGTGTCGTGTCTGAGGAAGCGAAGACAACAGGAAGATCGATCTATCACGAGTCTGTTAATTTGTTTGTGTTTTTTTGTATGCTTGCCGTGTGGGACAGGTGGGGAAGGGCTCCTTTTTGCCTCTCCCTAACTCTCATTCCGAGGGGAACAGGAAAAAAGGGAATAAAAAAGGAAAAAAAGAAAAAAAAAAGAAAAATACAAAACAAAAAGAAAAAGCAAAAATATCGTGTCTATATGTGTGCCAGCGCGCTATGTCGGGCTAGTAGGCGAGCGGAGTCCACCTGGCCGGGCAGTCAGGACTGCGAACCGATGCTAGTTTCGCCATAGGTGATGGAGTATGTGTGTGTGTTTTGGCGCTTCATGCCATAGTGGGTCGACAGGTGTGTGGAGCCATCTCGACCGGGCGGACGAGACCACAAGCCGCACTCGGCTTCGCTATGGGCAAGCCCTTCTGTGTGTGTTTATACATCGTGTGTCTATGTTGTTGCGCGCTATGCTGTACTGGTAGATGGGTGGAACGAACCTAGCCGAGTGGTTAGGGCCACGAGTCGCATCCGGTTGCCGCATAGACCAACTCGTGTGTAAATAAATATAAATAAGAAAAAGAAAAGAAAAGATTTTGTGTTCCCGTCCCTGAGGGGGAGAGATAGAAAGGAGGAGGACAATGATCGTCCGGATGGGTGTTCCATGCATGTATATGTTTTTGTGATCTTTTTTATGATTGTTGATAGATTGATCTGCCTAGCATCGACGCCAACAAGGACCGGTATTCACATGTGTATTTGATTTGCTTGTTGCCTGCTCACTGTATTTGGCTTTTCTATTCTTGTCAACAGGTTCTTTCTAAAGACGACGATGAAGCACACCACTCTGATTCTTTCACTTGGGTCACGTTCTATTTTTTTGGAGATGGTCTCTTTTTGATTGCGCGAGTCCGATCTTGTGTCGGACTTCAGCTCGTTTGCGTATGATCAGTTAGGGAGGATGCCTATATGCATGCGAATTATACATGATGATTTTGGGTTTGATACATCTTTTTGGTACTTACATTTTTTGTTGAGATGTGTGAGTTAACAGGTGCAATGGAAAAGGAGGATTCCGTCTGGTATGTCTATATACGGTAAGCCTTTTTTGTGATGTTTGGATTTTGTTTTGATGGACAGTGCAGGAGCACATGTGAAGGGCAAAAGGAAAAAGAGTGCGACGGATGGTAAGTAAGGTATGAAGTGGTAAAGTCAATGAAGTGGTAACAAGGATGTAAGCATGGTTCTTGTGATTCTATGTTTGAAAATAGGTTGGTGAAGGGAATGTAAGTATATGGATATGGTTGAGGACATGGTACGTGGCATGGTTCATATGTGTGTTTGCATAGACTTGCATGTTGCATGATGAAGAGGAGATGTGAGATAGAGAAGAAGTGGAAGGGGATTGCATGAGGACATGGAGATGAATTTGGTTGGCATGTGTCTTTCTTGGATGCATGAAGAGATGGGTGAGTGCGAGTGAGAGTGCATATGTGTGAGAATGTGTAATTCATGATGTGGATATGTAGGTGCATAATGGTAGGTGCTTGGACCAGGGAAAGCATAGATGAGGTGAGTGAGTGAATAGGGGAATGGAAGTGAGCTGCATATAAATGTGAAAGTGTATCATTGATGATAAGCGGGTTAGAAGTTTTCGAAGAAAACTAATCCTTGGCTTGAGTGTAGGCACACATTGGCTCCTCGAGGCCGACTTCGCGAGCAAAAGAGGGGAGTATGTTAATTGAATGGATGGCTGATTTTTTGTTGCACTAATGTGTCTTCATTGTGTAGGAAAGGTGGCTGATTGCAGGTATTTGGCAAGGGAAGATGTGTGCTGACAAGGATAAGCTTCGACTAAAGGAGCTTAAAAAATGGTTGCAGTATAGGGGATGTGTTGGAGTGTCGCGTGGGTTCAAAAGGCTTCACCAGGAGTCTCAGCCACTTTATGCTCTCTATGGAAAGAGTTGGGTGAAAACGTCATTCTAGGCAGCTCATTGTTTGATATGCTTTTAAGATGTGGTTTTCTGGAAGCTAGACAGGTAGTGTATAATCTTCTTGTGCAAGGTTTTGTTGCATGGATAAGCTTGGCGAAAGGTTATGTTGAACGTGCACATGGTGGAAGCCCCCCTTCTTTGTGCACAAATGCAGTTTGGAGGGGAGTCTATCTAGATCCCGTTGCTAATAGTCATGGCTTGAAGGCCTGTGGTGACATTGCAAGATATCAACAGAGGTTTGGAGATGCATCATGAATTTGAAGGAGGAGACACTGCCCTCGGTAGTTCATTGATTGACATGGTGTGCTGCTGGATAGTTGCTGGAAGGAAGGGTATTGACATACTTGCGAACGTTGAAAAAATGAAGATGACCTTGTAATCGGTGGCAATTCCGTTCAATTATATGGGAAAAGTGGGCTGGATGTTAAAGCACATAAGGCATTTAACACGTTTTTTTCGAGAAGCAATTGGGGGGAAATACTCCTAATTGAAAGAGATGGTACAATCGAGATTTGGAGGCCATGAGAGAGCGGGCTGTGGTCTGCCTGTTTTTTGTCAGGTGTTGGTAGGGAAGCATGCGAGGGGTTATTACCATTGATTCACTCACGGATAGAAAGAGAGAGGTCAGCTACTGTAGGGGAATTGAATTCTGACAGAGAGGGAGAGTGGAAAGAGGACGCCTGAAGGTAGCGACAGGAGGAGAGGTTTTTTTTTTGGGGATTATGTGGGCACTGGTTCATCTTCAGTGGAGGAGTTTTGCACAAAAAACAACCTCGAAGGGGGGGAAAGCTTCAGTACTCAAAGGAGGGATCAATTTTTTGGCAGAGGAAGTCGACGAGAATAGCGGGGAGGGCTTCTCTACAAGCAGCTGGCTGGGCGGCTATTCTACCTTGCTGGGAAAAGGTGTTGAGGGAACCACAAGTGGAGGGATAAGGTTGATCATCTGAGGGAGGCCCGCTGCTATGGTGCATGAGTGGAAGCAAGACTAACGAACGAGGCCATTGGAAGGGGAACCCCTATTTTTGGGCTATGCATACCGTAGAGGGGAGCTCGAGAATATTGATTGGCAGCGTGACGCTTTTATTTGCTTATTGAAATTGACCCCAAGTGGAGAGGTGCTGCAGACAGAAGGCAAAAGGGGTATGAGGGCGGCCTCTGTTGGGAGTTGAAGCAAACATTTGTTCTGGAGCATTGCAATTCTTGGTACTTTTCCAAAAAAGCATCAGGTGTGGGTGAAAAAGATAAGAGTGAGAGAAGCTGATCAGTACGTCTGGGGAGAGGAATGAGACTTCTATGACTGTAGAGCAGGTTCTGGGGAGTGTAGCAGAAGGAGGCAATGGCGATTCTTCTGCTCGATTCCAATTGTTGGTGGGTCCAAAACCTGTGCAAGTGTCAACCTCATTGAATATATGAAGGGATGACCTGAGGAGGGCATTCGTGACACAAAGTAAAAAGTCTTGCGGAAGATTCCAGGATATATACAAAGGTTGGAGGATGGTGCAGTTCTGTCCGCTCACAAATAATCGAATTGAAGAATGGAGATCGTAATGGTATTTGACAACTTGGTATTTTATTTCAATCATTCATTGGGTTTTGAAATAAGATAGTAATGTACTGATTGTGAGCTCTTCTTTAGAATTGATATGCCCACACACTAGAAATTTATGTATTATGAAGGTTACTAAGTGAATGCCACACCTTCGGACATGGAATGATTGCATGATGTAATCAAACTGGATGAAACATTTTCTATCTGGATATTGATGCGCACACTCTGCGTTACAACTTATTGCATGTAGACAACTCTGTGCGCATAGTCTGCTCAGCTCAATTATAATGTCGATGTGTTTTGATAAATGGAAAGGGGCTCGAGATTACTAGAGTTCATGAATATGAAATGTGGTGGGAATCACCTTTGGTCGTTTGATCAGAAAACGGAAGAGCAAGAGTTGGTGCACTATCGTAGAGAATTTGTTGTTTTTAGTGTCCATGAATGAGAGCATAGAGGGGTTCCAACAATCACCTATGTCCCTTAACGTTCTTGGGGATTTCGTTGGGCTATGAGTAAAAGCATTTTGGGAGGGAGTCCGACCTGCAACAATGACCACTTTGAGGGAGGGTGTCACATACTTGAGTACTAGTCATGAAGTTTTATAGCAGATGAAATCCGGGTCGTTGTATTGTAAGGGCTATGTTCAACACGGAAAAAAAGAGGAATGGGAGAAGAGAGTGTGTGTGGTAAGAGTGACTGTGGGAGTGAGAGGGATAGGGTCTAAGTGAGACAAGGAGGCAAGGGGAGTGTAAGAGAAAGAGTGTAGGAAGGGTTGAGGAGAAGTAAGAAGAGGGCAAGGAAGGGTATGGGAAAGAACAAGAGGGTGAGAGCATGGGGGTTGAGGGGTGTGTGAGTCAAAAGGTGTGCAAGGAGGAGAGAAGAGGAGAAAGGTGGCAAGGAAGTGAGAACAAAAAGAGAAAGGAGAGAGTGAAGGGAAGGGTGGAAGAGTCTGAGTATAAGTGTGTGTCTTGTAGGTGTATAAGTGGGTGTGTGTGTGGGGGTGAAAGGAAGCAAGTGCAAAAGTGAGAGGACAAGAGTCAACTCTGGGAGTGGGTATCGGAGTATGTATGTATGCAGGTCTTTGGGTATGATTGTAGGCTTAGAGGAGTGCAAATAGGCCAAATCTAAGTGATTCAGGTAAATCAATTGCGTCTGTGGGCATCTTTTCCCTTGGGGTTTAAAGGCGTATCATGTTGTAGGTGGACACTTTGGTCCTGACCAAGTAATCAAGACCATTCTATTCTCAGGACTTTGGTGGCCCACTCTTCATATGGATGCACATACCTATGTGAAGAAATGTGACACATGCCAATGTGCACAATATCCGATCAGCAAAGATGAGATGCCTTTGAGGCCAATGATGGGAGGATGTGCATTTTCAGAGTGGGGTATAGACTTCGTCGGTCCTATTAACCCCCCCAGCTAGAAACTCCCATGTAGAGTACATTATTGTAGCCACAGATTACCTTACGAAGTGGTTAGAAGTAAAAGCCACGACTAATAATGATGCTCAGACTATGGCTAAGTTCTTATTCGAGAATGTGTTCACTAGATATGGATTACTGATAGAGTTAGTAAGTGATAGAGGTACACACTTCTTGAATGAAGCCATTGAAAATCGGCTCCAAGAATTCTTGGTGGTACATAAGAATTCTGCCCCCTATCATCCACAAGCTAACGGACAAGCCAAGAGCACAAATAAGATCCTATGTAATGTCTTGACTAAATTGGTAAATAATAAACGCTCTGATTGGGACAAACAACTTCATCACGCTGTTTGGGCTTACCGAGTTGCCTACAAAACGGTACTCAATGCCACCCCATTTCATATGGTCTTCGGACAAAATGCAGTGCTACCATTAGACTTCCTAATCCCATATTTAAAAGTAGCACAAGAGCACGAGTGGAATGGACATGAGTTGTCCTCTCAGATCTTTGATCTAGAAGGCTTAGGTGAGACGCGGCTATGAGCAGCAATAGGCATCTATGCTGCAAAGAAAAGGCAAAAGGCATATTTTGATGCACACATCAAGGATAAAGGATTGAAAGAAGGAGATCTAGTGCTGGTTTATACACTAAAGCAGTATGCTCGTAAATTGGAAAAAAGAGGATATGGACCCATGATCATTAATAGAATTTCCACTAGCGGTGCAGTTCAATTGGCCACTCTAGAGGGAGATACCTTGCCAAATTATATTAGTGGATGTAGAGTCAAGCTGTATCAAGAACCTCTTGCAGAGGATATGCTAATGAGACTCGACACTGCTAAGAAGCGAAAAGAAGAAGAGTTAAGGGTGAGAGAAGAAGCACAAGTAGAGGCCAGAGAGCGCATTAGGAAAAATAAGTTAAGGCGACTAGGCCTAGATGTCAACCCAAAAGCCCCAAAATATCACATGGACATCTGCCAAAAATCGGGCATAATTACTTCTCGAATCATTGATCGACGTCCCTTTGTGACCATAGAGATAGGACAAGGAAAGAGTGCTAGGACTGTGAAAACATTGATTGACTCAGGTGCAGCAACTAGTGCAGTTAGACTTTCCTACTGCCAAGACCTATAGTTGAACATCAATCCCATAGACGCCTATCTCATAGGATTGGGAGGTGTGGAAACCCCTTGTTTGGGCGAGGTAGAGCTTCCCATCTATCTTCATGATGTTCCAATGAGAGTCAAAATGCTAGTGTGTCAAGATGAGGACCTTACTGAACCTCTTGTCTTGGGTCAAGATTGGATATATGACCATACAATTAACTTGAACCTAAGAAGTCAACTTCTTCAAGTTTGGGTACATGAACAATGCATTACATTAGAATTAGATAACTGCATGCTCACAAACCCAGGTGTCACACATTCTCTTAGTTCTTCTAAGACTAATCTTATAGAAGAAGATGTTGTATATGTCAAAAGCTCTATGATGCAGAGGGACTCAACCTTGGAAGAACACACTCACAAGCACATGGATCTCTCTTCTTCTTCAAAGAATCATGTAGCCACAGTTGCTCCACCACTAAGGCAAACACAAGTGTTCAAGACAACTGCTATATCAAATAGAAAGACACCATTCAACAAGTAAGCAGTTCCAGGCATGAAGCAGATCTGGGTCCAAAAAGGAGGACAACCACCAGCCTTAACCCCACAATTCCCACCCAGGCAAGCCAACAATGTGAAGACTAGAACCAAGCAACCACGACCAGCTCAACAAGAAGGTCTGCGACAAATTTGGGTGCCTAAGAAGTTAGTTGCAACTCAAGAAGGGCGATTGCACATGTGGGTTCCCAAAGGACTCTTACATGCACATAGGCCTATGCTCTCCACCAGGCAAAAGGTCTCAACTAAGAAGCCAATGAGAGAAAAGGGAAAGAACCCAACACAGAGACCACAAGAGAATAAACTCACCTCTTCGGCCATAGTCAAAAGACTAGTAACAATGGTATGGGTATGGAAGCCAAAAGCACTGGTAGGCCCCACAGAACCAAAGAGCCAACCACATAGGATCAAAACCTCAAGAAACCATCCAAACATGAAGCAGCCAAAGGCGATCACCAAACAGTGGAAGACCATTCTCAAATGGATCCCTATAAGGAGGAAGGATCAGTTGTCATCTCGAGATCCAATGGATATCTCCAAGACAGATGGCATCAACATCTACAAATAACATTGAAAGCCTCGATGAGCAACAACCATGTGCTCCTTGCACAACCCTGTCTTTTGCACCATTCAGGTCATGCATTTCCAAAAGTATGCATTAATATAGGGCCACATTACATGGCCGTGCCTAGACACAATTGAGAGTCCCATGCACAAGAGCACATTGACACATATAAACTATTTTTTTGATACTAACCTTTGTCTTCTTGTTTTGTGACATTGTTCCCAACAAAAAAAAAAAGAGAAGAAAAAAAAAAGAGAAGAAAAACAAGAGAGAGAAAGAACTTGTTCCCAAGTTTGGCTCATGGAACATGAATGAGCCATGCTTAGTTGAAGGTGGAACCATTGATTACTGGGCTGGATAGAACTGTGTCTCGGCTAGCAGATGATATTATTGCCGCCTTATTTGGTAGATTTCAAGCACTTGGCATGAACATGGCATCCACAACTATTGTTTCCCCTTACCATGGTAGGAGGGAAGAGCTTGAAGGTCCACAACTTGAGCAATGCTTAACTACTATATGTATGAGAGCATCCAAGGAGATATCTGTAAGGGGTCGTTTGGTACCCCGAAAATCCTTGTCTGTATACTGGGTGAGATGACTCCTGCTTATGGTGAGCTAAAGAGAATATGTGAAACTAAGCTTGGTGTAGTTATCGAATGTTGTTTGTCAAGGAATATAAAGAAATTCAATTCTCAGTATTTGGCAAATGTTTCTTTGAAGAGAGGAGACGGGACCAAGCACTCAAAAAATTTCATCAGTGGACCATCAACACGGACATTCATCGACAATGGTCCATCACAAATGCCAGATTTACAACACGAAGAGATAAACCTCAATCGACCCTTGTCGATGGTAAGTATCTCTACTTTGGCAACACCATAACCATGATAGATGAGGAAACCTCTTCGTTGGCGTACCCTTGAGCACTTAGCTCAAGACCCTCAATTTTTGCACCATACTTCTTCCAATGCATTTTCTAAGCTGAGGAGGTCCTTGAGCTTGAGGAGTATTAGAAGTATCATCCTACAAATTTTCATAATTTTTAGACTTCGTTTGAACCCTGAAATAAGCCCTGGAACCTAATTTTTAACTAGGCTGGACACTAGGTTTGGACAGGGCCAAAACCTGTCAAAAAACTATAAAAAGAGCTAGAGAGCTCATTTTTTAGGTTAGCTTGTTTAGAGAGTTAGCTTGTTAGAGAATAGAGCTTTTGGAAGAGAAGTCTTTTGTAATCGAAGCTTTCCATTGTTCCTCTCTTTGATCTTACCTTGTGCACATGTGTGTGTATGTGTGTGCATGTTCGTGTGCTTTCACTCACGCACTTGTGCCTTCACTTGCTCACGGTCTTCATACCGGTCCTCACGTCTCCACGGATTGACAAGTAAAGGAGGTGGTGCTTACACTTGAGCTACAGTATGTGTAAGACCATAGGCATTGAGAACGAAAAAATCCAAATACAATGCTAAAATATGGAAGTCATCGGATCGATGGAAAGCTCAATGATGCAATGCAAATATAGTTGAAGTCGTCCAATAAAATCTCAGTAATACAATGATTACCACTACAGTGCGGGTCAGTGATACAGAAAGGCGCTACAGTTCAGAATGGTGATACAATATGCCACCGCTACAGTGTGTATCGACCAAATATAAGGTAGACCTCCTGCTACAATGCGAGAAGACGCCCACGAATCTCAGCTTCAATCTTTACGGTCCAAACTTTACTTCTTTGCTTCTCTCTTTCTTCAATCACTTCTTTGCTTTACTTCTTTGCTTCTCTTTACGGGGAGTACTCTTTACTTCAGTCTTCAATCACTTTCTTCACTTCATATACTCTCTGACATAATCAACAGCAACCTAGGCCTGGAAAGAAGAACCATAAAAATTTCCACGATGGGAGGGGAAAAAAACATGTTAGTACATTAGAACTCATGATAAAAACACATTAAGCTTAATGATATGACATACACATAGACATATGGAGGAAAATATTCATGTGCAAAAACTTACGCATGATCTCTACACACAAAAAACCCTTCTCTTCTCTCTTTCTTTCTTTCTTTCTTCCCTCCTCTTTTCTCTTTTTCCTTTTTCTTTTTCGCTCATTCTCCTCTTTTCTTTTCTTTCCATCTTTCTTTCTTTTTCGTTCTCTATTTTTCTTTCATTTTATTTTTCTTCTCTTCTTTTTGTTTCTGTTGGTTTACGTCCATCTCTCTCTCTCTCCCCATCCACGTGCGTCCATCACCACCTCCGTCATAGCTCCATCTACGCGTGACTCTCTCTCTCTCTCATGACACCTCGGCAGCAATCGAATCCTGTTCTGCCGTGCATCTCTGTGTCTTCCTCCCTTCTAGTGTTGTATTTTGACGATCTACCATGCCCTTCAATTTTGAAGGTTATTTACACATCGTACCTGTATTTGATAATTTTAATGTATTTTTTTAAGGTCTAATAGAATTTTTGACTTTATTTTACGATAAAAAATGGCCAAAACGAGCAATACGGCTTTCAAAAATCAACACTGATCCCTTCTCTCTCTCTCTCTACATCCTCGTGCGACATTGCTCGATAGCCCACAAGTATCTCTCTCTATCTATGCATCTACCCACCTCCAGGGCATTTTGTCTTTATATATGCCCATGAGGAGCGAGTTGCCCAAATACCTCCCAAGCTCCCATGAATGCCAAATCACCAAGAGTTTCATACTCACCCCGATTAGTTTACCATTATAGGAGTTCCCCATGATACATGGATTTCCCAAGGATAAGTGGAAAAAAAATAAGTCAACTTATGCCTCTACAAGTAGCACCTATTTACACCTTTAAATTATCATTTCAAAGAGATATGTAACTAAATGTTGTTGTGATGAGTGCTAGTAAGCAGATGAGATGGACATGCTCCTTGATAAGCTCCTCCTATAAATCCATCAAAATAAAGTTCAAGTTCAAAAGCAAGCAATCAACCTAGAGTCATGGAGTCAATAAAACATAGATGAGGGATAATAATCGATGGACAATTATTGATATTCAATGGATGACGGACAATCTCCAATGCATGAATGTTGATGGGTGATGGTTGATAGACAATGTATGGTCACATTATGGACACCAAAAAGGCAATGCATCACAGATAATTCATTTCTAAAATGTTGGAAGAGATGGATGGATACCTCAAAGAAGTGAGGTAGTACTGCTAAAACTTGCTTTGTACCAACCCTGATGCACTTCGCAGTTATAAAGTAGGCCCTTTTAGATTGAAAATGACACCAAGAAAGTACCTATGTACTTTGGACTTGATACTTGAAACAATTAATCCAAAACAGACTAGTTCAAGAATAACTAGTGTTGAAAAACTTTCTATTTTAGTCCATACACCTACTGGTTCCTTACTCATAGCTCATAGCACAGTAACAATTGGTAAAATACCTTTTGGGGAGCTTAGATAGCTAATGATTGCAAGTGGAATCATCAACTATGCTCTAAGAAATAACTTTAGCAAATCAGATCTTACCCTCGATTTAAAAAAAAACAACCAGTAGATGACCAATGAGAACTTCGAAGGCGATTCCTCTGAATTCAAACTTTGGCTCCAATAAAAAAAGGTGACTTCACTGATTTTGGAGATATTCTCTCAACTTGAAGTCTTAGCTAATATTCTTCCTAACTCCACGAGTTGTAAACTTTTACAACATTCTCCAAAGAATTAATGTTTTACAATGGTAAATGATCAAGTAGCTACAAGCTATAGTTCACATGAATCATCAAGTGCTAGTTCCACACACTGTCTTCCATGCTAAGCCAAATGTGTAGGCTTGAACATTTGCGCCAACATAAAATCACCATAAATCTCCATTGTTACTAAAAAAAATGACACATATAATGGCTTAAGTCTAACAAGATATTATACGAGTGTATTCAATTAAAAATGTAGTGCAACACCATAGGTTGAGGAAAAGCCTTCCTAGGAAATCACAAATTAAGTGTAATAAAAAGAAAACCTTCCAAGGCATAGCTAAAAATGCAAACAAAACTGTTCAAAAATCAGTAGCACATTGATGGAGAATAGAGTGAGAAGCAAACCTAAGCACATAAACATGCAAGAATCGCGCACAATTTCACAAGACGAATAAGTTCACTCTACTCACTAGTAAAAAGTTTTATGAAACTCAGGGAATGGATTAAAGAAATAAAAAAAAAGAATTTCTACTTCCCTCATCTTTTGAGGGCTGGGGGTGGGGGTGGGGGTTTTGAGGATGAATCTTCCCTCCAATCCAAGAATACACACACACACACATACACACACACACACACACACACACACACACACACACACACACACACACACATATATATATATATATATATATATATATATATATATATATATACATATATATATATATATATGTACATACATACATACATACATATGTATATATATAGAGAGAGAAGCGCATAGATACATATATTCACACATACACACACATACATACATACATACATACATACATACATACATACATACATACATACATACATACATACATACATACATATATATATATATATATATATATATATATATATATATATATATATATATATATATATATATATATATATATATATATATATATATATATATATATATATATATATAGAGAGAGAGAGAGAGAGAGAGAGAGAGAGAGAGAGAGAGAGAGAGAGAGAGAGAGAGAGAGAGAGAGAGAGATGTGAAGAGAGATGGTGGATGCAATCCAAAGATGAGTAGGTGCCGCTACAACCAGCTTCACACCAGCCAACTGAGACTTCAGAGTTGATTAGTAGACCCTTTGAGCTTCCTAAATCCACCAAAATATCAGCCAAGTACTTTGGAACATGTATCCCAAAAGTTTAAGTCAAGACAGGCTAGTTGCGAAATGACTAGCTCCCAAAACTTGCTATTTTTGGACATATACCTGCTGGAAAAAATGAACAGTGCTCTCAACCTGGAAGGAATTAGAAAAATTCCTTTTGGGCATAGCAAATAGACTTAGCAAGCTTCCTATTCCAAGTTAAAACACTTCAAATGATGGACTGAGCACTGAGAACAAGTTTCATCAAGTTCTGGAACATTCCCACAATTCTCGGGGCTCTGCAGAGATAGACCAGTAAGCAGTAAAATGCAGATATCTCCAAAAGTATAAATCCAATGACCTTGAAAATTTATAGGTAGAAACTAGACAGTGAGAGCTATCCAACGCACTTTACAACACTGAAAAAGGTTCAGTAAACCTCGAGATATGACCTTCTGAAGTTACTGCTCTGAGTGAGTATAGCAGAGAACAAAACAGAGAGGTAGATGATAATAAATGTATAGATTCACATATGATTACAACCACATTGGCAATGAATCTTTGCACAATGGGAGTAGAATGATAGAGCTATGGAGTAAGCTCTTCAATCTCTACAAAATGACATGAAGTGGTCACGTACAAGGCTTGCTAATCGCCTCTTCCTTCTTGCTCCTTTTATAGCTATTCTTGGAGGGAGTTTTGAATTCGAATTCGAATGGCTCCACCTAAAAGTGATCCCCAAAGTTAGGAGAGATTCCCTCAGCTCAAAAATTCGTGATTTTGGTAGTTGGAGCCACGAATTTGCTTTTACATCATGGATGAGGTAAGCCATCCTTTTACTTTTTTCTTTTTCCATTTACAAGAGATAAAATGTACTCTTTTACAAGCGGTGTTCACATGACTACTCATGTGACTTACAAATGAGGATAATATCAAATATATCAAGCATGTAGGCTTGGGTAAAATGCACCAACAGCTCCCCCTCAAGCCTAACATGCTTGGCCTCCAAATAAGTCTTCAATTGTCCTTGATTTCCTTCAAACCAATCATCAACTTGAATCTACTTAATTTCATACCATCAAGAGCTTTCGTCAACATGTCTGCACATTGCATATCTGTAGAGACGTAGGATAGTTGAATATCCTTGCTCATTAGCTTCTCCCTTACATAATGGTAGTGGACTTCAATATGCTTGGTTCTAGCATGGTATACCGGATTAGCTGCTAGATGTAGTGAGCTTGTGTTGTCACCAAAAATGTGAGGTGTTGAAGAATGAAGTCCAAGATCTGTGTACAAAGATTTTAACCACATGATTTCTTGAGTTGCATTAGCCAAACCTCTATATTCAGCTTCGGTAGAAGATAATGCCACGGTTGGTTGCTTCTTCGATGACCAAGAAATGATTTTTGAGCCTGCAAATGATATATACCCTGATGTGCTTCTTCTATCATCTTTAGATCCGGCCCAATCTGCATCTGAGTAGACCTTTAGCTCAATATCTGAAGTATATGAATAAAACAAACCTTCATTCATGGTCCCCTTTAGGTACTTGAGGACTCGCTTGGCCGCTTCCATATGTGGTCTTCTCGGCTTATGCATAAACTGACTCAATATGCTAACACTATAGCATATATCCACCCTTGTGAGTGTTGCATAGTTCAAACTTCCAACCAAGCTTTGATAGCTTGTGATGTCTTCAATTGGCTCTCCTTCATAAGCACTAAGCTTATGATTTTGCTCCATAGGTGTACCTGCACACTTTGTATTTTCCATCTTGAACTTGACGAGCATGTCATGGACATACTTCCTTTGTGTGATGTATATTCCTTTGTGTGACTATGTCATGGACATAGTCAATTGTTGATGGAAATCCATCTCCCATGTTGCTTGACTATGCTCTGATACCACTGTGAAGAGAGATGGTGGATGCAATCCAAAGATGAGTAGGTGCCGCTACAACCAGCTTCACACCAGCCAACTGAGACTTCAGAGTTGATTAGTAGACCCTTTGAGCTTCCTAAATCCACCAAAATATCAGCCAAGTACTTTGGAACATGTATCCCGAAAGTTTAAGTCAAGACAGGCTAGTTGCGAAATGACTAGCTCCCAAAACTTGCTATTTTTGGACATATACCTGCTGGAAAAAATGAACAGTGCTCTCAACCTGGAAGGAATTAGAAAAATTCCTTTTGGGCATAGCAAATAGACTTAGCAAGCTTCCTATTCCAAGTTAAAACACTTCAAATGATGGACTGAGCACTGAGAACAAGTTTCATCAAGTTCTGGAACATTCCCACAATTCTCGGGGCTCTACAGAGATAGACCAGTAAGCAGTAAAATGCAGATATCTCCAAAAGTATAAATCCAATGACCTTGAAAATTTATAGGTAGAAACTAGACAATGAGAGCTATCCAACGCACTTTACAACACTGAAAAAGGTTCAGTAAACCTCGAGATATGACCTTCTGAAGTTACTGCTCTAAGTGAGTATAGCAGAGAACAAAACAGAGAGGTAGATGATAATAAATGTATAGATTCACATATGATTACAACCACATTGGCAATGAATCTTTGCACAATGGGAGTAGAATGATAGAGCTATGGAGTAAGCTCTTCAATCTCTACAAAATGACATGAAGTGGTCACGTACAAGGCTTGCTAATCGCCTCTTCCTTCTTGCTCCTTTTATAGCTATTCTTGGAGGGAGTTTTGAATTCGAATTCGAATGGCTCCACCTAAAAGTGATCCCCAAAGTTAGGAGAGATTCCCTCAGCTCAAAAATTCGTGATTTTGGTAGTTGGAGCCACGAATTTGCTTTTACATCATGGATGAGGTAAGCCATCCTTTTACTTTTTTCTTTTTCCATTTACAAGAGATAAAATGTACTCTTTTACAAGAGGTGTTCACATGACTACTCATGTGACTTACAAATGAGGATAATATCAAATATATCAAGCATGTAGGCTTGGGTAAAATGCACCAACAAGAGAGAGAGAGAGAGAGAGAGAGAGAGAGAGAGAGAGAGAGAGAGAGAGAGAGAGAGAGAGAGAGAGAGAGAGAGAGAGAGAGAGAGAGAGAGAGAGAGAGAGAGAGAGAGAGAGAGAGAGAGAGAGAGAGAGAGAGAGAGAGAGAGAGAGAGATGCATACATACATTCACACATACATATATAAATAAATAGATACATAAGTATGTACATACTGAAAAACACATGTTCACAATTAAGGTTCAAGAAGGTGGCAAGCTCAAGTTTCAAGGATAGATCAATACTAGAAGCTATTATTGATATTTGAGAAGGTCTCAGTTTTGCTAAAGATTCTGAGAAAGATGTAGTATTCCTTAAAATCGACGTTGACAAAGCCTACGGCATGCTAGAATTAGACTTTGTTCTCCAATCTCTTAAAGACCTCGGTTGTAGTCTGAAATTCACTAAGATGATTGCTACATTGCAGGGAAATGCATCGACCCAAATAAATATCAACAATCAGTTATCAAAGGTTATCATATTAAAACTCTCTATTATTCAAGGGTGCCCGTTGGCTCCTTTGCTTTTTGCTATTTCCACGGAGGGGCTCAGACATCTTGTGCAAGATCGCATGGAAATGGGCCATATTAAAGGGCTCTCTCTACCTCTCAACCATGGTCAGATGATCATGAGACTTTTGCAGATGACATGAATGCTTTGTGTAGAATGATTTGACTAGCATTGAAACCTTTTGGGGGTTCCTTGACACATTCTGTGAGGCATCTGGCTCCAAAACAAACCACTCAAAAACCACTTTCAGAGCCATCATCGGACCTACACCCCAGTTGCTTGTTGACCATGGTTGCCAAATTATCGCGAGGGGTCTGGTCTTCCACCTACTTGGTATTCCAATGGGCTTTGGTGTCTCGATGGAGCAGCGATGGAATTGGGTCCTTTCTAAAATAGACAACAAGTTAGCATATTGGAAGGGCATGCAAATCAAACTCACGGGGCGTGCCATGGTAATTAATACCTTCCTCATCTTCTTGACCATTTACTTCTCTGGTGGAGATCGAGGGATCAAGAGCTTAGAAAATTGGAAAGAATCTATAGAAACTTTCTTTGAACAGGGGACCACAATAGAAGGGGGTTGCCCAAAATTAAATGGTCTACTTGCATCAGCCAAAAGGAGTGTGGGGGTTTAGGCATTATATATTGAAGGCATGGTTGACAAGTTGGTGACAAAATGGATCATCAAGGCTTGGTGCAACTATGAGACCTCTTGGGTGAAGCTCATTTTCAAGAACAAGAATGTGATTATGCTGGTGGGCCTCCCTAGTTGGAAGGACCTGGGCCTCCTTACCCTTTTATTCTCCTTAATTTCGATTTCCCCTAAAGGATCAAATCTTGTGTGCTCCCTGTGGAAGAGTTGGAACAATTTCAAACAATTTGTTAGAATCAGAGAAGATTGGCCATGTCACTGTAGTCATCATTGGCACTGTTGGCTGCATGCAAGGGAGGACCTCAACGATCAAGGAAGATAGAGGTTCTCGAGAGGTCACCCATCCTTGTACTATTCCCCTTGGAGCTCGCTTAACCGTGGCAGTCTCTTGCCACTAAGCTACACTCTTGTGATGTTTAAAGAAGGGGAAAGACTAAGGTAAACATTATCTTGAACATGTTTTGGTCCCTCAAAGCTTCATTCTTTGCTTTCAAAACCTATTTTTGAAGCATTTTTGGGGTGTCTTTTGGAGCCATTTTTAAAGTACTTTTGCACATAGATCTCTTCACACACATCCAAGAACATCAAGAAGACTATTCTTTGTACTTCTATGACAATAAATATCAACCTTTGGGGCTGTGTTCTCAGCCACACTTGTAAAACTACAGGTTTCCGAAAAGGTTTTCAGGTTTGGTGGTAGCTGTCGCTGCAAATTTATGCATGCTTTTGAGCATCAAACATTAGAGTTGACAGACACTTGCAAGTGTTCTTGGCTAGTTTTTGGGTTGTGTGTTCAGCCTTTTAGTGTCATTTTATTGCATACATTGAGCACATACACACCATGTATGCTTCTATGGATACCACTTATGTATGTCCATGTGGTCATAGCAGTTACATTTTTTGCATAAAGCCTTTTACATTTGATAAAGAGGATTGTGGTGAGGTTTTCTTAACTGGGAGACACCTAATGTTGGGGTCTCTTTAGTGATGCAAGTGGAAGAATTACCCAACCTCGCCATAGGAGACGTATGATAGTTGTTCATAGGTGCTTGATAAGCTTAGTTGGCTTCTGTTGGGTAGCTGATTTTATGCAGTGGAGTCAATGATTCACTATGTAGCTAAACATGTCAGTACTTGTAGGTTTATGATGTTTTGACACTGGTCATATCCTAATTTTGCAGAGGATACTCTGGAAAAAGTTTTCCAAAGTTTTTTGTTTTGTCAACTATACAGTGGTCGATTTACTCCTTGATACACTTATTCATTGGTGTTTGGACTCTTCTAACTCCATTATCATTCTATTCAGTTATCTTCCATCATGGCATCAAAGGTCTCATGCACATCTAGTGGATTAGGGTCTAGTGCCAGTGTTCTAAGGAGGAGTTATAAGTTGTAGGGCAAAGATCATTTTGAGATCCAAAATTTTGACGGCACACACTTTGCTCTATGAAAGAATCAGATTAGAGATGTGCTGATTCAAAGGAGGCAATGGAAGCTAGTAAATGGAACTTCAAAGAAGCCTTCTGACATGGATGAAGATGATTGGGATGCGTTAGATGAAATGGTCACATCTACCATTCACTTTCACCTGGCAGATAATGTTTACTTTACAGTATTAGACCGTGAAAGTGCAAAGGAGCTTTGGAAGAAGTTATGCAATACATATGAAAAAGAGACGGCATCAAATAAAGTGTATCTGATGAGAAAATTATATGACCTTCGCATGAAGGACACATATAGTGTTGCTGCTCATCTAATGAGTTTGATAGTATATTCTCCTAGTTACAGGCTAAAAAAATTGGATATGGATAATGAAATGAATGCAATATTGTTGTTATGCACCTTGCCATCATCATGGGATACGAGCTATTAGCAATATTGCACTTGGTGGTAAACTCATCTATGATGACATCTGTGGAGCACTCTTAAGTGAGGAGATTCATAGAAAATCTATGGTTAGCACTCAGAGTGGAGACACATATCATGTTCGTGATTCTTACCAAGGATCAGCAATGTGGTGTCGGGATGAAATCCCTCAGGGAAGTATGCATCCTTTTTTTTTCAAATTTCATTGATTTTCTTATTATGGTGTGATATTTTGACCGAGAAAGAGTTATAAACTATGCACGTTTCTGTTGATTTAATTGGCTATGAGATTTGAAATAGGTTTGATCTTGAAAGCCCTTTGAAACCACTTGAAAACTTGAGTTTTACCCCACAAAAACCCAACCTGAACCCTTAGAAACCCTTGGAGTTTAGGTCCTAAATGTAAGTAAGCCCTCAAACTGACATGCTTGACTTAATTGTGAACAAAATCCTAATTTTCCCAATCAAGAACCCTAAATTGCACCCTTAAATTTATCATTTACCCTAAGTTCTAACCTTTGAATTTGATTTAATTTGATTACAAGTGTGAAACCAAAACCTTAGTCTAGGAAAAATAAAAAGGAGAAAAATAAAAAATAGAAATAAGCGATGTGATTTTCCCAAAATAGAAAATGATCATGCAAGATGATTCTGGAATTAGAAAGTTTGAGAGGAGGTTAGAAGGATCTAGAAGGATGTCCTAGGGGGGAACCTATAAATGGGGGCCAAGCCTCATTTGTTTCTCCCCCTACACATTTCTATGGTTCTTCTTTCCAGGTATGCTCCTTGTCCATTACTGTTTGTTCGTGTTTTATCTTCTTGCTCGATAACACATTTAGAGGAAGAGAGAGAGATGAAAAAGGATTCTTATATAGTCCATGGCTAGATAATTCTTGTTCTGAATCTGATTCATTCCAATTCTCATGAAAATGTTGTCACTCCATATCTCATCCTTCTTGGGAATTGTATTTTTTTCATGGATTTCATGGTAATACAATAAAGCTGTGATAAATTACTTAAGGATTCTGTCAGAGGGCTAACATATGAAGGACATGAGAGAGAGGTAGGAGAATTATGTTGCTGCATGCATGTCATAGAGATATGCGGAGAGAGAATTATGTTGTAACTGTATGTGCACATGAGATCTTGATCTTGTCGGCTAGAATTTGTAGACACGCTGAGAGCTGGAAACGCGCAAACATTCACAAAGAGAGAGAAATGGATAGATGGGGGCTGTGGCAGCTGACTCGTGTAGATGTGGGAAGAGAGAGAAAAAGGAGGAGAGTTGGGCTATTGTCAATGCATCACAGAGAGAGAGAGATTGGAAACTTGAGAGAGAGAGAGGGAGGTTCTACTCCTATCTAGCTGCTCGCACGAAGACAGAGGGGTAGAGATGTGCTCATCCTATCGTCCAATCGGCAGAGAGAAGACAGAGATATATGCTGCTGACAATGATGGCATGACATCCGTGGAGAGAGAGAGACAGAGGTGGACACAGACACATCTAGAGATGAAGCTATGCCAACCATGAGGAACAAAGGGCAACCATCACATGAAGAAGAGGAAAGACTTTCAAATTGGTGTTCAAAGGATGCACTTGCAAGGTCCTATATTCTAAATTCAATCTCTGATTTTCTTTTGCCTCATGTCAAGGGATGCAAGACATCAAGAGAGACTTGGAATGCACTTGCTTCTTTCTTCTCTTCCAACACTCGAGCAAGGAAGAACCAATTGTGGATGGACTTCACAACATTTAAGAAAAGCCCCAAGAAAAGTGTGACTGATTATGTCACAAAGATGAAGGAGATTTCAGATCAACTTGGAAGCATTGGAGAGGTAATTGAAGAGGAACAAATCATTAGAAAAATCATAAATGGAATCAAAGTAGATGACAAGTGGGAGTCCTTCACAATAGCCATGGATTTGTACATGGATATGCATGTACCCGACCTCAACACACTCATGGGCCAACTCTTCAATCATGAAGCAAAGATTAGCAAAGGTGGTGAGTCCTCAATAGGTAATCAAATTTCTGCCTTATATTCTGATAAAGCTGAGATCAAGGACACGTCAAAGAATAAGAAGAATGAAGATGAAGGTAGCTCTTTCCAAGTGAACTTTGCAGGTAGAGGAAGAGCTAGAGGAAGAGGCAAAGGTGGAAAGCAAGGGAGGGGGAGATTCCAATCAACTCAACCTTGCAATATATGTGGCTTATCTAATCATACTATTGAAGAATGTTTCATGAACCCGAGGAACTCAAGAGGAAGAGGATTCAATAGAGGTGGCTATGGATCAAATAGAGGCAGATACAATGGAGGCTACAACAACAACAAATACTACAACAACAATTACAACAACAACAACTATCAAAGTGGCCATAGAGGAAGAAGAGATTACAATAACTATGCACACGACTGAAGTCAAGAAGATTCATTATTGATTGTGAATCTATCAGTGAAGATGGGAAAGGATGATGATCACATCTTTTACATTGATTCGGGATGCTCAAATCATGTAGCAAGAAATGTGGCTTTACTTTCTGATTTGGAAGATGAAAGGCTCAAGGAGACATAGCAATGTAGTCCCTGTGTGTTGTCAGAAGAGATGGTGGATACACTCCAAAGGTGTGCTTGTTGCTACAAAAACCTGCTCTACACTTTCCAAATTAACTTTAGAGATGCTAAGTAGACACCTTGAGATTGCCAATGATGCATTAATACCTTCTTAGTACTTTGGAAGATCAATCTCAAATTGATTCATCAAAATAGATGACTTGACACAAAACAGATGATAAAAAACTTGCTAGTTTGGGATGAAAAGCTCTCTGCATTAGAGCTCACAGCCTGTTGAGAATTGACCAGAGATACTTTGCACACTTTCAAATAGATATATGATGAATGTAAAGAAACAAATTTGATGAATTTTAATACACTACTGAGAGAAATCAATTTAGGAACATTGGGGTGTCATCCCGACTTTTCATGAATACTCTGCCTACATACATAGGTCACTTCCAATAGATGTAGCTCATAGAATAATGAACTAGATATTATGAAAATTGAGATCAAGCAAATAGGCTCGTCACTTTATCTATACCAATTTAAATCTAATGGAAACAATAACTACACATAGAAAAATCAATGTCCAAAGTTGACTGAAAATAAGATATGAACTTGAGACAACAGTTGAAGTGAACTCCAAAGATGATTTGAAAGATCAATCTGTATTGTGCATATCAATGATGATCAAGCACTTGGATTGGATTAAATGCACCAACAGCTCCCCCTCAAGCCTACCATGCTTGAATCTTCATTCTTCCTTGATTTCTATGAATCCAATCATACCTTTGAATCTGCTTAACTTGATGCCATGCAATGGTTTTGTCAACATGTCTGCACATTGTAGATTAGTAGATACATAGGACAATTGAATATCCTTGCTTAAAAATTTCTCTCTTACATGATGATAATGGACTGCAATATTCTTTGTTCTAGCATGGTAAACATGATTAGCTGCTAAGTGAAGTGAGCTAGTCTTATCACAAAAAATGTGAGGAATTGAGGTGTGTAACCCCAATTCTGAGTATAAACATTTGAACCACATTGCTTCTTGTGTTGCATTGGCCAATCCTATGTATTTAACCTCATTGGGTGATAGAGCAATAGTTGGTTGCTTCTTTGAAGACCATGAGATTAACTTTGATCCTGCAAAAGACAAGTATCTTGATGTACTCTTCTTATCATCCTTTGATCCAACCCAATCTGAATCTGAGTATAGTTTGAGATCAATTTCTAATGTGAAGGGGTAGAAGAGTCCTTCATTTATGGTGTCCTTCAAGTATTTGAGCAATTTCTTGGGTGCTTCCATGTGTGGCTTCCTTGGCTTGTGCATGAATTGACTGAGTATGCTAACACTATAGCATATGTACACCCTTGCGAGAGTTTTATAGTTCAAGCTTCCTACCAAGCTCTAATACCTTGTGATGTCTTCAATGAATTCTCCCTCATAAGCACTTAGTTTATGATTCATCTCTGCACACTTAGTATTTTCTATTTTGAATTTAGAAAGCATGTCATGTACATACTTCCTTTGAGTGATGTAGATACTAGAATCTATATAAACAAGTTCAAGTCCAAGGAAATATGTGAGAGGTCCAATATCATTGATTTTGAATTCATCCTTCATACCCACTTTTACCTAATAGATTCCATTGATGTCATTTCTTGAAATTATGATATCATCAACATATACACAGAGATAAATAACTTTAGATCCATTCTTCTTGATGAATAAGGATGTACCTGCTTTGCTAGCCTTGAATCCTTGATCTTGCAAGTAGATCACTAATCTATGATTCCAAGCTCTTGGAGCTTGCTTCAAGCCATACAAAGCCTTTTTCAATTTGCACATATAATTGGGATGATGTGCATCTTCATAACTAGGAGGTTGTGCCATATAGACTTCTTTTGAAATCCATCCATTGAGAATTGCATTTTTTTACATCTAATTGACAGAGCTTCCAATTCCTAGATGCAACAATTTTAGCAAGTACTCTAATGGTAGGCATTTTTGCTATAAGTGAGAAGGTCTCTTCATATTTTATTCCATGGGTTTGAGAAGACCACTTGGTTTCTAACCTTACCTTATATCTATTGATACTCCCATCTGGATACCTTTTTACTTTATAAATCCATCTTGATCAAATTACCTTCATTGATGGTTTTCTAGGAACAAGTTCCCATGTGTCATTGTCCATGAGAGCTTCCATTTCTTCATCCAATGCTTGTATCCACTCCTTCTTGATTTGAGCTTCTTCATAAGATGTAGGCTATTTATGGTTGAGATTGTTAGACATGTAGATTGAATGCTTTGTGACCAAGCATGTATCAAATCCATATCTTTCTGGCTTCTTCTTTTCTCTCATTGATCTTCTGATTGGTTGTAGAGAGCTTTCTGGTCCTTGATCGAGGTCTTGCACCTTAGCTTTCCCTTTGTTTTTCCATAGCTTCCATTTTTCCAATTCTAGCATGTCATCTTTAGAATCATTATCTTCATGATTCTTTGGTTCCTTTGTTGGAAGAGATGGGAAGAATTCTTCCAAGTCATAGGGCAGCTTCACTTTCTTGTGATTATCAAACCAAGATTTATTTTCATCAAAGAATCCCTAGTAACTAAGAAACCTTTGTTAGTGGGGCTATACAATCTATATCCTTTTTTATTTTGTTCATATCCAATAAAAACACACTTCTCTGCCTTGGGATCCAATTTCCCTCTTACTTGAGAAGGAATATGAGCATAGGCTAAACATCCAAAGATTTTCCAATGTTCTATGGTTGTTCTTCTTCCATTCCACACTTCATACGGATTCATACCATCTAATGTTTTAGATGGAAGTCCAAGTACACTTTGATCCCTACGTATTTGTTTCAAAACTCTTTCACCAATATGAGCAAGCCTTTTATGCCATACCTCTAATTTAGAGAGTGTTTTAGATCCATAGCTAAACAATGCTATGTTCTTGGTGTCTTCCACCTCAAAAGTGAAGAGTCTTCCTGTGTTATCTCCTTTAGCTATCCTTTTGAATCCTTTCTTGGGTTCGTTCACATATGCTCCATGTCTTGTGAATCTAACTTGCAATCCTTTCTCCACAATTTGTCCAACACTTATCAAATTCTTGTTTATTTTAGGTACATACAATACCTTTCTTAAAATCATATTGCCATCTAATGTCTTGACATTACCTATCTTTTCCATTGAATGCCTTGTATCATCACCTCTCTGCACTTCATGTTTGTTCTTGGGATCTTCTAAGTCAGAGAGCAATGCCACATTTCCTGATACATGATTGGAGCATCTTGAGTCAATATAAAAGACGTGAGCATCAACCTTACCCTACCTTCATCTTCATTCTTCTTGGACTTTGATTTATCCTTAGCTTTAGCTTTATTAGAGTATAAGGAAGAAGATTGATTACCTCTTGAGGATTCACAATTTTTTTTTATCTTTGCTTTGTGTGTGAAGAGTTGGCCCATCAGAGCGTTGAGGTCAGGTACTTGCATGTCCATGTAAAGATCCATGGTAGTTGTGAAGGATTCCTATTTGTCATCAACTTTGATGCCATTGATGATTTGCCTTATCATTTGCTCTTCTTCAATAACCTCTCCAATGCTTCCTAATTGATTAGAGATCTCCTTCATCTTGGTGACAAAATCAGTCAAACTTTGTTTGGGGCTTTTCTTCAAGGTAGTAAACCCAATCCATAGCTGATTTTTCCTTGCTCTAGTATTTGAAGAGAAGAAGGCAGCGAGTGCATTCCATGTCTCCCTTGAGGTCATACATCCTTTCACATGAGGTAAGAGAAAATCAAAGATTGAATTTAGAATATACGACATGGCTAGTGCACCCTTTGAACACCAAGTTGTAAGTTTCTCTTGCTCTTCATGTGATGGTTGCCCTTTCCTTCTCATTGTTGGCATGACTTCATCCTCAGATATGTATCCAAATAGATTTCTTCCTTGAAGGTAGGCCTCCATCCTCAGAGAACAGTCTAGGTAGCTGTTCCTATTCGATTTGTTAATGGTAGAGGGAACCATCTCCCATTTCGATTCAACTAAGTTCTGATACCACTGTGAGAAGAGATGGAAGATACACTCCAAAGATGTGCCTAGTGCTACAAAAACCTGGTTTATACCTGCTAAAGTAACTCTAGAGATGCTAAATAGAAACCTTGAGCTTGCTAATGATGCATGAATACCTCCTTAGTACTTTGAAAGATGAATCTCAAAATGATTCATAAAAAAAACTGACTTGACACAAAAAGATGATGAAAACTTGCTATTTTGGGATGAAAGGCTCTCTGGAATTTCACTCAGAGCTCACAACTTGCTGAGAATTGACCAGAGATACTTTTGCAAACTTTCAATTAAATATATGATGAATATAAAGCAACAAATTTGATGAATTTTAATAGACTATATTGAGAGAAATCAATTTAGGAACATTGGGGTGTCATCCTGACTTTTTAGGAATACTCTGCCTGCATACATAGGTCACTTCAAATAGATGTAGCTCATAGAATAGTGAACCACATATGATGAAAATTGAGATGAAGCAAATAGACATATCACTTTATCTAACAAAACTTAAATCTTACAAAAGAATAAAATAAGATATGAAATTGAGAGAGTAGTTGAAGTGAACTCCAAAGATAAGATATGAAACTGAGAGAGTAGTTGAAGTGAACTCCAAAGATTGACTGAAAATAAGATATGAAACTGAGAGAGTAGTTGAAGTGAACTCCAAAGATGATTTGAAAGATCAATCTATATTGAGCATATAGTACATGAGGTGATTGAGCATGAAGTTTGAGGATAAAGAGCACTATGTGTGCTTCATCAATAGTACAAATCTCAACCAGAACCTCCTCTAAATGTAGCAATGAATGTGCATTGATTCCCGACTCATTTTGAGTGTTTATATAGAAGCTTTTAAATTTAAAATTTGGGGGGATCCCACCTTAAAGTTCCTTCAACATAGGAGAATCTCATCTAAGTGATTTCTCCAACTTTAGATGTGTGATTTTCACCTAACAAGGTCACAAGATTCTCTTTGGCTTTTACTTTTGATGAGTTTACCTTTCAACTATTACAAGAGATAGTTTCTATGGCTGAACTTGAAATGGAAGGTTCTTTGCTTGGTCCCCACACATTTGTGTGTACAAGATCCAATAGCTACTAATGAATATAGCCTTTCCTGTTGAAAGGTTTTCTATGTGCAATGCCAAATTGACAAGCTCCACACTTGTAGATCATATGTTGCTTTGTGATGTTGGGCAGTCCAAGTACACTTTGATCCCTACATATTTGTTTCAAAAGTCTTTCACCAATATGAGCAAGCTTTTTATGCCATAGCTCTAATTCACAGAGTGTTTGCGATCCATAGCTAAACAATGCTATGTTCTTGGTGTCTTCCACTTCAAAAGTGAAGAGTCTTCCTGTCTTATCTCCCTTGGCTATCCTTTTGAATCCTTGCTTGACGTATTCCACATATGCTCCATGACTTGTGAATCTAACCTGCAATCCTTTCTCCACAATTTGTCCAACACTTATCAAATTCTTGGTTATTGTAGGTACATACAATACCTTGCTTAGAAGATTCATATTGCCATCTGATTTCTTCACATTACCTATCTTTTCCACTAAATTCCTTGTATCATCGCCTGTCTGCACTTCATGTTTGTTCTTGGGATCTTCTAAGTCAGAGAGCAATGCTACATTTCCTGATACATGATTGGAGCATCCTGAGTCAATATAAAAGACATGATCATCATCCTTACCTACTTCAATGATAGGTTCATGAAAACAAGTGAGTCTACTTGACTTTGATCCTCAGTGTACTTGTTGTAGTCCTTCCTTCCTCTATATCCATTTTGGTAGTTGTTGTTGTATCCTCCATTGTATCTGCCTCTATTTGATCCATATCCACCTTTATTGAATCCTCTTCCTCTGGAATTGCTTTCCTCCTCTACCTCTTCCTCTAGCTTTTCCTCTACCTGTGAAGTTGGCTTGAAAAGAGCTACCTTCATCTTCATCCTTCTTGGACTTCGATTTATCCTTAGCTTTAGCTTTATCAGAGTATAAGGAAGAAGATTGATTACCTCTTGAGGATTCACCAATTTTGTTTATCTTTGCTTCATGTGTGAAGAGTTGGCCCATTAGAGTTTTGAGGTCAAGTACTTGCATGTCCATGTATAGATCCATTGTAGTTGTGAAGGGTTCCCATTTTTCATCAGCTTTAATGCCATTGATGATTTCCCATATGATTTTCTCTTCTTCAATCACCTCTTGAATGATTCCTAATTGATCAGAGATCTCCTTCATCTTGGTGACATAATCAGTCACACTTTCCTTGGGGCTTTTCTTCAAGGTAGTAAACTCCATCCATAGCTGATTTTTCCTTGCTCTAGTATTTGAAGAGAAGAATGTAGCAAGTGCATTCTAGATCTCCCTTGAGGTCTTACATCCTTTTACATGAGGTAAGAGAGAATTAGAGATTTTAGAATATAGAACGTGGCTAGTGCATCCTTTGAACACCAAGTTGTAAGTCTCTCTTGCTCTTCATGTGATGGTTGCCCCTTGCTTCTCATTGTTGGCATGAATTCATCATCAGATATGTATCCAAAGAGATTTCTTCCTTGAAGGTAGGCCTCCATCCTTAGAGACTAGGCTGGGTGGTTGTTCCTATCCAATTTGTCAATGGTAGAGGGAAAACCATCTCCCATGTTGATTCAACTAAGATCTGATACCACTATGAGAAGAGATAGTGGATACATTCCAAAGATGTGCCTGGTGCTGCAAAAACTTGCTCTGCCCCTTCCAAAGTAACTTTAGAGATGTAAGTAGACACCTTGAGCTTGCTAATGATGCATTAATACCTCCTTATTACTTTGGAAGATCAATCTTGTCACATCTAGGTTGTTGCCACATGGCACCTTTTGGGGGGTAATCCTCCATATGAAGTGTAGAGAAATGAGAGGAGTAGGATTTATGCAAAAAGAGAGTCTCTCAGGTGGAGATGAACACAAACTTCTATGTGTAGTGCTCATGAAAACATGGAACGGGTAGTAAAAGAAGAGGTTCGTGAAATGATCACGACAATGGTATCAGAGCATGATTTTGGATAGTGCATCCGACGCTGTAGGTCGGGGGATTTGAACCCATATTTTCCTCATGGAAGACAGCCAACTTATCCAAGGCGCCAAAGCTCCTTTTGTGATCTCTATAAGTGATAATTATCTACATATGTTGTTGCTTTTTGCGCCCATGGTTGTCACATGATCAGACAAGGAAGTACATAATATGGAATAAGAGAGACCAAGATGGAGTACAAGACTCCAATGAAGTCTTTTCACATCATATCACAGATGCATGATTTGCTCAAGGGGACACCACGTTTTCTCTCACACTCGTCTCAAAGGTACAAGGCTTGGTCATGATGGAGTAGGCACAAGTCATTGTTGACAATCTTAAAGCAAGAATATCATCATCATCAAGAGTAGAGAAGAATCTCTTGATCATCATAAGAACAAGGTCATGGATATATCATCTATTCACATGTACATGTACATTTAAATTTCATACTCAATTTCTAAGAGTTAATTTTAGGAATAGTTCAAATTTGGCATAAGAAAGCATGGGCTTTGAGCCAAGCCCTTTGAGGGAAATCATATGTATGGCAAGTATGGAGTATGTACTCTCATCTAGAGTCAAGAAATGCCTCAAAATGAAAGAAAGCATAAGATTTAGGTATCTCCAAAGTAGCCTTGTTCATGATTTTCATATATGTTTCACGTACTATTTTTAATAATTAGCCATTCGGGGAAAGGGAAATGAAGCGGGATTTTTCTTAGTTTGATAGGAAAAATCATGCACACATATAGTGTAGTGTATGGAATTTCATATACAATCAAAAAATTCAAAGATTAGCTCAGTATGATGGGAGTTTGAAGCTCCACAAGACCCCCTTCCATCACTGTTTGAGAAAAAAATTCAGCACCTAAATTTAAGAAATTCCCATTTTGGAAGAGGGAAAACGAGGTGCCCTAGCTATGGATGGATGGGAAAACGTATCTATACTGAGGGTATATCATATGGACTCCACAATGGAAGCATTCAATTCATAAGAATAATAAGTTAAGGAAGAATTTTTCATCCTCAAAGATCCCCTTTTTGCACTTTTTGGAAAAAAATTCAGATGTTAATTCTTGTCAAACTTCACTTTTGGGAGTAAGGATAAAGCTTATTTAAGACGCTTCCCATGGATTATTGTATACATACATGAAGCATAGTGTATGTTTTACCATGGAAAATGAGAAAATTCAAGAAAAATCCACATTAGGAGTCAATTAGAAGCTTGCTAAGATCTCCCATTTAACTATTTGCGTGAAGGAAAAAATCTTGATTTAGGCCTCTTTTGGGGAGAAAATTAGCATGCACGAAGGGAGGATTTGTTAAGGCAAAAATGGGCCCAAGAATCTTCATACATTTCTTTCTGATTTTATGGAGAGAGTTCCAATATTTTCTTAATGGAAGAATGCTCTTGGGCACTCCAAAAATCACATTTTCACACTTTTTCCAGCCCCTCCATGAGTCCAATAGTTTGGCATGTCCCGCTTGGAAAGGCCATATCTTGGGCTAGAAAACTCCAAACTGGACGTGCTATGGCTTATTCGGAAGAGGAAAAGTTCTACTTTCATTTTACTAAAAGAAATTCTGGAAATAATGTATTTTTGCAAGTTTGTACAGGTCTGCAAAATCTGAACAATTTTTGGTAACTACCTTCTAGGAACTTGCCATAGCTTTTACTTCACGTAACCTTCAATGATGTGTTGTCAAGTGTAGGCTGCAAAGAAGGAGCAAATGAATTCATAAGTTTCTCTTTGAAGGAAAGGAGAAAGTGGGAATTAGCTTAGAGATCGATGAGAGATCTCACTCTACCTCAGTGGCCTCACTTTAGCTCATGTTCTTTGAATGAGAAAAAGGAAAGGAAAACATGATTTCTTCTTAGGACCTTGGGAGAGAAGATGTGTTTATAAGATATCTCTTAGTGTTTATTTCATAAAGAATTCATTTACTCTACTTTTCAATGTAAATTTCCTTAACATGGGAGTTTGATTCTTCACTATTTTGGAAGAAAAAGTATGGAGAACTTATGTGCATGTCCTCAACTATGGATGACTAGAGTAAATGGATTCAAGAGAATCTCTTTCAAAAGGAAAGGGAAAGTGGAATAGGTTCCGCTATTAGAGCTCTTTTCCTTAGATGAGATTAGAGAGATAGATAGATAGATAGAGAGAGTTTCCCTCTCTCAGTTTTAGATTGTCTGGATAGAAGCATCACTCTTCTATCAAAGACAAGAGGGAGATCAGTTAATCATGATGGTTAGATTGAGTCTCACACGGAGACTCTAGAGAAGTAGTTATGTTTATTTCTAGTGATGGTCTTTGACTAGATGAGATGACCTAGTTATTGACATTAATGAGAGTGGGAGTAGATTGATGATACCTCTCTTTAGAGTTTCTAGGAGACAGGGATATATCTAATCTGTTGGGGTACCAAACTCTTGGTTGGTGTTACATCATGAGCATGATGTGTAAACACCAATTAGGAGGATGGGTACTTAGGGACTATCTAAATCTCAAAGGGAATGTTTATTGCATTCATATGGCAAACTATAGGAAGAGAATACTTTAGATTTTGCATTAGTGCCAATATATGCTCTTCCAATAGAACTTAGTCCAATGGTAAAGGATGACAAACCACTGACATCTTGGCTGGTGAAATGCATAGATTACATTTTAATACCAAGAAATTTTTATATATGAGCTAGATGATGGATTTGCATAGATCATAAGGTAGTTTATACTAAACTATTACTTGTGAGTACACTCACGGTTAAGACCTAGAGTGGTATGAGGGCAATCTATCATTTATCTTAGATGGGTTTGAAGTCACTTGTTATGGGACTTTGTTCTATATTTCAGAGGATTCTATGGTTTATTATCTCCATTATAGTATGGCCAAGCTTATGAGCTTGGCACTTTTCACTTAATTTTCATATTGTTGCTCCATAGAGGATACATCATATGGACTTACATCCTTTTGATGATGTTATATGTCATGTGAGCGATACTTTGGAAGTAGAGTTTACATGGGAGATAGTAGGCACCACTCAAACACTTTCTCACCTTTGAGATGATCTCATATGAGACTTCTTAAGGGGAAGTATATGGAGAAACAACAGACAGATGACCATGTACAATGAGTACATGGGTTTCAGGGGATCCCAAGCACTTTCTTCTATCATTACAGACATTTCATTTATATTTTCGAGGACAAAAATGCTTTTATGGGGAAGGAAATGTCACATCTAGGTTGTTGCCACAATGCATCTTTTGGGGTAATCCTCCATATGAAGTTTAGAAGAATGAGAAGAGTAGGATTTATGCAAAACGAGAGTCTCTTACAACAGCTTTGTGGTTGGGCGGAGATGAACACAAAATTCAATGTGTAGTGCTTGCAAAAGCATGGAATGGGGAGTAAAAGAAGAGGTTCGTGAAAAGATCAGGACAAATCTCAAATTGATTCATCAAAACAGATGACTTGACACAAAATAGATGATAAAAACTTGCTATTTTGGGATGAAATGTTCTCTGGAATTTCACTGAAAGCTCACAACCTATTGAGAACTGATCAGAGATACTTTGCACACTTTAAATTAGATGCATAATGAATCAAAAGCAACAAATGTTATGAATTTTAATAGACTATACTGCGAGAAATCAATTTAGGAACATTGGGGTGTCATCCCAACTTTTCAAGAATACTCAACTTGCATACATAGATCACTTCGAATAGATGTAGCTAATAGAATAATGAACCCAATATGATGAAAATTGAGATGAAGCAAGTAGACTTATCACTTTATCTATAACAGTTTAAATCTCATCAAACGAATAAGTACACACAGAGAAATCAATGTCCAAAGTTGACTGAAAATAAGATATAAACCTGAGACAATAGTTGAAATGAACTCCAAAAATGATTTGAAAGATCAATCTGTATTGAGCATATAGTACGTGAGGTGAGTGAGCATGAAGTTTGAGGATAAGGAGCACTATGTGTGCTTCATCAATAATGGAAATTTGGACCAGAATCTCCTCTAAATGTAGCAATGAATGTGCTCTAATTCGTGACCCATTTTGAGTGTCTATATAGAAGATTTTAAATTCAAACTTTGGGGGGATTCCACCTAAAAGTTCCTTCAGCGTAGGGGAATCTCATCTAAGTGATTTCTCTAACTTTTGGTGCATGATTTGCACCTAACAAGGTCGCGAGATTCTCTTTGACTTTCACTTTTGATGAATTTACCTTTCAACTATTACAAGAGATAGTTTCTATGGCTCCTCTCATTGAGCGTACAAATAATGTCTTTTACAACAATGATGATCAAGCACTAGGCTTGGATAAAATGCACCAACATGTGTTATAGCTTAGCTAATTGGTCTTTTGTCTCTCAAGGCTCGGGGTGAGCTCCAATCCTTGTGGGCTATGGTGGGACATCTCTCATCATTGTGTGGTGACGTGATGAAACCATCCCCTTAAGGGGATCGTGAGTCTTTCAAGCTACACTGTTCAACTGAATTATCTTGTCTTGCCTTAGGGTTATCCCTTTCTAGTCTCTATCTTAGCGGGCCTTTGAGCTGTATATGTTAGTAATTACTAGGCATTCAACCCTTGCTTTGTGGGATTGAGATGTCCCATGGATGTTATACCTACCTTTTAGTGTAATTTCTAATTAATTCAAGTTATTTAGAAGAGTAGATCTCAATGGTGAGACTTCCTTAAAAAAAAGGACCCCAAAATACAAGCAACATGGAATAAAATGGTTAGAGGAAGCTGCACAAATAGCTTCAGTTTCCCTAGATACACCGGTATAAGATGATGCCATGAAGTATAAGACAATGTCCCCTATGGTAAGAAGAAAATTCTTTGCATATAGGGCACAATCAATAGCTTCTAAAGATGGAGAAATGTGTTTTCAGAGTTCTAGAAGAAACCATGAAGTCCTAGAGGATTTAAGGCCTAAAATCATCATCAATGAAAAAAATGTGATATGACCCACGGGACCTCTCGCATGTGACAAAACAAGGGTTAAACACTTGACAACTCTGTTACAACTCATTTAATTGGTCCATTCACTTGTACAATTGCACTTTCAAAGTTACGAAAAGTCACGAGGAGTAGGCTTCTGCTGAACCTCCATTAAAAAAAAAATGACATTTTTTACTTGTGAAGTAAAGTGTTTTTGTAGTTTCTAATGGGTGCACTGAAGATCTGAACGATAAGTTTAATAATCGTCCTCAAATCTTGCGTATGGAGATGGTAGGGATGATACGATATGTAGACAGTTCGAGTCTGTTAGACCATCCCAGCAGGATCACACATGGCTTAGATGATTCGTGTTGCGACGGAGGTAGCGCTACAAGTGTCAGAAAAGACATCAAGGGCGTTCCAACCATCGATCTGTGCATCTAAGACTGCATATTACATAACCGTGCTATAGGTAGGAGCTGATCTAAAGGACATTCATCTTCTGAGACGCCTCTGGACCGCCTTCTGTATTGGAGATCGATGAGATTATCCTAGCCAGACTGCACTTGTGCGCCACCGTTCTGGGGGGTGCCATTAATTGTGCTCGAGATCTCAGCAGAATCAATCATGATGCTGGCTATAAGCTGTTCGATCGCGGGTAATGTGATGTTCTCTCTACACAGAGGACAATTCGCATGCGATTGCAACCAAGTATCAATACAATTGACGTGAAACAAATGCCTACAAGTAGGGAGGACCTTGACGCTTTCCTTCTCCTGAAATGGGCTTAGACAGACGGCGCACTCATCGTAGCCATGCTGAACGCCTGCACCGCTGCTAGCAGGCATCGTCTCATCCGGAAATCGTTGTAAATCTGTCGCGCGTATACGACCTCGAGCTACTCCATAAGACCTGCAATCCGCATACTCTAAAACGGGCAACAGCTGTATCAACTTGTCCTCCATGCCAGATCCATCCACCCGCAAAGGCACGGCTTGTGTTTCAATGGGGACTGGCCTAGCGATGAAATCTTGCAGTCGACCTTCATCTTCACGGATCTGTGGTGCCCGACCGTCCCAGAGAATTCGCTGGTAGAGTTTGATCTTGATGAACCAGCCTATGACCGAGACAATGGCGGCTAAGATGATTAATGCCGCGACAACTTTTGCAGATAAAAGCAGTTGCACAGTATTGTTATTGTCCTTAACATTCCCTAGGTCGGGAGAAGCAGGGAATTGATAGTCGTACGGCGCAGAAAACTGTGGTGGGCAAGGTGAGCTGACTGAGAGGATTTCTCCATTATCGCATACCTTGACTTCGGACATCTTCAGGCTGGACTTCGAGGACCGAGATGTGAAGAACATAGGTATTTGCATGAATCTAGGAGTAAGAAGAACACTTCAACCCCTAGTTCATGTCTGCTTCGAGATTTCTGGCAGTGCCATCAACCGCTTACAGAGAAAACTCACTACACTACACTAATACGCGTCTCTCTCTCTCTCTCTCTCTCTCTCTCTCTCTCTCTCTCTCTGTGCGCATAATCTCCTTTGGACGCACACATTGACGACTCAAAACAACGACTGACCAGTGACACCGATTCATCCCAAGATTTATTATCTGATCAACTACGTTGCAGCGTCCTGCACAAGCGTGAAGATTACAGAAAGCACTAAAACACTCGCAAAAGCAGAAAAAGAATTCGAGAGCGCTGACACGATTTTCCAGTAGGAAAATCGTGCTGAATAAAAAAGTGATGCTCCTTGAATAAATTGCATTGTCCCAAAGAACAATATTCAAGGACTACTGAAGGTTGGCATGATCATCTTCCCAAGAAATGTGCTCAGATTTTGAAGTTTCTTTGTTTCAATGTTAATCTGTTCACCATTTTGTATTTGTTTCAAGCTTAACTAAATTTTTGGGCAGTTGAATTTAGTGTGAATTAAAAAATCAAAGAGGACTTGATGGAAATACAAACATGTGGGCTTTTCAGTTGTGAGATTTAAGAGCAAATATATATAACTTTAAAGCAGGGATATTCTGTAAGTGTTAGATTACATATAAACAAGAAAACTATTTTCCGTCATTTCTTACAAAAAAATAACTTGGAAGTAATCTAACAATATAAAAAAGGTTCAGCCTTACAGACTGTAAGTGCTAGATTACTCCTAAGGAGGACAACAATTGTTTACAATTGTCATTTTTGCACATAAAAGAAACACCATTTTTTGTTCAGAAATCAATCTTGGAAAAAAGAATAAAAGAAGAAAGCAGAAGCACACTTCAAAAGAAAGAATAAGTTCATTGTGCGCGAGAGTAACTTCTAGGTTTAAGTCGGAGCCTGCATAACCTAGTGGTTTGATGCCGTGAGTCTCTAGGAGGAAGTCCTGAGTTCAAGTCTTGGCTCAACATAAGATGGGTGCCTCTACCTTACGGGTGTGTGAGTGTGTTTCCAATTCATTGTACTGTCAAAAAAAAAAAAACGTAGGTTTAAACATTGAAATCCATGACATTTTTTTCTCGCTAGCTGCACAAAAAACATAGCAAAGGGGGGTCAGGAAGCAAGTCGATTGCTCCACAGCTTGTTTGGGATCTGAAATCATACACATAGAGTGAGGGTGCATTATTGAATCCGGAATCATACACATTCAACGAAGCATCATAGAGTGGGGCTGCACTATGAGCGAATGAAGTGCAAAAGTGTGTTTGACTAACCTAAAATTTATAAAGAGGCTTTTATGACCACATGCATGCATTATGTAAATCCTTGAAAGTAGAACAGACCATGAAATCATAACACACTTTAAGAAATCCACATTGGTTTCATTTTTTTGTTTTTGACTTCCTCTACCATTTATGATCTCATGTTCTTCTTTTTGTTTTATTTTCCTTCCTTCAAGATTAACATTTATTTTTCCTTCCTTCAAAGATTAACATGATTTAAAAAAGAAAAAAGATAAGCTGAAAGTAGTAATATACATAAGATGTTTTCACTCCCAACTAGGATTCAAACTACAAAGGACTTAGAGGATAAAACCCTTGTCAGGTTATGTCAAGGTCTTCATCACCCCAATGAAGACGTTGAGAAAATCTCCCATTGGAAGTTTCGAAACTTATATTTTGATTCCTAGGGCACAATATATGGCGAATGGTATCCTTCATTTCTTTTTTGATAAAAAGGCTCACACGCATAACCCTCAAAGGATAAGCATTCATGGTGAATAGCTTATTAAAAATAGATTTAACATTTTTTATACATCCGAATTTCAACGATCTAAAGGTTAAGGTTTCCAAAGCTCCTATATTTTGAACCTCCCTTTGAGGTTGTACGCGTTCATAGATGAAATTTCTGATTACTTGGAACATCCACATTTCTCAAGACATAGTGTATAACCTTTCTATTGACTTCGTAGCATTGCATACACTTACATTATCAAACCGCTGAGCTATTCATGCGACCCAAATGTGGAGAGAACCCATGCATAGGTAATTGAACTTCAACTTCAAGCATGAGATGATCCAAATATAGGATCGAAGGAAAGCACACATCATTTAAGGATACGAAATTCCAATCAACCCATGTAAACATGCAAGCCACACATGAAGAAGGTCACACATTAACATGAACAAGGAAGAAAAAGAAAATCTATGAGACTGAAAAGACACAAGCATGTACTCTCTGTAAGAGCAACATCTTATAATGAGTCTAGAATGGACCTCATTTACAATGAGTAGTGACCTCATTATATGCACTTTGGACACTCTCCTCTCTATGTGGGAATATCATTCTCAATGGACATTGATTCTACAAAAAGAAAAAAGATGTGGCACTCTTGCACCACTATAGATGAGTTCTTATGAGTAGAAATATGGTCACTTTAAGCTAATCTGGAGTTAAAAAAGGTAATTTTATCTACAAATGAGGACAGAAGGAGTCGAATGCTTCGTGCTTCCAAAACTTCCCCGTCCTTTACTTTGTTGTCTTTGTTGTCTTGGACAAAGCCATAAGAAGAGTGCTCTACGATGCCCCTTTTATTTACTAAATAATAATAATAATGAGGATGTAATTTGAAATAAACATAAAATATGGGGTGATATGTATAATAGATGAAATGAATTCATCTCTTCTTATCCGATGTGAACAAAGGTTACTAAGAGTGCATGAATGATAGAAAAACTTCCTCCTCACGGACTCAAAAGTGAGACCCTAAATACATCTATACTTAGAAATGCATGCAACAATAATGGTGCAAAAAATAATCACTCTTGAGTAAGGTTCTCAAGGATGAGGTTATGATGAGGCATTCTCCGAAATACAAAACTCAAAACACGTCTCTTTTGCATCATCCTTTGTAAAGGATGATGCCTTTGTGCACCAACCTTATAATCAAAATTAAAATGAAAAGAAATTCTCTAAAATATATGTACATGTGCCCTCTTTGTGCATGGCTTTTCAAACTTGGAACGTCTAATGAATGGGCTTTAGATGAGGCCCCAATCGTATGCATACTTGATGTGAAATATAGATCTTAATCAGGATCCGTCTCAATCCTTATTGAATGACTTAGTGCAAATGACTTCCATAGGTGCACTTTTTTTCACTTGCAACCCAAGTGTCTCATTCTCAACGTTTGTGAAGATACTTCTACTAAGATTTTATAGAATTAATGTAGACTAATGGAAATTTCCAACAAAAGAAAAAATTGACACAAAATCATTGCCTACACTAAGAGAAATTCTCTCTGCATCATATGCTAGTTGATTGTATGCAAGAGCTAGTCACATTATGATCACACTTCAATCTCATAAGCTTTTCTCCAAGAGTAAAAAAAAATTAAGCTCAAAATTAACCAAACTTTAGAGAACTAAAATGGTTACCAATGGCACAAAAATAAAGACAAATTGATAGTTAGCAGATTAGATTTAGTGCTTACAACATAGAGCAAGATAGCTCTAACAAAGCCTTCATGGATATATATATATATATATATATATATATATATATATATATATATATATATATATATATATATATATATATATATATATATATATATATATATATATATATGAATCACCATAGTTTACTATTTTTCATATTTCTCAGACCTTAATTGAAGAATGAACTAGAGAATTGGTGAGACAAATCTAGAATGTATTAACCAACCATTTGCATGCACACACATAGAGGTATGCCTACTCAAACCCAACAAAATCTCAAGCAAGGGGCTCGCTTGCAAACACTATCACACTAAGGGGGACTTATTAAAGCTAAGATTCATGTGAGAATACTCATTTGGAACTGAAATGACATACACATACAAGTGGAAAGCGAGATGCTCTTTTCTTAAAAATCAGGGATCACACCTAAGTGTGACTAGAAAGAGATGAGATGAATGGGGGATTCAACAACTTTATTGATGAAAAAACTTCCTAAATTTACTTGTCCTTTAATGATCTAATTATGCCCAATGAGATTGATGCAAAGCTCTCCACTTGTACCAAGTGAAATTACTCCAAAGTGCTCCTAAGGTTGCAGCTTAATTTTCAACAAAAATATGTGATGTGCATCGGGCAAGGTTGTGCTTGTTATCCATGGATGTTGTATGATGTGAGACCCTTCTCACAAAAGAGAGTTGAAAAATGGTGTGTGTGCTACTCTCCTACCATCCTATTTATCCTCTTGCTCCAAGATTAGGAAGCTTCTAGAGTGCTCTAGTATGACGTGAACATCATGCACACTCACTCTACTTTCTAAGGTAGAACCTTAGGATAACCCCCGAACTATGAACCTTTGTAACTCTTGCTCTTGTGCTAACAAACACTCATATATGATCCAATATTGGACCTATGTATAAAGTTCTCCTCCCCTTCTAAAGATCATTGGCCTCAATGATCCAAGAGGAGACTGAGAATGCACACCTTCCAAGATACCAATACTCTAAACCAAACTAGTTTTGCATGCAATTCACCTATATAGCATCTCTTCTGGAATATCTAGTGACACATCTCTCTAGTGATGCAAAATTCTAAGAAGTCTAGTCTTGGCCCTTGTTTCAAATTCTATAGGCTATGAGGATCTTCCAGCTAAGACACATGGAGCCTAAAGACATTGTATTTGAATCTATCAATGGTTCCCTTGTCTTGTATATATATCTAGGATAGTTTTGTCACACATATAACTAGGATTTATGGGATGTATTCTATCATCTTAGAAGGAAGTAAACTCATGGCCTTCATAAATTTCAAGTACATTTATCCCATTCTATCTTCTGCTCTAATGTATATGCCCTTAACATATCCTCTGACATCTAACTAATCTTCTAGGTTTGACACTCTATCTAAAGATTATATTTGTAATGTTACTTTATGGATCTTAATCTGAATATCTCATGTAATCTGAAGATAATCAATGTGAACATCTTATCTTCTTGTAAGTGTTCCACTATCTTCTACATAGGACATGAATCTCATGACATTCCTTTTGCTAAAATTGATATTACTAATTCCTTTCATTTAAAGATATGTCATCTAGATATCGCATGGATCTTCTATTGAATTCTCGAAGAATAGAAGTCCCTTTTTTTAAATCTATTTTTGATTCCTTTGAATCCTAAGATGCACTACGTGCCTTTTAAGAATGTAATGGACCTTACATCATAATTCCTTTTTTTTTTCTTATTGACCGTGACACATACAAAGTTATACTTGCGCATTTCTAGAATTCTTCTTAGTAACTTGAGTCCTTGTTAATCATGGTTACTTTTCGAGTTTCTTAAAATATCTTGCTTGCAAACCTTTCCTTTCCATTTATGTATTCCAATCTATATTAGAACATGGACTTGACTTGTTTTCTTTAAAGAGAAATAAAATCATCTTTCTCTTCTTCAATAGAGTCATCAATGATGGCTTTAGACTTGTAGATCTACCAAAATTACTTAAAAACGTAGTATTTGGTGGAAGATCTCTCTTGCAAATGCAAAACAAAAAGCTTGGGCCCTTCCCAAGACCTACCTGCCTTCAGAGTAGTACTCACTAAAACTCAAATATCTCACAATTCACAAATGCAATCCAAAACCCCTTTTAGCCACAAAAAGGAAACAGTAGGGGCTTTCCAATGAGCTATCAATCACTGGATTTGGACACTTAAAAACCTGTCAACTGAGTCACACAAGACAGCCCAATTTTCCTAGCAGGTTTCGGAATTGAATAGAAGACAAAGAAATAGCTATATCTCACACTACAAGAAAGGTTTTGCCAAAATTATTTTTGGAATAGAATCCTTGCTTTATACGATTTCTAGAAAGTACAGGAAGTCTAAGAATGGACTTCCTACAAAGAGAAAATGAAGTCCTAACAGGCAACTACAGAAATGGAGCACCCTTTGGAAAGGGTAGGAGAGATATACAAGAGAATAAGAGCATTTATGAGAGCCTATGGCTCAACAACACATATATATGCAGCACCCCAACTTCCTAGCATACACAAACACCTTCAATGAGCTTGGATGGTCTTTATATAGCCATGAGAGCCTTCTATGACTCTCCATATATCCTCCATGTCTCTTCACATGCCTTCCTTGTCTCTTCACTTGCCTTGTGACTTTGTCTCTTCATTGCAGTGGCTCTTGGTGGTCCAATGCCTCCTTTTGGATAAGGTTGCACCTTCAACTTTATTCTTTGATTTTCCTAAGGTGCAAAAGCCTTCAAATGGAGTTATTTTATGAAAAACAAAACTTGAGCTTGCCCTAGGAATGCATATCTTTTAACACTCCCCCTCAAGCTCAAGTTCCTTTTGCGTTTGAAGTTGGTTCCTTGAGTTGTATGGCTTGCTTCAGCTTAGCAAGCTTTCCAGCATCCAAGAACTTTGTTAGTCGATCAGCTACCTGATCCTTTGTACTTACATGATGAATATCCACTTCCTTTTCAAGCACCTTCTCTCTTATGAAGTGATAGTGGATTTCGATGTGTGTGCTCCTTACATGAAACATAGATTTGTTTGCAAGATAGATGCTTGATATATTATCTCCAAACAAAGGAACTGATCCAACCTTACATTTAAGTCTTTCATTAGCTTTTTCATCCACATTATCTCACAAGTAGCTTGCGCCAAGGCTCTATATTAAGATTCAGTCGAAGATAAAGCAATTGTGGGTTGCTTCTTTGAACTCCATGATACACAATTGTTTCTTAGCATGATCACATAACCTGTGGTGCTTCTTCTATCATCTTTGGAGCCGGCCCAATCAGCATCCACATATCCTTTGAGCTCTAATGATCCCCATAAGCATAGAAAAGTCCTTGATTTATTGTACCTTTGATGTACCTGAGTATCCTCTTTGCTGCATTCAAATGATCATTAGTAGGAGCATGCATATATTGAGAAAGAACTCCTACACTAAATGCCAAATTATGTCTAGTTATGGTTCCATATATAAGTGAGCCTATTAGGCTCCTATAGGTATGAATGTCCTCAAGTTCTTCTCCTTGGGTGGAGCTAAGTTTGGTGTTTACATCCATTGGTTGCTTTATGTTGGAAAACAATGTCACATCAGTCCAAAATCCATTTAGGGCAAAAACCCTAATTTTGGTACTTAGTAATTTTTGGCACAAAATGGGTAAAATTTTTATGAGTCTATCTAGTAGAGCTTGAAGAGAGCTTTCCAATGATATATGCAATTTAGTCATCAGAGATCACATTTTGGAGAAAACCCTAACCCTAATTTTTTGCTGATTTAGGGCTTTGACCTCATATGATAGTTCTCGGCATGAGGATCATAAAAATGTTGTCAGATCATTCATTAGGTAGTCAAAAGTGTGAAAATGCAGGTCAAGAAGTTATTTTTAAAGTTAGCTAAAAGCAACTTTAAAAATAAAGCAAACTCACTTAAAATAAAGCAAAAGCAATTTGAAAAGTGATGTGATTAAAATAAAGCGTTTTTTTGTGAGTTTTTTGCATGGTGCTTTAAAACCTATATAAGAGAGTCTTGGGTCACTTTGTTAGACATCCTACACAAATTGCAACGCCAGCTTTGGTCCCTCAGTAGAGGTGGTGCTCTAGCACACATGGGGCAACCATGGTGCACTCTAGGAGCATGTTGAGAAGCAGCTATGGAGTTCTTCTTGGAGAAGAGTGTGCTCACACTCTTGCTTATGGAGAGGACTTGCCCATTAGCAGCTTGGTGGTGTGGATCAACCATCTACATAATGTATTTGAAGATTGTCTTCTACATGAAGATTTCGGTGTACTTCAAACACATTGGATGGAGGTTAACATAAGATTTGCATCTTATGTTAAGAATTTAGGTACACATTCTCTTTATGCACAGAGGTACTCCTTGAAGTATATGGAAGTGGCATCCATATCAGGAGGAGTCCTATTCGACATACATACAAGAGAATCAGTACATGTATGATTTGGATGAGGTGTTCAAGAAGGTATATTCATATGAGTTTGAGGATTTGTGACAACAAACTTGTTAGCATTCTTTGCTAATTTTGTAAGTATTGATCTTTCACACATGTATCTGACTTAGGATCTTCCATAGCCTAAGCTGAGATGAGGATCTGCTGATTATCAGTTTTAGACTGATCTTTCCTCTTTCTATCACTCATATTCACTATTCTACAACCTATTAGGTTACACATCTCATATATATTCAGATTTCTGTCCATACATCTGAATATGTTTGTTACATTTGTATATACACTCTTCCATCTATTTCCGTTCACATAGAGTGGTTGAGGTTTTGACTCTCACATTGTAAATTTGAACATTTGTATATATGATAGTGTGAGTAAGCAGTGGCTTATGTAACACTTTACACATGTTGTCTAATCTTTCTCTATCTTTGTCTCATCATTTGTATGATTAAGTGTGGTATGTTCATGTTTTGTCAGTATTGGAAGATTGCTGGAATCTATGTTGTAGATGCTGGACCTATGGAACCATGAACCTGTGGTATTAGTTATGGGCCTACTAAATTATCAACATTTGGTATCAAAGCTTTAGGGCTTTGGTATCAGAGCATTCATGCTCTCAGATTCCCAGGTTCCCAGACTTCCAGGTTTACACTATATGATTTAAGAGCATCTTCTAATATCTGACATACACACTTAATCTAGATGAGTAGAGATTTGAGAATTAGACAACTCAATCACATGTTTATTCATCAGTGTGGAGTATGAAATTGATGATCTGCAGCCGAATACTTTTGGACAAGTATGAAAATACTTTAGAGAAGTATTGTTTGAAGATCCAGACTTGATTGAGAGAAGGCTACTTCAAATTCAAGGAAAAACAATGGTTTAGAGAAGATGGTGTTATATGGAGTAACCTTTGAGAAAAGGTGTGACCACCTCTTAGTTCATTGACATGGGCTCACACATGAGTGCCATGTGGCACCCATGTGTACAGCCATGGGTCACTCATTAAATATGGAAAGAGAGAGAGGATTTAATGGAGATACGTGCACAGCTAGGCGAAGAAGAATCTTATCATTTCCATGTAATGGATCCATGATTATAGCCGACGGAATTCTGGTCTCCTTCGTCGATCTCAGAACAAAGAAATCTTTTCCCCAAAAGTGAGGGGAGTCATAGGAACACACTCTTCACAATGGTATCGGAGCAGACATGGGCATCGAGGCAGCCGTTAGGCACGCATCAAACCATCAGCTATCAAGCACGCGCTCAGGAAGAACCATGCTCATTTGTGAGGCACGTGAGAGGGATTTCCCTCTTCTCTTCCTCCTCCCCTCCTCTTGGTGGAAGTGCTTCTTCAAGTGGCTTATTTATAGAGCTATTTGCCTTCTGCAACCGCACATATGGGATAAAGCTCCTCCATCGATGACAATTCTTGAGATTCGCTGAGAAGACCAAAGGGAGGTGAAAAAGGAGGTGTTGGGCTACATTTCTTGGACTGGCAAGGGCTGTCAAATCTTAGAAGTTGCTCTGTTTTACTCAGTTTGCCCGGTTGGGGCAATTGCTACGTGGTTTTGGCATTGTTTTTTATGGTTTTTGGTGTTTAGAACCTCCCGAGACCAACCGGACATTTCCAATTTTTTGGCCTAGCGAGGATTCAAAAACAGCAACCTAAAGCTTCAAGGATCACTTGGATTTCACTTCCGCAGCTTCATTTTGTAACAGGAAAGTGCTCTTGTGATATATTTCTCTTCTTCTTGCATATTTAACCTTTAGTTCCATTCATTTTCATATACTCTAGTTAGCAAACGGGGGAAGGGAAGTAAAAAATGGAAACTAAAGGCAAACAAGTAGTTGAACATACTTCTCCATCTAAAGAGCAATAAGAGGATCCTGATTCTAGAATGGAAGAAGTAGAATTAGGGCAAGAAGTAGAAGAAAACTTAGAAGAGAAAGAGCCTCAGCAACAGGAAGAGTATACATATGAGTAACTTTTAGATGAGTTTGTCACTCGTGACCAATTCATTGACTTGAAAGAGCAAAACCTTAAATTAGAGAGAGATCTTGGTAGCATTACATCTCTCATACATCAGCTCAAGTCTCAAATGATCTCACTCGAGACTAGTGTCACCTCTTTCCTAGCTAGGAACGAAAGAGAGACCCCTTCTATTCCTCTAGAGCTCACTAAGAAAGATACTTCTCTTCCTAGTAAGCACAAAGGAGAGAGCTCTAGGGAAGCTCCCCTCATGAAAGACTTGAAGCCACCTACCTTTACGGGGGATGACCGAGACCGGAACAAGGATGCAACTCTACACTTTTTTACAAAAGTGGCATGATTTGCATCAATTGAAGGGCACCCCACCAGAGTACCGTGTGCTAGAGGTGAGTCTCTCCCTCGGCCTGCGTGCTTATAAGTGGTGGGTGAGTCTTAAGGAGGCGAACTCTATCCCTACTGACTGGACTCAGTTTGAGACTCTTTTTCTAAAAGAGTTTCTTCCTGAGAATGAGGAGGAGAGGAATTGGGATGAGTGGGATATGATTACACAGAGAGGTAGGCTTCTTACGGTCTACCTATACCATTATAGAGAGATCATTTTGAAACTTAAGGGCTTAGATGATTTTTAGAAGACCAGAGGGTTTGTTAGGGGCTTAGATAAAGCCATAAAGAGGGAAGTCAGAAGGAATGCACCTAAGATGTTTGAGGAAGCGATCAAGTATGCACAAATTTATGAGGACCATAACCATCCTCAATATACTCCTATGGAGACGGATCAGCCCCTCAAGCCTCTTAGTACGACTAAATTCAAGAAGAAGTTGCCTTTTGGGAAAAACAAAGTTTTTATTAAAAAACAAAGATCACAAGGGCCTAGGTTATCCACAGATCAGTTTGAGAGGGCCAAAAGAGAGAACCTGTGTTTTAGGTGCCTATCTCCTAGCCATTCATAGTGGAATTGTCCACTCAAGAAGGAGGAAGAAAAGAAGAAGGGACCAGAGTCTAGTACGGCCCTCAAAAAGGGCAAAAAGGCGGTCCACCTAGTGCAGATCCTTCCTATTCATGGCAGCTCTAGCTGCAAGGGAGTGGAGGTGATGCACGAGGATATAGAGCACACCTGTTGTTTGACTCAGTCATTGTGGTCACAACAGTTTGGACCACATGACCTAGTTAAACTACATGGTAGTGTGTACGGGACCATGGTATGTGTCATGATAGATGACTCTGCCACTCATAATTATAAACTATGCTTTGGTCAAGAAATTAAAGATTCCCCATCAGCCTAGTGCACATAAATACATTGTCTATGATGCAAGGGCAAGATAAGAGGATATGGGATACAATGGTATCCAATTTGGAAGTCAAGATCCAAGACTATACAGATTATATGGACTTCCAAGTTATGAATATGGAGAGGACAGACGTAGTCTTAGGAAGAGAGTGGCTATGGGGGTTGGGAGACACACTTAAACGCAGCTATCAAAATAACACACTTGAATTTGAAAAGAATGGAAGTAAAGTTTGTATTCAGGGAGTCTTTGTTATTCTCAGCATGTACAGGAGATGTTTTTATTGTATAGTCATGATATGGAGCATTGTACAGACAACTCATCCGATGTATATTTTCATGCGAGGAATGTAAATATGAACAGGACCTTCTACTATTCTTGTTTGCAAGAGTGTGTGGTTAAAAGTTTTAAGGATCTTATGTTTGAGTATACGGATGTTTTTCCTACTGACTTACCTAGAGGGCTACCACCTGAGAGAGGGGACATTGACCATATCATTGAGGTTGTTACTAACACTAACCCTATTTGCAAGCCACCTTATAGGCTTAGTGTTTCTCAACATGAGGAGGTTGAGAGGCAATTACAGGATTATTTAGATAAGGGCTTCATTAAACCTAGTAACTCACCTTGGGCATCGCCAATGCTCCTAGTTAAAAAGAAAGATGGCTCTATGAGATTATGTATAGACTATAGAGCACTTAATAAGGTAACTATTAAAAATAGGTTTCCAATGCCTAGATTGGAAGACCTATTTGATCAGTTACATCAAGCTAGGTATTTTACCAAACTTGACCTTAGATCAGGATATCATCAGATTAGGATTAGGGTAGAGGAAGTCCCTAAGACTGCATTTAGGACTAGATATGGGCACTATGAGTTTTTGATGATGCCTTTTGGTCTCACCAATGCTCCCGCCACTTTCATGAAGCTCATGAATAGTGTCTTACGACCTTATCGAGGACACTTTATGGTAGAATTTTTGGATGACATCTATAGTACATCAGAAGAGGAGCACTCGGAACACTTGAAGAAGGTATTTCAAGTGCATAGGGAAAATTCACTCTTTGCTAAGGAGTCAAATTGTAAATTTTTCAAGACAAAGGTTAAATACCTTGGGCATATAGTCTCCCAGGATGGAATCCAGATGGATCCTGAAAAAGTAACGGCTATTATGGAATGGCCACATCCAAGGAACCTAGAAGAGCTACAGATCTTCTTAGGTTTATCAGGTTTCTATCGAAGATTCATTAAGAATTATGCCAAGATTGCTCTTTTGATGACTGAACAACTTAAAGGGAAAGGGAAAGGGAAAGCCTTTCATTGGGGTGACGAACAAAAGCAAAGTATGGAGAAATTGAAAGTAGTGATTCCTACAGCTCCACTTTTATATATAGGAGATCCCAACAAACCATTTGTGGTTGAGACTAACGTGAGTGACTTTGCCATAGGCACGGTTTTAGTACAAGATGGTCGACCAGTAGCTTTTGAGAGTAAGAAACTAGAACTGGCTCAGAAGAATTACTCCGTCTATGAGAAGGAGTTGTATGCAACTGTCCATGCTTTGAAGAAGTGGCGTCATTATTTGTATGGTGCCAAAGTTACGATAGTGTTTGATCAAGAGATCATTAAGATGGGCAGAGACCCTTCAAGAGTTTGATTATGAGCTTAGGTATAGGAAGGGAAAGTTTAATGTAGTGGCTTATTCACTTAGCCACATGCCTATGCTCAATGGACTGAGTTTTACTCACATCACTAGTGAGCTACTTGAGTCCATTAGATGGAAATGTAGGCTTGATCCTGCATATTGCGAGATTTGGGAAGCCATAGAGAATGGGGATCATGACATACGGGTTTCCAGTGAGGGTGGAGTATTGACGGGTACTCAAGAAGGATTCAAGTGGAAGAAAGTGTCCATGATGGATATCTGTTATGTAAAGGTAAGGTGTGTGTCCCTAGAGATCTTGAGATGAGACGGCATATTTTGTTTGCGTGTCATGACACACCTAGTGCGGGACACCCAAGAGTAAACAAGACTTATGATCTTGTTAAGAGGTAGTTTTATTGGCCTGGACTTGATTGGGAAGAGTACTTACCTATAGTAGAGTTTGCATATAATAGTGTCAAGCACTCTTCCACTAGGCATAGTCCTTTTATGCTTATGTACGGGTTTCAGCCAAGAGCTCCTTATGCAGTAGGCTTGCAGAATGAGAAAGTTCAAGCTACAAAGGACTTCTTGGAAGAGATGAATGATATGATTAGGCTTGCTAAGGACAGCATTAGGAGAGCTCAGGATAGAGCTAGAGCCTATGCTGACCCTCAAAGGAGAGACATCAACTTTGAGGTAGGAGAGCAGGTCTATCTTAGAGTTCCATCTAGATCTGAACCCATGAAGACGGGAACTTGTTATCTCCTAGGTATTGTGGACCTTTCCAAATACTTAAGAGAATAGGAAAGATGGCTTACCAGCTCCAACTTCCAAAGAATAGTCAAATCCATCCAGTTTTTCATGTTAGCTGACTTAAGAAAAAGTTGGGAGAATCTGACAACCTCATTCCAGATAATGAGGTAGTAGAGCCTATTTCTGTTCAATCTATTCCACATGAGCCTGAGAGCATATTACACACTCGAGAGAAACGAACAAGAAGTCACTTGCATAAAGAATGTCTAGTAAAGTGGAAAGATAGTTCAGAAGATAGTGCCACATGGGAGCGAGTTAGCACGCTTCAGAGACGGTTTCCCAACTTTATATTACCTTCCGAAGAGTTTTCTTAAGGGGAAGGATATGGGGAAACAACACAGAAACTTGACTATGTATTTTATACATGGGGATTTAGTGGGAGCACTATTCCATTGATTACCTCTTTCTTTAGACCTTCTAGTACCATTTTTGAGGACAAAAAGGGAGTTAAGGGGAAGGAAATGTTATATGGAGTAACCTTTGAGAAAAGGTGTGAACCACCTCTTAGTTCATTGAGACGGGCTCACACATGAGTGCCATGTGGCACCCATGTGTAGAGCCATGGGTCACTCATTAAATATGGAAAGAGAGAGAGGCTTTAATGGGGATATGTGCGCGGCTGGGCGGAGAAGAATCTTATCATTTTCATGTAATGGATCCATGATTATAGCCGGCAGAATTCTGGTCTCCTTCATCGACCTCAGAATAGAGAAATCTTTTCCCCAAAAGTGAGGGGAGTCATAGGAACACACTCTTCACATGAAGGAACCAGATCAACATCAAATCACATGTATTAGTTTCTACTATTAGATTATTATTTGCTGGTCATATCTTAGAAGAGCAGTTATGAAGAGATTTGAAGGATTGCTTTTATACACTTTCATTTTTTGAAAGTAAAAGCATTAAGCTACATCAAAATAGTTTTGATAAATCTCTTTCATGGCAAGAAAGCTTATCTAAGGAGACAAATTTGGAGATGGAATGAGTTTTGTTTTCAACCAATCTTGTGTTGTAAGTTGGTTGGATATCCAGGTAGAGAATTTGATCTAGGTACTATGGAAAGGTAATTCATCATTCTGACAAAAGGTTGGTGAATTCAGTCATAGCAGTCACATTTGAAGCAGATTTTGATTTAGAGATATGAGGAGATGGTAAAACATGATTCTATATTCACTTCCATTTATATACCATGTTTGTTTTGTCTCTTACTCTTAGAACTAGAGGAAGAGAATAATTCATTTGAAGAAGACAAGAGTGCTTGCTACTTCAAGATGAAGAGAACAAAAGGTATGGAAGAGAAGTTTGAAGATGTTGACATCATCAAGTGGAAGAAAGATGGAGAAAAAGAAGGTCCAAAAATTCCAAAGGGAAAGTAAGTCTTCCTTTTCTCTTATATTTCCCATATACTTTTCCCACTTTTATCCTCTACATCCAAAGACAAGTCTATGAGAACATCTTGTGAAAAAGATAATTTAAGGAAGAAGCAGTTTCTTGTTTTGCATTATACTTGGTCATGTTTTAGTAGATTTTGACAAAGAATTGCTTTGAGAAAAAGAAAGGCACCTTATATGTTTTGACTCATATGTATGAGTTATATATAAGTTGAAGATATTGAGCAGGCAGCTATATGTTCCCTCAAAGAGTTCTTGGAGTGTCAATTCAGAGCTACTTGGTATATGAAAAGTTGCAAAGATTCTTCTTTATCTAAATCTTAAGGTAAAAGAGTTTTTTGTAGAAGATGTTGGACACTTGAAGAGAGGTTTTATGTTTGGAATGGTTACCGCATATTCAGTATTTTCAGAAAACTTCAAAAAATTCAAATTTTTTAATATACCAGTCAATTGAAGAATCTACTTTCTATGATTGTCTTGATTTCTGGATACATGCTTGTATTCAAAAAGGTGTTCCATTAAATCCTATCACTTGATTGAGAAGTGGAGTTAGCAAAAAAAAAATCAAGTAGGTACTATCACATTTCACCCGGGTAGAATATGAAGATATGAAGTATCAACTTGCAACTTTTGGAGTTCTAAAGGTGAGAAGTTTGTCCACTTATGTTTCAAGTAGAAGTTGCAGATTCTTGAAAAGGATTTGGTTAAAGAAAATTTTTTACAAATTTATGTGAGAAGCATGGACACTTGGAGACATTCAGGTAGCAAATCAAACATTTAGTCATGAAGGTTTGATGAGAGCAGATTCTACACAGGTATTTTTTTGAAGAGATCATTGACCTTGGATGATCTTGTATGATCTTATATGATCTTGAATGATCTTGAAGGTCTTGAAGATCTTGAGTATTTATGAGTCAGTTTTCTATCCTTTGTTTGTAAGGTTTTTAACATTGGAAGAAGTAATTCAAAGATTCAAGTTCTATTAGATTTGTGTTGTAGAGAGATAGAAAGAAGATACTTGTTATGTTGCAGAAGGTTATGAGTCCTAAAATGCTTTCAACAAGGTTTTTATGATAGATCAGCTAACCTTATTCTAGATTTTGGGAAGCTGAAGAATGACATGGAAAGCTATTGGCATGTGCACAATGCTAATAAAAGGGTTCAGATTATTTGTTTCAGACACAAGTATTTATGTTATGTAAAATCAGATTTATGAAGGAAGACGTTCCAGATTTCATTAAGTCTGATATATTTGAAGAATTCTGGATACTAGTGTTAAATCATCCAAGGGGGTGATGAAACATGAAGACTTATTTTCAGCCATATGTGAAAGAATGCAAAGTCATATCTACAGGTATTCCTATTTCAGGTATTCCTATATTTCCTTTGTCAGTTTCTCTTTATGTTCCAACTTTGAAAGAAGAAGGAAGAAGGAGAATGTATGGAGAAAGTTCCTATTAAGTGTTCCTGTTCAGGAGAAAGTTTCAGAATTCTATTGAAGAGAAATTTGATATTTCGGAGAGGTACATTTTAGAGGTGCGCACATATATGTTTATACCAGATTCTGAAGGAAAAAGATATGAAGGACTAACAGGTATGAAAAAAGATGAAGACATGATGACATCATAGATATGATATTTTGATGAGACTCATAGGATGAGTTGAGTTGAGTACAGTCAGAGGTGAACCAGCTAGTGTTCAGTTGTGAGTTGTCAGTCACAAGTTCCAAGATTCAGTTCTTGATTTTGTTTAGCGTATTTACATGACACAGTAGAAGTACGTTGAAAAACCTTTTGTAAGTTAAATGCAAATATGTGGATCCTAGTGTATGTTTTCAGGTTTGAGAAGACAAGAGATAGCAGGTTCAGAGTCAGTTTATGCTACATATGTTGTCAAGCAGTGATTGCTTGATGTATACACTATTGGATATCTAGTTTGCATATTTTCTCAAGTATTATCGTCCATATTCAGCAAGTTCAGTTTTTGAAGTTTGAAGAAAGTCAAATTCAGTTTTGAAGAAGACTTTTGAAGAAAAGGTTTGAAGGTCAATTCGATGGTAGAAGTTTAAAGTTTATGACAGTTTGCAGATGAATGAAGTTACATATCCAACTCAGTTTGTACCAATATGACATTGCAGGGGGGATTGTTGGAAAACAGTCACATCAGTCCAAAATCCATTTAGGGAAAAAACCCTAATTTTGGTACTTAGTCATTTTTGGCACAAAAATGGGTAAAATTTTTATGAGTCTATCTTGTAGAACTTGAAGAGAGCTTTCTAATGGTATATGACATTCACTCATCAGAGATCCAATTTGGGAGAAAACCCTAACCCTAATTTTCTATTGATATGGGTTTTGACCTCATATGATAGCTCTCGGCATGAGGATCATAAAAATGTTTTCAGATCATTCATCAGGTAGTCAGAAGTGTGAAAAAGTAGGTAAAGAAGTTATTTTTAAAGTTAGCTAAAAGCAACTTTAAAAATAAAGCAAACTCATTTAAAATAAAGCAAAAGCAATTTGAAAAGCGATGTGATTAAAATAAAGCGCTTTTTGTGAGTTTTTTTGCATGGAGCTTTAAAACCTATATAAGAGAGTCTTGCGTCACTTTGTTAGACATCCTACACCAACTGCACCGCCATCTTTGGTCCCTTAGTAGAGGTGGTGCTCTAGCACACAAGGGGCAGCCATGGTGCACTCTAGGAGCACGTTGAGGAGCAGTTATGGAGTTCTTCTTGGAGAAGAGTGTGCTCACACTCTTGCTTATGGAGAGGACTTTCCCATCAGCAGCTTGGTGGTGTGGATCAACCATCTACATAATGTATTTGAAGATTGTCTTCTACATGAAGATTTCAGTGTACTTCAAAGACATTGGATGGAGGTTAACATAAGATTTCCATCTTATGTTAAGAATTCAGGTACATATTCTCTTTATGCACATAGGTACTACTTGAAGTATATGGAAGTGGCATCCATATTAGGAGGATTCCTATTCGGCATACATACAAGAGAATCAGTACATGTATGCTTTATGCATATTTGGATGAGGTGTTCGAGAAGGTATATTCGTATGAGTTTGAGGATTTCTGACAGCAAACTTGTTAGCATGCTTTGCTAATTTTGTAAGTATGTGATCTTTCACACACGTATCTGACTTAGGGTCTTCCATAGCCTAAGTTCAGATGAGGGTTTACTGATTATTAGTTTTAGACTGATCTTTCCTCTTTCTGTCACTCATATTCACTCTTCTACAACCTATTAGGTTACACATCTCATATATATTCAGATTTCTGTCCATACATCTGAATATGTCTATTACATTTGTATATACACTCTTCCATCTATTTCTGTTCACATAGAGTGGTTGAGATTTTGACTCTCACATTGTAAATTCAAACATTTGTATATATGATAGTGTGAGTAAGCAGTGGCTTACGTAACACTTTACACATGTTGTCTAATCTTTCTCTATCTTTGTTTCATCATTTATATGATTAAGTGTGGTATGTTCATGTTTTGTCAATATTGGAAGATTGCTGGAATTTGTGTTGTAGATGCTGGACCTATGGAACCATGGACTTGTGGTATTAGTTATGGGCCTACTAAATTATCAACACTTTAGTGGTTTGCATCCACTCATTCCAAACCTGTACAATACATCCAGCAAATATTTTCTTTGCATATCAAGTAAAGACCATCATTTTTGTACATAACCTCAATGCCCAAGAAGTATTTGAGGATTCCAAGATTTGATATCTTGAATTCCTTCCCAAGCTTTGTCTTAATTTCTTTGATACTTGCATCATTATCACCTGTTATGATAAGATCATCAACATATATGCATATTTATATAGATTCTCCATCAACCCTTTTGATATAGAGTGAAGGATCTAAATTACTTGCAACATAACCAGACTTCATTAGGTACTCAACCAATCTCTCATTCCATGCTCTAGGTGCTTGCTTGAGTCCATACAAATCCTTCTTTAGTTTACATACAAAATCATGCTTCGTTTCATCTTCATAACCTATGGGTTGATACATATAAACCACTTCTTCCAAATTTCCATTAAGAGAAGTGTTTTGAATGTCCAATTGATACATTCTTCATCTTTTAGAAGCTGCCACTGAAATCAAAGTCCTAATTGCATTCTTATTTGCAACAGGACTAAAAGTTTATTTATAATCAAGCCCATATATTTGTGTGTAGCCCTTAGCTACTAACCTTGCTTTGTACCTTGCTAAAGATCCATCTCAATTCCTTTTGACTTTGTACACCCATTTCTTTGTGACTACCTTCATGCCTTCTTCTCTAGGTACTAATTCCCAAGTTTGGTTTTCCTTGAGAGCTTGAATCTCCTCATCCAAAGCATCTCTCCATTCCTTGTGTTGGATAGCTTCCTCATAGCTTGACGGTTCCTTATCTTTGATAACCTGTGTCATATAAGCATAATGCTTTACAATAAAGCTATCATAAGTGAGCTTTTGAATAAGATGTTTTAACCTTTCTGACCTCCTTTCACTACCTATGATTGGATATTTCTTCAATGTCCGTTTCTTTTGCACTTCAGGTGTTACAACTTCTTCAAATTCATCTCCATCTTCACTTCAACGAAAATCTCTTACCAAGTTACCTCCATTACCTCTATTGTGGCTACATTCTGATGTATGCTCTAAATCCTTTTGCTTTCCCTTCCATGATGATGAGCTTTGTGAAGGACTTGGCATACTTGGTCCACTCAATGTAGTGCTAACTTGCACTTGCTCTTCATGTACTTGATCTGCATGTAGAAAGTCTTCTTTATGCAAATCATTCACACCTCCGTACCAAGGTTTTAACTCATCAAACACAACATCCCTTGACACTCTAAGATTTTTGGTGATCGGATTATAACACTTGTACCCATTTTGCTCATTTGAGTAGCCAACAAAAATGCATTTTTCAGCCCTAGCATCAAGTTTAGCTTCTCTAACTTCCTGTGGGACATGAACATAGCATATGCAACCAAAAATCCTTAAATGAGACAAATCTAGTTTCTTTTGATAGTATACCTCATCTGGAGTAAGATCATGAACTCCTAAAGTTGGTATCCTATTCATAATATATGTTGTTGTGGTTGCTGCATCATCCCAATATGAGAAAGGTACATTCATCTCATTGAGCATGCATCTGGCTACCTCTGCAATTTTTCTATTCTTTCTTTCTGAAATACCATTTTGTTGAGGGGTATACTTGCATGTGTATTGCCTCCTTATGCCTTCATCTTCTAAGAACCTTGTGAATTCATTGGAGAAATATTCTCCCCCTCCATCTGACCTTAGGGTTTTAATCCTATGACCTATTTCATTCTCAACAAGTGCCTTGTATTTTTTGAATACTTCAAACACATCTGATTTTTTATTGATTATATACAACCAAAATTTCCTTGAACAATCATCAATAAAGGTAACAAAGTACCTATTACCTACATGTGAAAGTTCTCTTGAAGGTCCCCATACATCAGTATGCACTAAATCCAAAATCCTTGGAGAAACATACTTGCTTGACTTGAAAGGCAACCTAGTTTGCTTCCCAAATTGACAAGCTTCACATACCTCATGAAGATGTGATGTTGAGAAGTTTGGAAGCCTTTTGACCAATGCACTTTTCTCCATGTTCTTTAGCTTTCAATGTTTACATGTCCTATCCTTTTATGCCACAAATCCAAATCTACAATTCTTCTATTTCCTGAAGTGATGAGCATTACCTTGTTGGGGTTTTGCTTGATATTAAGAGTAAAAATCCTTCCATGCTTCTCTCCTTTTGACACAAGCTGAAATCCATTTTTTGGATCCTCTGTGAAGCAACCTTTTCTATTGAACTTCACTTGGTATCCTTTATGTAGCATTTGACCAATAGAAATGAGATTCTTTGTAATAGTAGGGACATATAATACCTCAGATAGTGTCTTGCTCTTCTTGCCATCCTGAAACTTGGCATCACCAATGTATTTGATCTCATGCTCGGTGTTGACACCTATCTCTACACATCCTCTTTGCTTTGGAGCTTGTAAATTGCAAAACATGTCCTCCCTACAAGACATATGATTGATATATCCACTATCTATGTACCAAGTATCATCCTTCTCATGTTTGCTATCTCCATATGCAGGATTCATGGCAAGAACTTGATCACTAGACTCATTTGAAGCATAGTTACCTTGAGCATTGTTCCTCCTTTCATAGCATTCATTTGCCCAATGTCCTAGTTTCCCACAAATGAAGTAGCCATTGCCTCTTGATCCTCTTCCTCTTCCTCTATAGTTTCTGCCTCTACCTCTTCCATTTGAAGATGAGCCTTCATTTGAGTCCTCTTGGTTGTCATGTTGCTTGCTTTGGCTTTGCCTTCCTCTTCCTCTACCTCTTGATGCTTTGCCTCTTCCTTTACCTGCATATAGCATTTGACCTTGGGCACATTTGCCCTTGATTCCACCTTGCAATATTTCTTCATTAACCATTAAAGTGTTCAATTGATCAACATCAGGCATGTTCTCCCTAGCATACAATGAGGATATGAAGTTCCTCCACTTGTCATCATCTTTAAGACCATTAAGTACAAATGCAACCATGTCATCATCATCAGTTGAATGTCCTATGGCTGCCAATGAATCTCTAATACCATTGGCTTTAATTATGTAATCATGTATGGATTGGTTACCTCCTTTCTTCAAGTTGTTGAGCTCATTTTTTATTTGTACCTTCTTTGCCTTTGTGTTTGTGGTGAACATCTTCTCCAAATATTCCCACATTTCATTGGCGGTCTCCATGCTTTGAATGTGACCTATCATTGTGTTGCTTACATGCTGAGATATCATAAACATAACCCTTCTATTTCTTACCTCCCATTCTCTAATTGCTCTCCTTTCTTGGTCGGTAGGGTTATTTGGATCCGGAGCAATTGGTTTGACATCTCCTCCATTGATTATGCCTCCTAGGTCCTTGCTCATGATGAAGTTTGTCATCCTAAACTTTGGTTGAAAGTTGTCTTTGTCCAACTTCTCAATATGGTTGGATACCTCTCCCATCCTCTTGAATCACCTAAAATTGAAATATGGTGTGGGATTACCTCCTTTGTTGAAATTGAAGTCCCTTTCTGTGATGAAGATGAAGTTCCCCCTTGGTTCCAAGTTTGCAACCTCCTTCAAGATTTGAAAAGGCTTCAATGGTTGATTCCTTTCTTGACCTCCTTCTTTGTACTCTCCTTGATGTCCTCAAGGAGCTCTGATACCACTATTGGAAGATCTCTTCTCCAAATGCACAACAAAAAGCTTGGATCCTTCCCAAGACCTATCTATCTTCAGACCAATACTCACTAAAACTCAAATATCTCCAAATTCCCAAACGAAATCCAAAAACCCATTAGCCACAAAAAGTAGATAGTAAGAGCTTTCCAATGAGCTATTAATCACTGGATTTGGACACTTTTAGACCTATAAACTGAGTCACACAATACAGCCCAATTTTCCTAGCAGGTTTCGAGACAGAACAGTAGACAAAGAAATATCTATATCTCACAGTATAAGAAGCGTTTTGCCAAAATCCTTTTTGGAATAGAATCCTTGCTTTATAAGCTTTCCATAAAGTACAAGAAATTGTAGAATGGAGCTTCCTACAAAGCAAAATTGAAGTCCTAACAGGCTTCTATAGAAATGGAGCACCCTTTGGAAAGGGTAGGAGAGATGTACAAGAAAATAAGAGCATCTATGAGAGCCTATGGCTCAATGGCACATATATATGCAGCACCCCAACTTCCTAGCATCCACACACACCTTGAATGAGCTTGGATGGTCTTTATATAGCCATGAGAGCCTTCTATGACTCTTCATATGTCCTCCATGTCTCTTCACATGCTCTCCTTGTCTCTTCACTTGCCTTGTGACTTTGTCTCTTCATTGGAGTGTTTTTTGGTGGTCCAATGCCTCCTTTTGGATAATGTTGTGCCTTCAAATTTATTCTTTGACTTTCCAAAAGCCTTCAAATGGAGTTATTTTATGAAAAACAAAACTTGAGCTTGCCCTAGGAATGCATATCTTTTAAGAGTATTTTCTATACTAAAGCATATAGCTTTACTCCACTTGACCAATCTATTTCCTCTTTCACCTATTTGGTCACTTTTATGATTTCCTATGAATAGAAAACATCAAACTTGTTCCTCAACTTTTTTTTCATTTGGAACTAAGTTTCTTGCTTGTAGACCTTGCCTTGTTGTTTAATCACTCCCCACTAGAGAACAACCTTGCATTGCCAACTAAATTCAAACCTTGCCTTGCTAAACCTTATCTCTCCTTGTTGGGATCAAGACTATAGCCTTGCCTTGTTTGCTTTTCTGCAAACCTTTCCTTTTTGTGTATCTTGGCCATCCTCTCTTCAATACTTGGCCTACAGACTCACCTTCTTTGCTTAATGAAGATGAATCCACCTAAGATCTCGCTTCTGCATTCTTAGTTAGAGAGATAGATGAAACTATCCCATCTACCCGTACTAAAATACTATGCATTCAAGATATAACTCCTTCTATAGAGCCAGTAACTCTGAAGTCTATGTCTCAACTTCTAGATCTAAGAAGTTCTTACATGAAATTATTATTACTAGTTTCTAGCTATGGCATTCTAACCAAGCTTGAATTTTCCTTTTATTCCCCAAATCTAAATTCTATACTTTTGGTGGAATAAACATCTTTGTTCTATACACATAGAGAAGTGCAAAGTACTCATAGCTATGTAATTATGGTAATTACATGTGAACTAGATACTTAATTTACAAGTATTCTAAACTTGTAGGTGTTCTCAGAGTTCTATTCTAAGGTTTCAAAATACCTAGAGACCTCTTACATCTAATATTCTAACTCATGAGACCTTGTTAAAACAAGCCCTTGTCTCAATTTATCCTTTTTTGAAAAGGGAAATTATGAACTTATTTGAGTTTTTTCCATATTCTCATCTCTTTCTAGATGTATTACTTTACATGTTTTAATCCAAAATTTATTTTCTTTTATCATAATGCTACTTGCATTCTTCTTGATCATATGATTTTTGAGTATGAACTATCCTCTATTCTAGGTTTTGACTAGACATCCTAGAATTCTTAGCTACATAACTACTAAGTTTTTTATTTGAATGACCTTCATGTTGGAGTTAGACGTCGAAGCATGCGAACAGCACAAGGAAGAAGAAGAAGCTTGGAGCACAACACACAATACTGAATGTATTACTAGAGAATGTACAAAGATAAGTAGCCCACTAGGGCAATAGGCGTATATAAAAGCCGGGGAAAAAAACCTCCTAAAGAGGGAAAAAGTGCCCTGGCGGTCCTAGTGTATTCACACACATCACTACCTAAATATATCAATAAATCCCCCCTGGGAGTGATGCAGTGAACAAGGAGCTGGCACTCATGTATAAGGAAGTGCCAGGCTATGTGGAAATCACTCCACAAAAGGAAGTAAGCCCAAATCTTTGCGAAAAGCTTCAAACTTCTCCCTAGGCAAAGCCTTCGTGAAAAGGTCTTCAATGTTCTCCTGTGTGGGCACATATGCCAAGCTGATCTCCCCAGCAGAGAACCTCTCCCTGACATAGTGATAATGCACCTCAATGTGCTTAGTGCGAGCATGGAACACAGGGTTCCTCGCAAGTGCCAATGCGCTTTGAATGTCAGTGAAGATGGTGGTGGCAGAAGACTGACCAACACCCAAATCAACCATAAGGCATCTGAGCCACACACACTCATCAGTTGCTGTGAAAGCTGGCCTATACTCAGCCTCACAATTGGAAGTGGCCACAGTAGGCTGCTTCTTGCTCAACCAAGATATGCATGAGCTACTAAGCATGAAGCAAAAGCCACTAGTGGACACACGAGTGTCATAGCAACCAGCACAATCAGAGTCAGAAAAAGCATGCAAATCTGGTGGTAGTGATCCTCCCTTGGGATAAAACAACCCAAGTAGCCGAGTACCACTCAAATAGCAAAAGATGCCCTTAACTTCCTGCCAATGGTTGACTCTTGGGCAATGCATAAACCTACTCATCTGTGAGATAGAAAACTGAATATCTGGTCGAGTAATGCATAAGTAAATCAAGCATCCAACAACGTGTTAATAGAAAACAACATCAAATGCATCTCCAGCATCATGGAGACTTAATCGTAAACATGTCTCCATAGGAGTGGCAATAGGCTTACAGTCTTCAAGTCCAAAATGCTACAATAATGTGTCAATATATTTCGTTTGACACAAAGCCATTCCACCATCAATTGACATAAACTGAATGCCCAAATAGTGATGCAAATGCCCCAAATCAGACATCTCAAAGGAGGCATGCAAATCAGCCTTAAAATTAGCAATATGCTTCTCAGTAGGGCCAGTGAGCAGCATGTTGTCAACATAGACAACAATGATCAGAAGCACATCATTAGCATGCTTAACATATAAGGTTCTTTCAGTTGGATTGTTCTGAAAACCATGTGCAATCAGATAGGCATGTATCTTCTTATACCAAGCATGTGGTGCTTGCTTTAAACCATATAATGCCTTCTTTAACCTGCACACTTGGTTTTCATGCTCTTTCTGCACAAAACCACGGGGCTGAAAAGCATACACTTCTTCATGCAAGTCACCATTCAAAAATGTTGTTTTAATGTCCAACTAATGTACATTCCAACCATGATGAGCCGCAAGTGCACTGATGCGCCAAATAGTAGTCATACGGCATGTAGGTGCAAAGGTCTCATCAAAATCAATGCCTCTTTCCTGTGCATAACCCTTTGCAACAAGCCTAGCCTTATACCTGTCAACTGTACCATCTAATTTACTCTTCAGCTTGTATACCCACTTAGTGCCAATGGCCTTCTTGCCTGGAGGCAAGTCACATAAAGACCAAGTACCATTCTTCATTATAGCATCATATTCAGATTGCAGACTAAAATACCTTGATGCAGAAAATTGATTGTATCTCAAAAAGTTGAACAAAACGACCCAGACAAATTTCACTAGACCTGTAGGAGACTTCGAGATGCTTATACTGACGAATAGAAACTAGTATATACCTTTGGCACAAAAAGACGAAATAGCCTACACAAGCGCTGCGATAGTGCGTTCGGAGGCCGAAACGAGCTCAAATCGCAATTTTGGCACCATAGAGCGAAGCGGTTTTGATCTGAAAACACCATGAGTATGCTCACCAAAATTTGTGCAATTCTGAGACTGCAAATAGAGGAGTGTTGACGGCGCCCTCGATTAAGAGACGACCTGCTCTGATACCAATTGTTGGAGTTAGATGTCTATGGAAGCACGCAAACAGCACAAGGAAGAAGAAGAAGAAGCTTGAAACACAACACACAATACTGAATGTATTACTAGAGAATGTACAAAGATAAGTAGCCCACTAGGGCAATAGTTGTATATACAAGCTGGGGGAAAAGAACCTCCTAAAGAGGGAAAAAAGTGCCCTGGCAGGCCTAGTGTGTTCACACACATCACTACCTAAATATATCTACACTTCACAGTACTTAGCCTTGTCTTAAGACCCCCCTTGGTCTTGTATTTGAATCCTTTTGATTAATCTATGAAATTCATTCAATGATACCATACATGTGATATCTATTATTTTACTATTATATCCACAAACTTTTACACTTCTTTGATCAAAATGCTACTAATCGTTCAACTTGATCACTATTCATTATGAATTATATACATTTAGGTGATCTAGATTTCTTTCTAAGGTCAACTTGACTCATAGAATCCTAAGATCTTGGAACTCTCACTTTGAGTTCTCTTTCTATAGGTACCTTAGGGTCTGGTCTAAGATCTATTGATTCACAAAATCATACGATCTTAGGACTCATATCTCTTAGCATTTCTTAGCTTTGGAATTACTTTTTGAAAGCTCATAAGAGTATGTTGAATCAACCCATAAGTTCTTATAATGCCTTGAAACTAAAACTATGAGCACTATTGATCCTTCTTTCACATTAGGAATAATTTTGGCAATGGTTAAACTTCTACTTTATCTATGGTACTTTCATATCTTACCTCATCCTTACTTGAAATGTTATAGAGCTTTTTCAAAGTTCTCACTTGCAAACGTCAACGTATATAAGTTAACCTTTTTAACTCATTTTACTCAAAGTTAAATATAACTATTTCTTTTCCATCTACCGTACCTAAATTTTCTAAACTTATTCCTTTTTCTTTCTTAGACATAACTTCTACTATTTCAACTAGTTAATTTAACTAAAAGGTCTTTTGGAGGATGTCTTGGTTGTTCTGAGGATTCTATCCTCCAACCATCCCCAACCTAGACGAAAATGACAAAGACCATTTATCTTTGTCATTCACTTTCTAAAAACAAAAGTAGTATATCTGTGATACTTTAACCACATACTTTATGCTCACCCTAACTTATCTTGGTGATTAATAAAATGGTCTTCTACAAACTAAAAATGCATCATGCACTTCACAATTCTAAAAATCATACCATCTATGTATGCATGTATACATTCATGCATCTTCTTCTCTACTTAATTTAGGAGATTTCATCTCTTTACACTCCAATAATCTTTGGAGACAACACTAGCTCACTTCATTTGGTTGCTAATCCTGTATATCATGCAAGGACTAAGCACATTGAAGTGCACTATCATTATGTAAGGGAGAAAAAACTTAGCAAGGATATTCAACTCTCCTATGTATCAACTCATTTACAATGTGTAGATATACTCACAAAGTCATTGGATGGAACAAAGATGAATAGGTTTGAATTGATTACTCGTTTGCAGGAAATCAAGGAGGAATGAAGACCAAGCATGTTAGGTTTGAGGGGGAGCTATTAGTGCAATTAAAACCAAGCCCATGTACTTGGTTAATTAGCGCATGCTTGATTTATTCGCATAACTTATGCAAGGCTTCATATGATCAAACTCTTATCTTTGTAAAAGTGGTCCACATCCACATGGAGTTAGGAAGCTCTAAAATCATGAATCATTTGGTTGTTGAGTGATAACAGAATCTTTCCTATAGTTTAGGATTCACCTTTTAGGTAGATGTTTGAATTTGAATTCAAACTTTGGCTCCAAGTGTAACTATAAGAAGAGGATCAAAAAGACCTGTGTGCATCTCAAGCCTATGAGATCATTTTGAAGGACATTCATTGTGAAGTGAGAGCTTATCTCATAGCTCATTCACCTCTCACACATTGAGCAATGTATGATTTCCAATGACATTGTATTTGTATGTGATTTAATACATATATGATCATTACATTCTCATTTCACTTCTCTATTATAACTCCATCAAAATAGTGATATCCTCAGAGCTTGTTCTCAATGCTTAGTTGATCATTTTCCATGATATAAAGCATGGTAGATTCAGCATCCTGTCTATCATACAACTACAAAATGTCATTAGCATTGCTTCTCGTGATCGTGAGATATTAATATATCTTTGCTCATTGGTCTGATGGGTGTTGTAGCCCATAAATATCGAGATGATGGTGTGATTTGCTAAACATATTTCTCTGTGTGTAGTCCATCATTTTTTATGAAATTACTCATGATTGATAGCGTACTAAGTTATTTTGAGTTCCCTAGAAGGAATTAAGCCAATTGCTACTGTGCTCAGAGAAATGTTCAAAACATTAAATAGTTGTAGGATGTAAAATAGTAAGTTTTTGTTCTTGGATCAACTTCCCACCTATTTGTTTTGATCCATTGATTAATGGATAATCTTCCAAGCAACATATATGATTGTTTCTAATCATTAGCTAGCTTAAGAGGCTCACTACACTCTCGAGCTAGCATTCTTAGTAGGTGTGAAGCAGGATCTAGCAACACCACTTCATCTCTTGTGACTATCCACCATCTCCTCCAACAATAAATTGCATCTTGTTTAGAGTGATGTATGTGGTCCTATGCAGACACCTCTTTTTAGGAACTACCTTTACCTCATAAAATTTATTGATAATTATTCCCCTCATGCATGGGTGTATCCATTGAAATCAAAGTCCTAAGTGTTTATGTGCTTCAAATAGTTTCTTGTTATAGCTGAAAATTTGTCAGCATGTAAATTGAGCACCCTACATTATGACTGAGGGGGGAATACATGTCTTCTGAATTTAATGCATTTCTGATTGAACGTTGGATAAACCATTAGTGTAGAGTTCTATATATGCCTCAATAGAATGGAGTTGCTAATAAGAAAGAAGAAGTCTCTCATGGAGATGTTGAGGTGTATGGTCAGAAGTCAAGCTTAACCACATATCTTTTGGCTTGAGGCTATTAGCTGTCCATCATATGTACTTAACATGTGTCCTACCAATGCACTATAATCTATTACTCCATATGAGGCTTGGCATGATTGCAAGCTATCCACTGCTCATCTGCATGCCTTTGGTTGCCTCACATATGCATTAGTGCCTAAACAACAATGCAAGAAATTGGATGATAAAGCAAGGAAATGTATTTTGATGGGTACACTTTTGAAATCAAAGGTTATCATTCGTATCATCCATAAAATAAATGAATTTTGGTTATCCGTGATGTTTTTTTGTGGAAGATGCAATTCGGCCATTACTTTCATGTATTAAAGAGACATCAGTTATCTCAAAAGATGTGTATGGCATTTTCATGCCTCTTTTTAGAGGTGAAAAATCAAGTGTTGGTCCAAATGAGGCAATTTCTCAACCTTTATAGGTTCCACATGATGATGTAGATCATTCCATTTCTGATGTAGATTTATATGATGCATTTGTTGATGAGAGGGCTGACATAGAAGAGTCTAAAACTATGCCTAAATGGTTGGTGTAGACCTTGAGAGATAGCAAATTAGATGCACTTCTGTCATATCATTGGGGCTCTCATCGTGCTTCTTTTGCATCAAATTGCTATGCACTTTCCTTGTTTTTTCATGAGCCCATCCACCCTCATCTCTATTTAAAGAGTCTCAATGTGCCTAAAAACATGCACAAATACCTCTCAAATCATATTCCCTTGTTCTTACCCCATGATCTCTTCTATAAAATTATCTTACTCGATGAAGTCAAAGAAGATGGAGATAAAGAGGAATGAATGAACTTCTCTTTCACATGAGTGAGCCAATTCTTTTGATGGTTGGGTGTATTTCCCTATTCATGGGGAATGGAAGAGAACAAATAACTAGTATTTCTCTCATGTATTCTTCTCTCACACTTCTTTTCATGGTACTAGATGAACACATGGAGACAAGAGATGAGATGAAGTTTTTGGAAGAAATAAGAGAAATGGAATGGATGGAAGCAAGGAACCTAAAAAGGAAAAATGAGAGGAGCAAAGGAGATATTTTCTCTCCAACGAGAACATTGGAGATTTGAACAAATTCAAGGGTGGTGACAATGGAAGCCAAAGAGCAAACAAGGAGAAGGAGTTTGTACCACAAGCTATGGCTTCAAAGTTAAGAAACTATCTCCTAAAGTCCTTTGGTGGAACTTGCAAAGTGGCACATCTAAACAAAGTTTCCAACCAATGGTCGCTTAGTACCTAGTCAACTTTTGGTGCATGTTGCTCTTTACTCGAGTGGATCATTTGAATGTGTTTTCTATTTTTTAAGAATGCTCCTTTTGTAATCTTTCAAAATATACTTTTGGATTCTGCGAAGATTGGAATTTTTTGTGTGAAGAGATAGTGCTCAACTTCTATGTTTCAGTAGTTTTGGACATGAAGTTTGCAACTTCATCAACAATCTTTTGGTGAGAAAAAACTTCCAACGCTCCATGCAAGTGTGTTTCCAATTTCTAATTTCCCCCATGGTTTGTAACGTATTGTCAAAGTCTAGAAAAAGCCTCAATTTTTAGTTTAGGTTAGCATTATCTACTCAAAGTTATTGTAGACGTGTGAATTATCAGTGCATTTTATTCTTGTATAGGGACCATATTAATTGCATGTATTTTGATGAGGAAAAATGATGCCTATCTTGAATGCTGATTGTAGTATTTGGGTGAGGGATTGAGTGTAAGTCAAAGAGGATGGACATGGTAGGAAGAACTATACTACACATATAGGTATATTTATTGCAAAATGCATTGGCCTAGTTGTTTGACAAGATACATGAATTGAGAATTATCTCAACGTGTCCACTCATCATAAATTGAAGGATAATATAACTAATGACAAAGTGTCTTAATTAATCAAGATATAGTGAATTAAAAGTTTCATGAAACTAGAGCATTTGTAAGTTGAATTGTGATGAGCAAGTAAGTTTTCAAGAGATAAGATCTCTTGTAAAAGTTTGGAAGCAAAGTATGAAGCTAATTAAGATAAAAGAAATTCTGATTATGCATGTGTTAAAGCCTTATTTCAAGACTTTAAGGATTATTAGAGAGAAGGATATAAATTTTCCTCAAAAAGATTATATACATTAAGCTTAACAATATTCACAAGTTGCAACTTTGGCATGAAGATAACAAGCTAGTGAAGGATTTTTACCTTCATGAGAGTCTTGCAAAGTGAATTTGAGACTATAGGATATCACAACTAGAAATATTTAAGCTTAGTCCAAGCATCACTTAAATCAAATGGTGAACATACATTTCTTAATCATTTAGGAAACAAATTATAAGGGATCCATGGAATGGGCTTCATGAGGAAGCATCGATGGGTGCTGATATTTTCAAGTAATTAACTAATCATAAGCAACAGCTTTATGGCCTAGAGAAAAGATCCCATATGAAGTTGGCGTACTCAAATATAAATCAGCTCAGGAATTACTCATTCACAGATATAAAAGGAATCTAAGAAAGTTTGAGAAGAATGAGGATATAGCAAAGGATCAAGAGAAGGAATCTAAAATTACCTGGATTTGATCTTGGTATTCAGTTCTAATTATATGATTGTATAAAGATAACCACGAATCAAATAATCATTTGAACCAACTTTCACTGGTTTCAGAAATAAATGATATTCATGAGTCCATAGTTATAAGAATCCATTCTTTTGGATTTTATTACAATCCCATCATAGATTAGGAATCCATAGTTGGTTTGATGAGGATGTGATACACAGATTGGAAGAAAGATCCAATGGTATGGGATAATGGATACAATTTCCCTTTAAGAAATTGTATGTTATGAATGGGGAGAAATGACTCATCGTCCATGGGTAGTATTTTTGTTAAACTAGAAGGATGGGTAGATATATCCTTAAGGAATTGACTTGTCATGGGGAATATTTGTTTTCCCAATAGAGTATGATAAGGAGATTTTAGGTCCATAGATCTTATTTACTCATGATAGACTATCTTTTTAGAATGTATAGATATGATGGTCCATACATAAAGAATGGATGTTCATTTATTCATCCATAGTCTCTTTCAAAGGGATGACAAAGAATAGAAAAATCTCAAATTATATTATTATTTTAGTGGAAGTAAATCTACTTTACTTGTAGAGATAATGCATAGCACGGATTTGTCTCTAGAGGTGGTAACTATAGCTTGCTCCTAGAGTAACTATTTAGATTGAATTTATCGAGTAAAATGCATAGATAGGATTGTCACAGTGTTCTATCAAAGACAATAAAGGCATCACTTAGTCACTGTGGTTAGATTGAGTCTCAGCTCAAGACTCTAAGATGAACATTTATTGTGTTTATGGACTTTGACTAGATGGGGAAGATCTATTTGTTGGTATTAGAGAGATTAGAAATTAGTAATGAATTTTTACTTTAGAATTGGAAGAGTTATAGATAAATCTGATCCATAAAAGCATTAATCTCTTGTTTTGTATTGCTTTATGAAGATGATCATTTATCATAGGAAGATTTATCATTACAAATTGTCTAAATCTCACAAAAGGAATGTTTTTCCATTCATATGGAAAACTAAAGGGAATAGAAAAGACTAGACTAGAGTTTGCAAAACACTAATTTAAACTTGTTGGAAACAATGTCATGTTTAAGCTTAAACTCTAATTTCTAGAAAAACGTAAAATCATAAGCTCACAATTTTTAAAAAATGGTAAAGTTCAAAGATGGGAAAAATGTTTATGGCATATTCCAATAGTTCTTTAGGAGGAATATGCAACTGTATACAACACTTAGCTATATGAGATCTAAAATCTTGTTGCTCTAATTTCAACTCAAAAACTAGTGGAAGAGGATGAAGAAGACTTTCTCTCATCGTTCATAGTCCATGATTCACCAACCAGTGGAAGAGGAAGAAGAAAACTTTCTCTCATCATATATATATATATATATATATATATATATATATATATATATATATATATATATATATATATATATGTATATATATATATATATATATATATATATATATATATATATATATATATATATATATATATATATATATATATATATATGACCACAAAAAAAGTATATTCAGAAACTTTTAGAAAGCTTTAAAATGCAACATTCAAAACCTATGCAAAATCATATGGATGTTATTCCTTCTTTACAAGTAGAAGTAGATTCACTACCTTTTGAAGATCCTATTTATAGTCAAGCAATACGTTGCTTGGTATATGTTTGTAATACATGTCCATATATAAAGCTTTCTATTTCTCAAGTATCAAATTTCATGCACAAACCTCTTAAAATTCATTTGGAATTAATTAAATGAATTTTTGGATATTTGAAAGTGAAAAAGAACTCTTTTATGGTATTTCCTAAGTTGCCATATTTTATACTTGAAGGATTTGCATATTCTGATTAGACAAGTGATAAAGACTCAATAAGATCAACAATTGGTTTCTATTTCTTTGTTGGAGAGTTATTGATTTCATGGCCTTTTAAGAAAATCCTACAGTACTACATCTTCAAGTGAACTCGAGTACAGGGAAGCCTTTACAGGTACAATAGAAGATACATGGTTACAAAAGATTTTAAGCTATCTTTATGTTCATTGTTACTTAGCTATGCATATATTTTTAAATAGCCAAAGTCTTATAGCTATTTCAAAGAACCATGTTCATCATGCAAGGACAAAGCATGTTGAATTCTACTATCATTATATACATGAACAAGTAACAAAGAAGGACATTGAGATTATTTATGTTCCTACAAGTGAGAATGTGGTAGATATCAAGAGAAAGACATCACAAGTTATGCAAATTATTAAATCTTACACAAATATGACATTTGGGGAGGGGGCTGTTGGAAACAATGTCATATTTGAACGTAAAGTCTAATTTCCATCAAACCCTAAAATAAGTTAAAAGATGGTAAAAATTTTATGGCATAGTATTAAGTTTCTTCAAGAGATCTATCTAACCATATATAATACTTACCTATCTTAGATCTAAATGCCCCTTAAAAGACAAAACCTAATTTCAGCTTTTCAATATGCTTTCACAAATTATTCAATAAAAAACGTAAATGGCTGAGATTTGAGTTAAAAAAAAAGCATAAGATCAATTGATGAGATTATTGTGGCTATAATTTAAGGTGAAAACTCATCATATGTGCCATGTCATTAGCTTTACATGAGCGACACTCCCAAGAATGTAATTTCAAGTATCTTATTGCTATTATTTACTTCCTTCATCTTCTTGTTATTGTTCCAGGTGGTTTTCCAACCTCTACCTCAAGGAAACAGGTGCATGCATATATATGCATCAAAGACAGAGTTCCATACATCAATTACTTACTAATTACACACTCATACATAGTGCATTGGCTATATTTTCCTTATATAGTCAATTATTCACTTATATTCTAGCACACATATTTTTCTTTAACTCTTTGGCACAATTCTCTTATGTTTTCCACCTAGATTGTTGAGATATCAAGCTCAACATGTGATGATCTAGGATGACACGTACCAGTTTTTTGTTTCTCTGACATGTATAGTGGTCACGTCGGTATATGTCAGGGACACTTCATTGAGATTTATTAGATTTATCCACCGAAAGTGATGGAACATTTGTTCCTTGCCAACTAACTCATTCGCAAACATTAGGTTTTTCCATATGTACTCATCTTTATATATTGCACTTGTATTCTTGTTTTTTAGGTCATTCTTGTACATTCCTTTTTATGTAATAGAAGAAGAAGAAGAAGATCATTCTTCCTTGCCTCAATCTCTGTGTGTGCTTCTCCTTGAGAGTGAGAGTGTGTGTGTGAGCTCTCTTCCTTATCTCCTTCCTCGCAACATGGTATCAGAGCCAGCGTGGCTGTAGAGAGCTTGTGGAGAAGGCGACGGTGAAGAGTATGCAGCAAGGCATGGAGAAAACGCGATTCACAAATGACCTCTCTTTGCTATGAAAAGCAGCGTGAAAGTAGAAGACCTCAAATTATTTTCAAGATTTATCCCTTAAGGGTCACTCGTTTTTGTTAGATCGAAGTTTTGGAGCCATCTCGACCTCTGTTTTGAGCTCGCAAGGTGGGGTTCGTAGAAAAACCAGGTCAGTTTCAAAAACTGTAACTTGCCTTGTGTTCGGCAACACTCATATATTCTAGATCCAGAATTTCAAGCAATTCCATGTACTGTTGATACACATAAACTGTGTTTTTCTGAGATCCAACTGTCACGTCATAGTGCGACAGTTTTCAAGCAGAAGTGCTACTTGTAGTGTTTTGCAGTGTTGTGAATTGTTGTAGAATGGCAAACACAGATGGAATGAGTCAGCTTATGAGTGATAAGCTGGACAAGAAGAACTTCCATGCTTGGAATTCAGAATGATGAATTTCCTGATGGGAAAAGGCTATTGGAAGTACATCAAAGGAGAGAATGAAAAATGCTCCGTAGTTACCAGAAAGGAATCAGACTGCAAATCAGGTAGAGCATATGAGGAATGGAATCAAGGAGCACAAAAGGTAATGTACTGGCTATCTGTTAGCATACAAGATAGCATGATTGGGCACATACAGGATGGCAAGACTCCGAAAGAGGCTTGGAACAGTTTGGTCACATTGTATGAGACCAATACAAAGGCATGGAAATTACAACTCAAGAACGAGCTGCATACCTTGAAGAAAAAGAGCATGTCGATAAGTGACTATACCCTAAAAATCAAAAGCATCTGTGAGTCACTTGCATCTATTGGAGTGAATGTAGATGATGATGATAAGGTGGAAGTATGCCTTCATGGTTTAGGAGCTGCATATAAGCAGTTCAGAACTTCTATACAGACCAGGGAAAATATTCCAAATTTTGCTGATTTGGTATCTATGCTGATTATTGAAGAAAAGAATCTCGGTGAGGATTCAAACTCCCAAGGAAAGCCCAGTTCTGAGTAGGTATTCTACTCTGGTAGAGGAAGAGGCAGAGGTAGAGGTTTCGAAAGTGGAAGAGGAAATAGTAATCAAGACCAAAGTCAACAACAGAATCATGCAGGAGGAAGAAGACAGTTTCGAGGCAGGAGGAGCCAAAGAGGCGGCAGAAATTTCCAAAGAAATGATTCAAGTAATAACAGTAAAGGATGTTGGAATTGTGGTAAACCTGGACACTTTGAACATGATTGCAGGTTGAAGAATCAAAATAACAAAAGGTATCAGAATAAATATGCATCCACAAGTGTAGATGATTCTAAGAAGTTGTTCATGGTTCAACATCACATGATGAATACGATGTCTGTTGGTGTTTCAAAATCAAATGATAATGTTTGGTATGTTGATTCAGGTGCTTCAAATCACATGACCAGTCATGCGGAATGGTTTAGTACTTCGCAAAAATTGCCAATTCCTGGATATGTTGAAATAGGTGATGACACATCACATCCTATTGAGCATACAGGAAACATAGCACTATCGATGGAGGATGGAAAGGTAAAACATCTTGTTGATGTGCTGCATGTTCCAAATATAACAAAGAATCTAGTTTTTGTTGGAAAAATGGTTGACCAAGGATTACAAGTCAGGTTCAATGCTGATGGATTATATGTAGAAGAGTACAAGCAGGATGGACGACTGGTTTCCAAAGGAAACAAAGTGGGTAGGATGTTCACCTTAAATGTGAAGATTCCTGAAATGAATGCATCCATGTTTGCAAAAGGTGTAGGAGTTATTGCAGATATAGAGATGTGGCACAAACGGATTGGACATGCAAACTTGCAAAGGCTGAAATTGATGCAGTCCAAGGAGATTCTCCATGGACTACCAAATTTCAAAGTTGTAGAAATGCAAAAGGTATGTGCAACATGTCAATTTGGTAAACAGTCAAGAGCATCATTTCCACATGACAAGCATGTTAGTGAGAATGTACTAGAAGTAGTACATACAGATATTTGGGGTCTAGCAAAGACCACATCTATGGGTGGTTGCAGGTTTTATGTTACTTTCATTGATGACCATACACGCAAAGTATGGGTATATTTCATGAAAGAGAAGAGCGAGGTCTTCACTCACTTCCAGAATTTTAAAGCTATGGTGGAAAAGCAGACAGGGAAGTACATTCAAACATTTAGATCTAATGGAGGAGGTGAATACATGTCAAATGAGTTCAAAAGTTTTCTAAAAAATCATGGAATTTGGCGTCAGTTCTCATGCAGGTGCACACCACAACAGAATGGCATTGCTGAACGCAAAAATAGATATATTGCAGAAAGTAGCAAGAGCCTTGATGGAGAAGAATATGCCTCATTGTTATTGGGCAGAAGCTGTGCATACTGCTGTATACATCATGAATAGAACTCCGACTACTGTTGTACATCAAGTTACACCTGAAGAGAAGTTTAGAGGTAGAAAGCCAAACTTATCACATCTGAAAGTTTTTTGGTTGTATTGCATGTGTATATGTCCTAGATGAATTGAGGACAAAGCTTGATCCAAAAGTAGAAAAGAGTGTCTTCATTGGATACTCCCTTAGCAAAAGAGATATATATGCTATAACCCACTCACAGGACATGTGAAGGTGAGCAGAGATGTGGTATTTGATGAAATGTCAAGCTTCTATGCAGATGCCAAAGAAGGACTGAATCTTGAACCGAATGATAAAAAAAATGCTGAAAAATCAAGTGCGGAATCTCAAGTTTTGAGTGGACCGGATGCATCACCAAGCAATAGTTCCAACTCAAATCCACGGAGTGGAAGATTGCGTGGAAATTTGAGTCCAGCAAATTCATCAAATACATCCAAAAAAGGTAAAGAAAAGCTTTCTGCAGGTCATAAAACATGTGCAGGTTTTGAAGACGTTGATGGAGATTCAAGCGGTTCAGAAAAGAGTCTTGATGAGGAACTTGGACTGCCATCTATGAAGACTCAAGGAGTAAGAAGGACACATGCAGATGATACAAGGAGAAGTGACCCAGGACCAAGAAGATCTGGGAGGATGTGGAATTTACTGCAATGATTGACGTATGACAGTTATATGGCTCGTCATTGTGCCTACATGACAAAGGTAATACAAGATGCTGAACCTTCTTGCTTTGAAGATGCAATTGGAATTGCAGATTGGGAAAAAGCTATGGATGAGGAGATGGTTGCACTTTATGGAAATGATACATGGAAGCTGGTTCCATTGTCGCAAGGAAAGAAATCCATAGGCTGCAAATGGGTTTACAAGGTAAAACATAATGCTGATGGTAGCATAAGCAGGTATAAAGCACGATTGGTAGCTAAAGGATATGCACAGACATATGGCATTGATTATGAGAAAACATTCAGCCCTGTAGCTAAAATGTCTGTTGTTTGAACACTTGTTGCATTAGCTATAGTAAAAGAATGGACTGTGCATCAGATCTATGTGAAGAATGCTTTCCTACCTAGTGAGTTACTGAAGAAGTATATGTTGGAGATAGATGTCTGCAGAAGCACGTGAACAGCACAAGGAAGAAGGAGTAGCTTGGAGCACAAACACACAATACTAAATGTATTACTAGAGAATGTACAAAGATAAGTAGCCCATTAGGGCAATAGGCGTATATACAAGCCGGGGGGAAAAAACCTCCTAAAGAGGGAAAAAAGTGCTCCGGTGGTCCTAGTGTGTTCACACACATCACTACCTAAATATATCAACAAATCCCCCCTGGGAGTGATGCGGTGAACAAGGAGCTGGCACTCATGTATAAGGAAGTGCCAAGCTATGTGGAAATCACTCCACAAAAGGAAGTAAGCCCAAAGTTTACAGAAAGCTTCAAACTTCTCCCTAGGCAAAGCCTTCGTGAAAAGGTCTGCTATGTTCTCCTGCGTGGGCACATATGCCAAGTTGATCTCCCCAGTAGAGAACCTCTTCCTCATATAGTGATAATGCACCTTGATGTGCTTAGTACGAGCATGGAACACAGGGTTCCTCGCAACTGCCAATGCCCTCTGATTGTTAGTGAAGATGGTGGTGGCAGAAGACTGGCCAACACCCAAATCAGCCATAAGGCGTCTAAGCCACACACACTCAACAGTCACTGTGAAAGCTGCCCTATACTCAGCCTCACAACTGGAAGTGGCCAAAATAGGCTGCTTCTTGCTCAACCAAGATATACATGAGCTACCAAGCATGTGGACCCTATCTGCGTCAGAAAAAGCATGCAAATCTGGCGGTAGTGATCCCCCCTTGGGATAAAACAACCCAAGTAGCCGAGTACCACAAGTAGCGAAAGATGCGCTTAACCACCTTCCAATGCGTAACTCCTGGGCAATGCATAAACCTGCTCATCTGTGAGACAGCAAACTGAATATCTGGCCGAGTAATGCATAAGTAAATCAAGCATCCAACAGCTGATAGAGAACAACATCAAATGCATCTCCAGCATCATGAAGACTCAATTGTAAACCTGTCTCCATAGGAGTGGCAATAGGCTTACAGTCTTCAAGGCCAAAATGCTGCAATAATGTGTCAATATATTTCGTTTGACACAAAGCCATTCCACCATCAACTTGCATAAACTGAATGCCCAAATAGTGATGCAAATGCCCCAAATTAGACATCTCAAATGAGGCATGCAAATCAGCCTTGAAATCAGCAATATGCTTCTCAATAGGACCAGTGAGCAGGATGTCGTCAACATAGACAACAATGATTAGAAGCACATCATTAGCACGCTTAACATATAAGGTGCTTTCAGTTGGACTGTTCTCAAAACCATGTGCAACCAGATAGGCATGTATCTTCTCATACCAAGCACGTGGTGCTTGCTTTAAACCATATAATGCCTTCTTTAACCTGGACACCTGGTTTTCATGCCCTTTCTGCACAAAGCCACGGGGCTGAAAAACATTCACTTCTTCATGCAAGTCACCATTTAGAAATGTTGTTTTAATGTCCAACTGATGTACATTCCGACCATGATGGGCTGCAAGTGCACAAATGCTCCGAACAGTAGTCATACGGCATGTAGGTGCAAAGGTCTCATCAAAATCAATGCCTCTTTCTTGCGCATAACCCTTTGCAACAAGCCTAGCCTTATACCTATCAACTCTACCATCAGGTTTACGCTTCAGCTTGTATATCCACTTAGTGCCAATGGCCTTCTTGCGAGGAGGCAAGTCACATAAAGACCATGTACCATTCTTCATTATAACATCATATTCAGATTGCATAGAAGCCATCCAATTTTTTGAATTCTGTGCTTCATCAAAAGAAACAGGCTCATTCTCATCACAGAGACTAGACGCAGCCATAGCATAGCAATCTAATGCAAAGGAGGCACTATGAGAGCTTGAATGAGTACGATATGACAAATGGGCATCTAATTTGCTGTCACGCAAAGTCTGCACCAACCATTTTGGCATAGTTTTTGCCTGCTCAATATTAGCTCTCTCATCAACAAGTGCATCATGTAAATCTGCCTCAGAAATGGAATGATCTGCATCATCATATGAAACCTGCAAAGGCTGAGAAGTTGTCTCATTAGGACCAGCACTAGACTGTCCACTTGTAAAAAGAGGCATCAAAGTATCATACATGTCTTTAGAGCTAATAGATGTCTCCTTAGTACATGAAAGCAATGGTTGAATAGAATCTTCCACAAAGACAACATCACGACTAACCAGAATGCATTTAGTCTGTGGATGATACACAGGATAGCCTTTACTTTCAGAACTGTACCCAACTAAAATACATTTTACTGCCTTATCATCCAATTTTTTGTGATATTGTTCAGGCACTAGTGCATATGCCAAACAACCAAAAACACGCAGATGAGAAACAGATGGCTTGCGGTCATCCCAAGCCTCATATGGAGTGATAGACTGTAGCGCTTTAGTGGGACACTTGTTCAGTACATATGTTGCACACATGACAGCCTCAAGCCAGAAACTATGTGGTAAAGCCTGACTCTTGACCATGCACCTTGCCATCTCCATGAGTGACTTGTTCTTTCATTCAACAACTCCATTCTATTGAGGTGTATACGGCACTGTACACTAGTGTTTTATCCCACGTTCAGCTAGAAATGCATTAAAATCAGAAGACATATATTCCCCCCCTCGATCAGAACGGAGGGTGACCATTTTACATGTTGACAGATTTTCAGCCAAAACCAAAAACTGTTTATAGCACATGAACACTTTGGACTTTACTTTGAGTGGATATACCCATGCATGCCTGGAAAAATCATCAATGAAAGTCACGAAGTAAAGGTAATGTCCAAAAGAGGGTGTCTGCATAGGACCACAGACATCACTATGTACAAGCTGCAATTTCTGTGTAGCCCGAACTGAACCATCTTTTGGAAAGGAGGAACGCTGCATTCTGCCCAAAATATAGCCTTCACAAACATGTTTTCCAGGTGCCTCAAGTTTGGGCAAAGAGGACACCATTTCAGATTTCTGTAGGTGTAGCAGACTAGCAAAATTCAGATGACCAAAGCGTGCATGCCAAAGCTTTGCATCTGACATAGCCTGAGAATCATGAACTGCACATGCCGAATTATTCATAGATCTTTCATAGTCTATGAGCTTATATAGCCCACGACATAAAATGCAAGAAGCAATAACAACATCGCCATTTGACAGATCATGAACTGTACATCTATCATCAACAAATTTCGCAACCAAGCCAATCTTGGCTAATGCAAAAACTGATAACAAATTCTTCTTGATCCCTGGCACAAATAAAGCATCTGACAAGGTGAAAGAACTACCATGAGCAGTAGTCAGAATGATCTTACCAACTAAAATAACAGGATACGAGGAGTTGTTGGCGCATGTGATAGTATTCCCTGTAGGGGCAGGCTCGAGTGAAGAGAAGAAATTGCGCTGCGAGGTAATATGTTTGGTCGCCCCACTATCAAAGTACCAAACATCTGAGTCCACTGCAGACATGCACTGCTCATGAGAAGATGGGTCAAAACTGCAAACAGTAGTAAACGCCCATTCTTCTTCCTGCACAAGATTAGCAGACTCTATTTTTGGTGTAGAGGCTTCTGCAACAACCATTCCAGCCTCCTTTTTCTTTGCCTCTTTTGTGGCCAGTTTTGGACAGTTCTTTATGATATGATCATTCCCTTTACAGTACTTGCAAAACAATTTCTACTTTTCTGATTTCTTCTCATCTTTATCCTGATTCTTCGAATGTGCAGCATTTGCAGATTTCTGCTTACTAGTAGAAGAGCTCCATTTTCCTTTGCCCTTCTGACTAGCTAGGAAAGCTTGATCTGCAACATGCATAATGGACATGTTCTACCTGAACTGATCTTCCTGCAACAGAACAGAGACTAACTCCTCAAATGACAAGGCATTTGGATTGCCTTTCATCATCAACCGAAGAGTAGAAGCAAAACTCTGATATGAATCAGGAAGACCATTCAGAATGGTCTGCACAAGTGAGCTATCTGGTATAACCTCATCAGCAGAAATCAACTATTCCTTCAAGTCTTTGATCTTTGTTAGGAAACTGTCCATAGAATCACCTTCATTCATGTGCTCACTCTCCAACTATTTTCGGAGGTAAGCAACACGAGCCTCATTCCTAGCTTGGTACAATGTGGTAAGTGTATCCCAAGCATCCTTAGCTGTTCTGCAAGAGCAAATATGAGGAATAATGGCACGTTTGATAGACAAAGCTATCAATGCATGTGCCTGGGCATCTCTGCCATGCCAACAAATCTGCTCTGCAGTAGGTGCAGCAGAAATAGTAGCACGAACAGGAATCTGCACAATATTATCTTCGACACCATCTTCATCAGCTCCAACACCTGTATTCGTAGTACCTGTTGGTACAGGTGTAAGAGGACGTCTTTCAACACCCTGCACAATGTTCCACAATCCTTTTGCAACCAATACATGTCGCATCATATAAGCCCATAATGGGTAGTTGGTACCATCCAACTTATCCTCAACAGCCAACATACGGAATACATCACTACTTTCAGCCATGGCCGGTGACTAAAATACCTTGATGCAGAAAATTGATTGTATCTCAAAAAGTTGAACGAAACTGCCCAGACGAGTTCTGCTAAACCTGTAGCAAACTTCGAGACGCTTATACTGGCGAACAGAAATAGGTAAATAACTTTGGCACAAAAAGATGAAATAGCCTTCACAAGCGCTGCGATAGTGCGTTCGGAGGCCAAAATGAGCTCAGATCACGATTTCGGCACCACATAGCAAAGCTGTTTTGATCTCGGAAACACCTTGAGTATGCTCACCAAAATTCATACGATTCTGAGACTGCAAACGGAGGAGTGTCGACGGCGCCCTAGATGAAGCAACGACCTGCTCTGATACCAATTGTTGGAGATAGATGTCTGCGGAAGCACGCGAACAGCACAAGGAAGAAGGAGAAGCTTGGAACACAAACACACAATACTGAATGTATTACTAGAGAATGTACAAAGATAAGTATCCCATTAGGGCAATAGGCGTATATACAAGCCGGGGGAAAAAAACCTCCTAAAGAGGGAAAAAAGTGCCCCGACGGTCCTAGTGTGTTCACACACATCACCACCTAAATATATCAACAGTATATATGGACTAGCCACAAGGATATGAAGATTCAAAGAATCCAGAATATGTTTGCATGTTGCAAAAGGCTTTGTATGGGTTGAAGCAAGCCCCTCGTGCATGCATGCAAGGATTGCTGATTACTTATCCAGCATTGGGTTTTCTATGTGTGATGCAAAAACTCACTATATGCAAGGAAGGTTGATGATGGCATCACTATTGTGGCTATTTATGTTGATGACCTAATTGTAGGTGGTGATAATGAAGGAAGCATCAAAGAGGTAAAGCAACTTCTTATGCAGGAATTTGACATGAAAGATCTTGGTGTGTTGTGCTATTTCTTGGGCATTGAGTTTATTCATACAGAAACAAGTATATGGACGTCACAAAGGCAATATGGCTTGAATATGCTGCAAAAGTATGGTATGGGTGATTGTAAGCCAATTTCTATGCCATTAGATCAGAATTTGAAGTTGGATATTACATCAAGTGAAGCACTGGAAAATTCTACTATGTACAGGAAAATTGTGGGAAGTCTTATATATTTCATAATTACAAGGCCTGATCTAAGTTATATTGTTGGACTTGAAAGTCAGTTTATGTAGGTTCCTAGGAAGTCACATTTGGATGCTTTGAGGCACACTCTCCATTATGTGAGTGCTACTTTGGATTATGCATTGTTTTATGAGGCTGGTGTAGATTTGCAGGTTTATGGATACACCGATGCAGATTGGGTTGGTAGCATTCCAGATAGAAGATCTACTAGTGGTTTTCTATTCTCACTTGGGAGTGCAGCTATTACATGGAGCAGCAAGAAGCAACCCACTGCTGCTTTATCGAGTAGAGAGGCGGAGTACAGAGGTGCTGCAATGGCAGCATGTGAGGAATCATGGCTGGAAATGTTACTTGCAGATTTAGGTGTGGAAGTGGGAAAGACTATCACTATTTATTGTGATAATCTTAGCAACATACAGTTAGCACGAAATCCTGTTTTCCATGCTAGAACAAAGCATATCGAGGTACATTATCACTTCATCAGAGAAAAGGTATTAGCAGGTGATATTGATCTTGTTTATGTCAGAACAGATGAGCAGGTTGTTGATATTTTCACAAAAGCACTTGGAGCTGAGAAGTTGAAGAATTTTCGAGAGATGCTTGGATTACACGATACGGCATTGAGCTTGAGGGGGAGTGTTCAGATATCAAGCTCAACATGTGATGATCCAAGATGATACGTACCAGTTTTTTGTTTCTCTGACATGTATAGTGGTCACGCTGGTATATGTCAAGGATACTTCATTGAGCTTTATTAGATTTATTTACCGAGAGTGATGGCACATTTGTTCCTTGCCAGCTCACTCATTCGCAGACATTAGGTTTTTCTTTATGTACTAATGTTTATATATTCCACTTAATGTATTCTTGTTTTTTAGGTCATTCTTGTACATTTCTTTTTATGTAATAGAAGAAGAAGAAGAAGAAGATCATTCTTCCTTGCCTCAATATGTGTGTGTGCTTCTCCTTGAGAGTGAGTGTGTGTGTGTGAGCTCTCTTCCTTATCTCCTTCCTCGTGACATAGATCTGGTTTGACCTCTCTTCAAACAAAACTCTTCCAAATAGAGGTTAGTCCAATTTATATATGGATGATAAACCAAGGATGTATGAACTAGGACGGATTTTGCATTGAACACAAGGATAGTTTAGGTTAAAGTTGTTGCTTGTGAGTACACTCAAGGTTAGGAATACCTAGAGTGGTATGATACAAATTCTATCATCTAATTCAAGTGGATATTGTAATCTATTAGGCTGTCATTGGTACAGCTACCTAGATTTTGTAAAAAATCTGATATCTATAATCCTGTAAATTTATATATGTAGAGCTTCCTAGGAGCTTAACCATCCTCCAGTTTCTATAACTGAAAAAGATTGAGGTTAAACCAAGATAAGATCATATTCTAGAAATAGAAGAGAGAGGCTATTCTGACAAAAGAGAGATTTGAGCGCAATTAATTCTGCATTGGGTTGTATCTTGTATGTGTCCTCATCTTAATATAGAAATTTTGTTCTTGCGTACATTCTCTGTAATATGGTACTAGTGTTTTGTTTATTTCTTCTCTATTTCATTATTCGTGTTATCTTGGAAGTACTCATAGGGAATAGAAATGCAATGGAATAAATTTCGATAATCCCCATCCCTTGAATCCATTGTACTATGAAAGTAAATAGCACTAAACATTTGGTGATCACGATAGGATGGGGTATCAATAACAACTTCGATAAAAAGAAGTCATGATTGGTGTAGTAAAGAGACAAATGGAAGAATTCTTGACCATGGAGAGGGAGTATGCCATCAGGATCGGGTAAGTAGTTTTCAAAATATCAAGAATTACAGTAAATGCTTGGAGTGAAGAAATCGTTTATGTCACAACATATGGATGTTGTTGAAGGAGAAAGTTTGGGAGATGCCCATGTAGTCAAGCAATTGCATGCCTTCATGGATAAAGGGGTGATATCGTACCTATTGATGACACAACTACTGGAGTTACAGGCGGTTTTGATGCAATTAAGTTGCAAACAGATGACTTCAAAGGACAACAGGCCAAAGAGGAATCAGGGAGCAAACCAAAAACAAAACGTTGGGATTCAAGTGTGACACTGGGCATTTTGGATTCTATTTGGAAGAAGCAGCATGAAGAGAAGTAGACTGTGTTACGAAGGTATTTTGGTGTAGTATTTGAGATGGAGTCCCAAGATGGAATAAAGATTGAAGAAGATGAACTCCCATGGATATGTGCTAATGACAAGCAGAAGAATTGGCAAGTTTCGATCTGTATGGCAGTTCCAATGCATCCAATTAGTGGAATCCAATTCAATCTCTTTAGTGGCAAAATCAATGATGACCCTAGTGTGCATTTCTATCTTTTCAATACACAATATGAGTTGCTAGAAGGAAATACAGATGATGCAAGGAAGTGACAAGTGTTCCTGGCCACCTTGGGTGGAGAAGCTATCCATTGGTTTACTGGATTCACCACAAACCATTTTGCTATGTATGATGCTTTGAAGAACACATTCTTAAGGTGATTCTAGAAAGCTAAGGCTACATGTCAATTGTTTATAACATTTCAATATATGGTGTAGAAACTCACCCAAACGGTGGCAAAATATGCTTCTCTGTTTCAAAGTACTTTGCGAAAAATTTTGGAAGTGGGGCGCCCTCCTAAAGATGTGGTACATGGTTGCTTTATGGATGGGTTGGCTCCATTATTAAAATAAAAAAATTTGCCTTTTTGCTTTAGATGGTACTAGAACATTGGATCAAATCATAGATTCTACAAAGCGATTAGAACGAAATCTGAAGGATTCCAATTTGATTTTGGCAATGCTCTCCAGATGTTGTACATCAATTGAACATGAATACATTGGCAATTATTGATCAATACATCAAACTGTACTAAACGACATGTAAGAATTCGGGAATGGTACATGTCAATGTAAATATAATACTCCCAATCAACTTGATTACTAGTCACATTCAAAGAGTACCTAGACCCACTGGGCAATGGTATTCATCACCATCTGTCCATAACATCCAGATAAATGGTTCAAGTAATCTCAAAAATAGATCAGATCCTACTTTTTTAGGTAATGGGGGACAAAATTGGTCAAATTACCAAGGGTATGGGTGAGGACGTAGACCTTTTAATCATTACTGTCGAGATGAAAGGGAGTATCAAAATGAAGGAAAAGGTCCACAATGCTAATTTTGTATGGAATACGGTCATATTAGGGATGACTTCCCAGATGCTCAACGTTATGACAGATAGAACAAGAAGCTAAACTTAAGGCTCCAATGACAAACATGGTAGCCTTAACCTTTGAGGATCTAGTAGCTCTAGTAGTTAATCGACTCAAAAGATTACAGAATAACAATGATTCCATGGTAGTTCCAGATGTTATGACACATCACCAAGTTCATAATCATGCATTGAGATGGGCCCAAAAATCTCTAATTGAATTTTCAACTGCAAGTTCGAGTAGGCCAACCCAAAATGAATCCTCGAATCAAGTTATGGGTGGAATCATCAAGGATGATACAACAATGCCAATTTAAGCACCTTTAATGAATACTTAGTTGAATCATCCAACAATTACCAATTTTCCAAAACCTAATGTTCTAGAGGGTAGTGTGACTATAGTAGATCCTTGATAGTTATTTTGTAAGTCTATGATACAATTGCCTTTAGGGGATTTATTGGAATTAGTCCCTGCCTTTCGGGTTACTCTATTACAAGAAGCACAGAAGCCTATTGCAAATCTTACTGATGAAGAAGAAGCTCAAGTCAATATGATGGAAATAGCCCAGGATGAACTGGTGGATTACACAATAACACTCATTTTAGTATGGTCCAATATTACTTAGATTTCTAGAGTATTAATTGATGGAGGTTTTGGAGTGAATATTGCTACTCTGCCTATTTGTAGACAACTAGGTTGGACCGATATACAACCAACACCCTTTTATATCCATATGGCATATCATTCATGTGTTCAACCTATTGGTCTTATTAAGGACATAGATATCAAAGTCCAAAATGTTCTTTTTAAAGTCACTTTCATGGTAATTAAGCTAATTGGTAAAAGAAATGACTATAATTTTTTTCTTGGATGACCATGGCTCAAGCAAGCAAAGATTCAGTAGAAGTACTCTATTCCTCTCAAAGATAAGCAACACTATCTCAAAGTTCAATTACCATCGATTGTGAAGCCACCACATATGATGGTTGGATTAGAGGAAGATGAGTAACTCCAATTTCTGGAAGCAAATCATGATTTGTGGTTGACATGACTAATAGATATTTATAAAATTTCAACTGAATTGCAACAAGATCCTGTCGCGGCTACTGTATGCTCGGATTCGGAGCCTGTCCAACTTAATGAAGAGACATCATGGTTGTCTAAGGAAGATGTGTTTGCTCATATTAGTGTTCGTATTCAAGAAGATAAGATTAAGCAGATAAATTTAGGATTTAATAGTCTACCTCAAAACATGAAAATAGGTCCCACTTTGCTTAAAGGATTTTGGAAGGATTTAATTATGCTTTTGTACAAATTCAAGGATTTGTTTTGTTGGAATTATTCTGATATGTGGGGATTGGATCCTAGATTCTATCAACATAAAATTGTGTCAAAACTAGATGTGTCTGCAATAATTCAACAATGGCATCGCATAAATCCAAATTTTGCTAAATAGGTTAAAGATGAGTTGGATAGACTACTGAAAGTAGGATTCATTGTACCTATTGAATATCCAGAATGGGTACCTCCTATTATAATAGTTCTAGAAAAGAACAAGCAGCTACGCATTTGTGTTGATTATCAGAAGTTAAATGTAATGATGATTTCGGACCCATTCTTGTTGCCATTTCTAGACATAATGCTTGATGAAGTTTTAGACAAAGAAACATATTCCTTTTCAGATGCCTTCAGCGGATATAATTAGGTTAGGATGTTAGAATCTAATATATCAAAAATAGCTTTTATTACTAATTGGGGATTCTTTGCATGTAAGTTATGTGGTTTGGATTATAGAATGCTCCTAGTAATTTCCAAATATATATGCAACAGATGCAAATCTTATTCATAATTTTTATAATACTAAACCAGAATTAGGAACTCCTACCTGGTATGATGAAATGATGTCTTTTCTTGCAACTAGTGTCCCTCCTTCCCGTTTACGGACAATAGCCCAAAAAAAGTTAGCTTTACAAAGTAGAAGCTTTTTGATTATCCATGATAATATGTATTATAAAGATATTACTAGAATTTTGCTTCATTATGTTCCACCATATGAAGTAACAATTGTCATTTCAAAAGCTCATTCTAGAAGTTTGAGTGGTCATCAGGGAACTGATTTAATAGTAGAGAAAATTTTGCAAAGTGGATTATGGTGGCCAAACCCTCACCAAGCTATTCGTGATCATGTATAGTTGTGTGATCCTTGTCAACATATAGGTGAAACTTGGGATATACATTGTTTTCCCCTGTAACCTATTCTTCCTTTGGAACCTTTTCAAAAATCGGGATTGGACTTAATTGGTCCTATCCATCCTCCAACTAGTTCCAAGAAAACCTTTATTTTAACATGCGTTGATTACTATACTAGATGGGTAGAATCTTGGAGCTTACGATATTCAACTATAGGGAGCATTGCTACAGTTTTCCTCACTAAATTATTTCCTCGTTTGAAACTTTCACTTGAATTAGTTTTTTATTATGGCATTTCTCATTTTTTAAATTAGCTTATGAAATGTATCACTGATTACTTTTGTATTAAGCATAATTTCAGTTCCCCATACTATCCTTGAGCTAAGGGTTTGACAAAAAGTACTAATAAGGTTTTACTTATTATGGTTCAAAAAATTCTTTTGGAATATCCAACTAAATGGGAACAACATTTACCCTCGGTTCTATGGGCTTATTGTACCTCGTATAAAGTTTCAATCAGATTTAGACCTTTTAAGTTAGTTTATGGTGTAAAAGCTATAGCTCCTATGGCATTATGGTGCCTAGTTTATGTATCACAATGCAACTTAGAATGATCTTACTTGCCTTTACTTTGGCTTGCCACTCTCTTTTGGTGGTCTTACTAGCCTCAAACTTTCATTAAACCTTCACATGGTCTATGCTTGGAACCACACACAATGTGGATTTTTCTTAACCTTTACTTCAGCCCTTTTCTATGCAAATGCACTTCTTTAGCTTCTTCAACTTCCGCCATTTTGTCACACTTATCTAGGGTTACTCTTCCTTCTATCATGACACTTGTGATCAAATTCTAGGGAGTTTCGTCAAGTCCTTGTGTACTCTTTGACACTTTATGATAGCCCGTCTTTGGATTCTTCTACTTCTCCTTGCCTTGGCCACCTTCAGCTTGGATTTCAATCTTCAATCCTTCCAAACCTCAAGTGTTTGATGAACGTGTAGCTTGGGCTCCTTCCTTCACTTAGGCTCCAGGCTTTGTGTCCTCGCTTCATCCAAGCAAAGCTTGATAGGGTAGTTGCGTTCAAATTTTTGAAATATAATTATTTTTCTACATCAAGGTATTTGGTTAGTGGCCATGGCTGAAAGCAATGATGTATTCTATATGTTTGTTGTTGAGGACAAGTTGGATGGTACTAATTACCCATTATGGGCATATATGATGCATCATGTATTGGTAGAAAAATGGTTGTGGAGTATTGTGCAGCGTATTGAAAACTGCCCTACTACACCTACAAGTAGATGATGTAGATGGTGTTGAAGATGATGATCTTTAGATTCCTATTCGTGTTGTGGTTCCTGTTGCACCTACTATAGAGCAACTTTTTTGGGATGCTAGAGTGCTCAAGCACATGCATTGAAAGCTTTGTGTGTCAAATGTGCCATTATCCATCACATTTTCTCTTGCAAGTTAACAAAGAATGCTTGGGATACACTAACAACCTTATACAAGGAATTAAATGAGGCTCGTGTTGCTTACCTCCGAAAATAGTTGGAGAATGAGCATATGAATGGAGATTCCGTGGATAGTTCTTTGACAAAGATAAAAGATTTGAAGGAATTAATGTTTGATGATGAAGTCTTTCTAGATAGCTCTCTAATGCAGTCTGTTCTTGATGGTCTTCAAGACTCATATTAGAGTTTTGTTTCTACTCTTTGATTGATGATGAAAGGTAATTCAAATGCCTTAACATTTTAGGATTTAGTATGTGTTTTGTTGCAGGAAGGTCGATACATGCAGAATAGGTCCTTTATGCATGTTGTAGATCAAGCTTTCTTAGTTAGTCAGAAGGGCAAAGGTAAATGGAGCTCATTTACTAGTAAGTATAGATCTGCTAATGTTGTAGACTTGAAGAAGGAAGACAAAGATGAGAAGAAAAAAGAAAAGCAGAAATAGTTTTGCAAATACTGTAAAGGAAATGATCATGTCATAAAGAGTTGTCCAAAGCATGCTGCAAAAGAGGCAAAGAAGAAAGAGGTAGGAATGGTTTTTGTAGAGGCCATTACACCAAAAAGAGTTTTCTAATCTTGAATAGAATGAAGAATCGGTGCTTACTACTGTTTGCAGAGATTATCCATCTTCTCATGAGCAATGTATGTTTGTAGTGGACTTAGATGTTTGGTACTTTGATAATTGGGAAACCAACCATATAACCTCACAATGCACTTTCTTTAGTTCACTTGGGCATGCCTATCGGTGTATTTCATCCAAGCCTAGTGCTTGATCATACATAAATGAAAACATTTCTTATGCATACTCTCAATGAGAGAGTCATAAAAACATGCTCTTGTAATTCTTGAAAAGTTAATACCTTGAAAAGTAAAAGTATTTGAAGAAACTTGTGGCCATGTTAGGCACAAATTATGAGCTGAGTTAGGAGTTATTGATTAGCTAAGTGATTCCTCAACTTTAGGGTAACTGTTAGGTACAATCCCTCCAAGATTTGAATTCAAACGTATCTACAAAAACACCTATGTATAGTCACGGATTAGAGCAGCACTTAGAGCTACATTCTGGAGAGATTTTGATCAAGAACCAAGCCACGAGTGAAGCACACTTTGTGCTCCTCCTTCCTAAGCTTCATGTCCATTCATATCATGTACAAGGTGTTTAATACAAATTGATTTTTAAGCTATACTTTGAAGTTGTTCGTATCTGTTGTTGTAGGTTCATACTCTCATTTTTGTTAAACTTCAGTGAGTGAGTTCTCTATGTATACTTGATCTTTTTCTTAGCTTTAAATTTATATAGGTAATTTTGATGAGTCTATTTTCATCGTACCAATTTTCATCATCATTTGTTTATTACTTTGAGACCTACAATCATTTGATGCTATCTAGGTATTCTGGCAGTTAACTCCTAAAATGTCGAGATGATACTTATATGTTGCTAGATTGAAGCTCTCACTATTGTTCATATTTGTTGCTTTAGATTCACTATCTATGTAATTAAAAGTGTGCAAAAGATCTCTATTCATTTTTTAGTAGGCTGTGAGATCTAAGTTAATTTCTAGAGTGCAATCCATCCCAAACTAGCAAGTTTTTGCTTCATCTGTTTAAGTTTTTGCTTCATTCATTTTGTATCAATTAGTTTGTTTTGATGAATCAATTTGAGATTGATACTCCAAAGTACTAGGATGGTTTATGTGCATCCTTAGCAAGCACAGGTCGTCTACTTATGATCTCTGAAGTTATCTTGATAGGTGTATAGCAGATTTTTGCAGCACCAGGCACATCTCTGGACTTGAAATCATAGATTACTCACCTACTTGCAGGACTCTGGTATCTACACCACTCAAAGGAAGGACGTACATGACATGCTTTCTAAATTTAAAATGGAGAATACTAAGTGTGCAGGTACACCCATGGAGTTGAATCATAAGGTAAGTGCTTATGAGGGAGAACCTATTAAAGATATCACAAGCTATCAAAGCTTTGTAGAAAGCTTGAACTATGAAACTCTCACTAGGGTGGACATATGCTATAGTGTTAGCATACTCAGCCAATTTATGCACAAGCCAAGGAGGCCACACATGGAAGCAGCCAAAAGAGTCCTCGAATACTTGAAGGGCACCATCAATGAAGGACTTTTCTACCCCTTTACCTCCGAAATTGATATCGAGCTTTACTCAGATGTAGATTGGGCTAGTTCAAAGGATGATAGGAAGAGTACTTCAGGATATTTGTCATTTGCAGGATCAAAACTAATCACTTCGTCTTCAAAGAGGCAACCAATTGTTGCTCTATCATCAACTGAAGCTGAATACAGAGGATTGGCAAATGCAACACAAGAAGTAATGTGGTTAAAATGCTTATACTCTGATTTGGGGTTACATACCCGAACTCCTCATATTTTTGGTGATAATACAAGTTCACTTCACTTAGTAGCTAATCCAGTTCACCATGCTAGAACAAAGCATATTGAAGTCCATTATCTCAACTTCAATGAGTGAGTTCTCTGTGCATACTTGATCTTTTGTTGAGCTTACTGATATGGGTAATTTGATAAGTCTTTTTTCATCATACCAATTTTCATCATCATTTGTTTATTACTCTGAGAGCTACAATCATTTGAATCTAACTAGGTATACTGGCAGTTAACTCCTAAAATGTCATGATGATACCTGTATGTTGCTAGATTGATTATGGTTCATCAAAAATCATCAAATTTGTTGCTTTAGATTCATTATCTATCTAAAAGTGTGCAAAAGTTCTCTGTTCAATTTTCAGTAGGCTGTGAGCTTTGAGTTAATTTCCAAAGTGCAATCCATCCCAAAATAGCAAGTTTTTGCTTCATCCATTTTGTATCAATTACTCTGTTTTGATGAATCAATTTGAGATTGATACTTCAAGGCACTAGGGTGGTTTATATGCATCCTTAGCAAGCACAAGGTGTCTACCTATCATCTCTAAAGTTACCTTGACAGGTGTATAACAGGTTTTTGCAGCACTAGGCACATCTTTGAAGTGTATCACCCATCTTCCTTCACAATGCCCCTATGCGGAATACTATCACATGCGCAAACAACTCCTCATATTCCGTAATGGGAGTTGGTAAGATCATTTTGACTACTAGTGATAGCATTTCCTTCACATTTTCAAATGGTTTGTTTGTGACAAGGATCAAGAAAAATCTGTTGTCAGTTTCACCATTAGCCAAGATCATCTTGGTTTTCAAATTTGTTGATGATGGATGTACAATTCATGATCTATCAAATGGTGATGTCATTATTGATTCTGGAATTCGATGTTGTTGGTTGTATCAGATCATAGGCCATGCAAAATTTTTGAATAATTTAGCATGTGCAATAAAAGATTCTTCAGCTATCTCATATGCAAAGCTTTGGCATGCATGCTTTGGTATGATATTTTGCTACACCTCCCGAAATCTAAAATGGTGTCCTCTCTACCTAAACTTGAGGCAATTTGAAAACACCTCTATGAAGGCTATATTTTGTGCAAAATGTAGTGTTCTTCCTTCCCTAAAGATGGTTCAAATAGGGTTTCTCATAAATTGCATCTTGTTTAGAGTGATGTATGTGGTCCTATGAAGACACCTTCTTTTAGGAACTACCTTTACTTCATAACTTTTATTGATAATTATTCCGCTCATGCATGGGTGTATCCATTGAAAGCAAAGTCCTAAGTGTTTATGTGCTTCAAATAGTTTCTCCTTATAGCTGAAAATTTTTCAACATGTAAATTGGGCATCCTACATTCTCATCAAGGAAGGAATACATGTCTTGTGATTTTAATGCATTTCTGACTTAACGTGGATAGAACATTAGTGTAGAGTTTCATATACGCCTCAATAGAATGGAGTTGCTAAAAGAAAGAACAAGTCTCTCATGAAGATGGTGAGGTGTATGGTCAAAAGTCAGGCTTTACCACATAGCTTTTGGCTTGACGCTATTACATGTGCATCATATGTACTTAACATGTGTCCTAACAAATCACTACAATCTATCATTCCATATGAGGCTTGGCATGATCACAAGTTATCTACTGCTCATCTGCATGTCTTTGGTTGTCTTGCATATGCATTAGTGCCTAAACAACAATGCAAGAAATTGGATGATAAAGTATTAAAATGTATGTTTGTTTGGTACACTTTTGAAATCAAAGGCTATCGTTTGTATCATCCACAAAATAAATGCATTTTGGTTATCCGTGATGTTGTTTTTGTGGAAGATGCAATTCGGCCATTAATTTCTTGGATTAAAGAGACATCAATTAGCTCAAAAGATGTGTATGGCACTTTCATGCCTCTTTTTAGAGGTGGAAAATCAAGTGCTAGTCCAAATGAGGCAATTTCTCAGCCCTTATAGGTTCCACATGATGATGTAGATCATTCCATTTCTATTGTCGATTTATATGATGCACTTGTTGATGAGAGGGCTGACATAGAAGAGTCTAAAACTATGCCTAAATGGTTGGTGTTGACTTTGAGAGATAGCAAATTAGATGCAGCTATGTCATATCATACACAATGAGGCTCTCATAGTCCTTCTTTTGCATCAAATTGCTATGCAATTTCCTTGTTTTTTCATGATCCCATGCACCTCCATCTCTATCTAAAGCGTCTCAATGTGCCTCAAAACATGCACAAATACCTCTCAAATCATATTCCCTTCTTTCTTATCCCGTGTTCTCTTCAGATGAAGTCAAAGAATATGGAGATAAAGAGGAATGAATGAACTTCTCTTTCACATGAGGGAGCCAATTCTTTTGATGCTTGGGTGTGTTTCCCTATTTTTGGGGAATGGAAGAGAACAAAGAACTATTATTTCTTTCATGTATTCTTCTCTAACTCTTCTTTTCATGGTACTAGACTAACACATGGAGACAAGAGATGAGATGAATTTTTAAAGGAAGGATGTGGACGAGATAAGAGAAGTGGAATGGAAGGAAGCAAGGAACCCAAAAAGGAAAGAAGAGAGGAGCAAAGGAAAAATTTTCTCTCCAAGGAGAACATTGGAGATTCAAACAAATTCAAGGGTGGTGACAATGGAAGCCAAAGAGCAAACAAGGAGAAGGAGTTTGTACCACAATCTATGCCTTCAAAGTTGAGAAAATATCTCCTAAAGTCCTTTGGTGGACTTGCAAAGTGGCATGTCTTAACATAGTTTCCAACTAGTGGTCACTCTGTACCTATCAACTTTTGGTGCATGTTGCTCTTTACTCGAGTGGCTCATTTTGATGGTTTTTAGTTTTTTTAAGAATGATCCTTTGTAATCTTTCAAAATCTATTGTTTGAATCAGAGAAGATTGAAAGTTTTTGTGTGAAGAAATAGTGCTCGGCTTCTATGTTTCAGTAGTTTTGGACATGGATTTTGCAACTTCATCAATAATCTTTTGGTGAGAAAAAACTTCCAAATGCTCTATGCAAGTGTGTTTCCAATTTATAATTTCCCCCATGGTTTGTAACTTATTATCAAAGTCTAGAAAAAACCTTAATTTGTAGTTTAGGTTAACATTATCTACTCAAAATTATTGTAAATCTGTGAATTATCAGTGCATTTTATTCTTTTATAAGGTTTCTCCCATACCGGAACCATATTCATTGCATGTATTTTGTTGAGGAAAAATGATTCCTATCTTGAATGCTGATTGTAGTATTTGGGTGAGGGATTGAGTGTAACTCAAAGGGGATGGACATGGTAGGATGCACGTGCCCATGCACCACTTTCACAAATGAATTTATGGATGCATTCACATAGATGCACCATGATGGCACATGAATATTTGTGTGTCATGAAAAATGAAGAACTATACTATACATATAGGTATATGTATTGAAAAATTCATTGGCCTAGTTGATTGACAAGATACATGAATTGAGAATTATCTCAACATGTCCACTCATCATAAGATTGAACGATAGTACATCTAATGACAAAGTGTCTTAATTAATCAAGGTATAATGAATTTAAAGTTTCATGAAACTTAAGCATTTGTAAGTGGAATAGTCATGAGCAAGTAAGTTTTCAAGAGATAACATCTCTTGCAAAAGCTTGGAAGCAAAGCATGAAGCTAATTAAGATAAGAGAAATTCTGCTTATACACGTGTTAAAGTCTTATTTCAAGACTTTAAGGATTATTAGAGAGAAGGATATAAATTTTCCTCAAGAATATTATATACATTAAGCTTAAGAATACTCACAAGTTGCAACTTTGGCATGAAGATAACAAGCTAGTGAAGGACTGTTACCTTCATGAGCGTCTTGCAAAGTGAATCTCAGACTATAGGATATCACAAGAAGAAATATTTAAGCTTAGTCCAAACATCACTTAATAAAAATGGTGAAACATACAGTTCTTGATCACTTAAGAAACCAATTATAAGGGATCCATGAGATGGGCTTCATGAGGAAGCATCAGTGGGTTCTTATAGTTTCAATTAATTATCTAATCATAAGCAATAGCTTTATGGCCTAGAGAAAAGATCCCATATGAAGTTGGAGTACTCAAATGTAAACCAGATCAGGAATTACCAATTCAAGGATATAAAAGGAATCTAAGAAAGTTTGAGAATTATGAGGATATAACAAAGGATCAAGAGAAGGGATCTAAAAGTACCTAGATATGATCTTGGTATTCAGTCCTAATTATATGATTGTATAAGGATATCCACTAATCAAATGATCATTTGAACCAAGTTTCATTGGTTTCAAAAATAAACGGTATTCATGAGAGTCCAAGAATCCATTCTTTTGGATTTTACTAGAGTTCCATCATAGATTTGGGATTCATAGTTGGTTTGATGAGGATGTGATACATGGATTGGAAGAAAGATCCAATGGTATGGGATAATGGATACAATTTCGCTTTAAGAAATCTTCTTTTATGAATAGGGAGAAAATGACTCATCATCCATGGGTAGTATTTTTGTTAAACTAGAAGGAGGGGTAGATATATCCTTAAGAAATTAACTTTTCATGGGGAATATTTGTTTTCCCAATAGAGTATGATAAGGAGATTTTAGGTCCATAGATCCTATTTACTCATGATATAATATCCTTCTACAATGTATAGATATTATGGTCCATACATAACGAATGGATGTACATTTATTCATCCATAGTCTCTTTCAAGGGAACGACAAAGACTAGAAAAATCTAAACTTATATTATTATTTTAGTGGAAGTAAGTCTACTTTACTTGTAGAGATAATGCATAGCAGGGATTTGTCTCTAGAGCTGGTAACTATAGCTTGCTCCTATAGCAATTATTTAGATTGAATTTATCTTTTTAAATGCATAGATAGGATTGTCGTATTGCTCTATGTATCCAGCCACCTTATAATGGAGTTGTAGAAAGCATGCTACAAAATTGAGCACCTTCATCTATTTGATTATATTTTAGGTTGCATTATTCGTTATTCGACAATTCATGTATTCCTGAATAATTATGAAAATTTTATGTTAAACCTTTATTATTCAATCGAATTATTCGGTGCCATGTCAGCTTATTCGGAGAGGAGCAAATAATTTTTTCACAAAAATTCGACACATTTTCAATCGAAAGCACTTTTGATAAAAAACTATTTCGATCAAAAACTTAAACTATCATTCGACTACTTTTTCAATAGAAAATAAGTCAGTTGAATATTCGTTTATAAAAGAATATGCTTAGAGTCATTTCTCATAAGAGTTACTTTTTCTTTTTGCAAACTTATAGTGTAATACAGAGAACAAGGTATCAGCTCTTGTTAAAAATATTTAGTTTTCGTATTGAAACAATAAAGAAAAATATTTTTGTTTGTGAGTTAAAAACTATTGTGATTGTTTGACTCAACATTGATTCTTACTTCACAATAGTATATGTATATGTGTGTATGATTGTGAGTAAAAATGTATTGTGATTGTTTGAACCAATCTTTATTGTGATTTTTTGAACCAATATTGATTCTTACTTCACAATAGTATGTGTATGTGTATGTGTATGTGTGTGTATGTCATGTGATTGTGAGTAAAAATCTAATGTGATTGTGTATGTGCATGTGTATGTGTGTGTATGATTGTGAATTAAAAACTATTGTATCTTTTCAAAAAGGTTTTATCTTCTTTTTGATAATTCAAGGGTTGAGAAGGTATAGATAAGTGAACTAGAAATTTCTAGGTCTCTAAACAGCTTTCTTTTGTAGACTTATCAACACCTTCTCATATCTTTGAATTGTAAAGGGATCCAACAAAGTTTCATCCGATAGTATGTTTATGTGCATATGAGTGTATAATTGTGGATGAAAATCTATTGTGAGTGTCTAATTCAACATTGATTCTTACTTCACAATAGTATGTGTAAGTGTATGTGCATATGATCGAGAATTTAAAACCTATTATGATTGTTTGACTCAACATTGATTCTTACTTCACAATAGTTTGTGTAAATGTATGTGTGTGTATGATTGAGAATTAAAATCTATTGTGATTGGTTGACTCAACAATGATTTTTACATCCAACCTGACCTTCTCCTTGATCATGGATGTCAAAGCATCCCTCAAGGCCGAATTTTCCAGCTTCTTGGGATTCCCTTAGGTTTCGGTATCTCTTCAAAGCAGCGGTGGAATTGGGTCTTAGCCAGACTTGAAAGCAAGCTAAACTATTGGAGAGGTATGCAAATCAATCTCGCAGGTCGGGTAATGGTTATCAACATGTTCCTCGTTTCATCGACCATTTACTTCCTCTCTTGTTGGAGATCGAAAGAGCAAGAGTTGTTGTTGGCATACAAAGCAACAGAGGAGTCATGCACAATACGGCAACAAGGCCAAATCATTTTTTTCCATGGACTATTTACAACTCAAGTGATTTTAATCACTACACAAACATTGTAAATCCCGTTTTTGGTAGAATAGACTCCATTTTGTGCAAGCCGAGGTGTCCTCGAGCTTGAGGAGTATTAGAACTAGCGACATCTCAATTTTCATAATTTTTAGACTCTAGGCTGGACACTAGGTCTGGACAAGACCAAAGCTAGTTAGAAAACTATAAAAAGAGCTAGAGAGCTCATTTTGGGGGTTAGATTGTTTGTGAATTGAGCTTATGTAAGAGACCTTTTGATTAATGCAAAGAACTCCATTGTTCCTCGCCTTGTTCTTGCCTTGTGTGCGCGTGTGTGTGTATGTGTGTGCATGCTTGTGTGCTTCTCACTCACGCACTTGTGCCTTCACTTGCTCATAGTCTTCATACTAGTCCTCACGTCTCCACGGATTGACAATTATGAGGTGAATCTTCTCACGTTGGTACTCACCATTGTGCTAGAGTGACACCAAATTTGGCGCCGTTGCCGGGGAGAGAGCTTCGAGGACGAGCGTGTGATGGTAAGACGTCGAGTTGAGACATTGGAGTTATAGGTAATATCCTTCTTTCTCTTAATTTTTCTTCATTTTTTCCTTACTTTCGCATCACCATCATCACCATCATCATCTCCACCATCTCCCACCTCCATCTCCATCTCCACAAAAAATTTCAGTTTTTTGGTCATATTACACCCCCCACCTCATTTCCCTCATTTCATTGTGAGAGAGAGCGAGAGAGAGCTTGCATGCTATCTGTTTTTGGTGTGTTTTTGAGCTTTTGTTGCAGGAACTTGCTGTACCACCTCCTCCAGCAGTGTGCGCAGGTACGACAGACTCTGCACAGGTCCCGGGACGACGACCTCTGTCTGTCGCGACAGACAGAAAAACTTAAAATTTTATGAATGCATGTTTGTCACGGTAACCTACACCATTAGGGCACTCTAAATCACTAAAAGTTTCTCAAAAATTTGCGTTTTTTCAGTCTATCGCGACAGACACCGTCTATCGCGACAGACACTGTCTATCGCGACAGACACCATCTATCGCGACAGACAGAAATCCACGATAGACCCCGTCTATCGCGACAGACAGAAATTCCACGACAGACAACGTCTATCGCGACAGACACCGTCTATCGCGACAGACAGAAATCCACGATAGACAGCGTCTATCGCGACAGACAGAAATTCCACGACAGACAGCGTCTATCGCGACAGACACCGTCTATCACGACAGACCAAAATTTCACGACAGACAGCGTCTATCGCGACAGACACCGTCTATCGCGACAGACAGAGACCCACGATAGACCCCGTCTATCGCGACAGACACCGTCTATCGCGATAGACCAAATCACGACAGACGATAGACACCGTCTATCGCGACAGACACCGTCTATCGCGACAGACCAAATCACGACAGACGACAGACACCGTCTATCGCGACAGACCAAATCACGACAGACGACAGACAGCGTCTATCGCGACAGACACCGTCTATCGTGACAGACCAAAATTCCACGATAGACAGCGTCTATTGCGACAGACACCGTCTATCGCGACAGACAGCCCCCACGATAGTTTGTGTCTATCGCGACAGACAGACATTTTCGGCAAAAATTAAGGGGTAAATTTTTGGAAATTTAGGCTAAATTTTGGGCATATTTGCACTCTCAAATACTCATACACTTACAAAGGCCTTAGAAAAACGCATTAAAACCTCTGAAAGGTTCTGTTTGTCTAGTTAACCCCCTAAACCCTGAACGGTCATAACTTTTTCATACGAAATCCATTTTTTGAGCTCTAGGGCTTGTCGGAAAGCTCGTGGCATATACGTTGATTTTCAGAATAATGCGTTGATTTTCAGATAGGATATTTGGAAGTTGACACACTGAGGGGAAGGAACACCAAGGGAGCTCTAGAGGAAATTTCTAGCAATACAAAAGGGGGAACAAGGGTCATTAAAAAAGTGTCTGAAATAAATTGTCTGTCAATTGAAAGGTCAACTTGGAGCTAATCTTGGGATTGATGCAGGTCTATTGAGAAGCAATTGAGAGCGTCGAAGCAAAGGTTTTGCGCAAGCTTGAGAATCAACTTCTCGAGCACTAAAGAGCAAGGTTCAGCAAGAAAGGTCGGAATACTCTCAACTCCTCTTCGTCAATTCCTAGCTTAGGCTAAGAACGGTTAGAAGTAGGAGTAAGCCAGGGCGACGATAGGCAGGTATCAAGTTGAAGACTACCTAAAAACTCAAGTTCAAGCTAAAAACCTAATCTCTGTGTTGTCAATAACATAAAGGAAAAGAACCTAACGTGGAACGATCAACCTAAAAGCACGAAGAACATTCAAATATTCCTGACGACGTGATATCAGACAAGACCTTAAACACGATAAAATAACTAAAAAGAACCAAGCGACTAATATAAAGTAACCAGCAACGAGGTTGTACTCTGGGCAAAGAATTGGGCTACTTAGATAGGCATATGAACCTTAGATCAGGACGACATCTAGTAAGGGAGAGACAAAGCCTTAGATCTTCAGAGGATAGTGTTAACAACACTGCTAGGTCTTGGGCCCAGCAGTTGAGCCACCACTCGTACTACCCTAGCTCTGAGACCAGTGAGTCAGAGATGTCTCAAGGCATGGACAGACCTACGGGGAGTTCAGGTGTGCCATACTTGTACATGGTAGAAGGCCCTTACAAAACACAGTTGGAATACCTTAGGACCAACCGATTAGGTGCTAGCATCTATGAGGACGGCCTAGGAAGATCCGTGGTCCAGATTAAAAACCCTGACCAATCCATAGGACTAGAGCACCCAGCTGTCAAGTTTGAAAACGGTGCATACCTTGACAAAGAAGGAACCATATACGTAGTCACCAGTCACCCAGATAGGACAGATGAATTTGGAAATGTAATCTCAGAAGCGGACTTAGGTGACTTGGAACAAGGAAACATGGGAGAAGAACCTAGAACACCCCGAGGCAAATCTGTTCTCACTAGGATTATCACACCTGATTGGGTTCCCCAAGACAACAAGTGCATAGATTTGCTTCTCAATCGAGAAACTGACGAAGCCTTTTGGAGGTATAAACCTGATCAACCAACTGATATAGGAACTATCATGATCTATGAGTTTAAGGATCCGGATAGCCCAGGTAGAGTGACCTACTTAGATCACACTTCGGAAAGGATCTTTGTGGTGACAGAAAATGATAGGCATGCTTACACTTGGAAGGGTGAATTCATTTTCCCCCAACCAAGATCGAATGTATTCTATGGTCACCCTGGAGTTGGAACATCCCAAGCTCATGGAACTCAAAGAGACAGAAGTAGAGATAGACCAAAAGTAAGCTTTGCCAACCCAGTGGGCAGAGAGAGAACGAGGACGGAAACAAATAGAGAGAACCTGAGATACTTAGAGCTCACAGGAATCAAAGAAACGTGGATGAGTTCCCTCTACCACGACCTAGAGAGCACACAAGAACCTTGAGACCGACTCAGCTAGTCAAGTCCATGAAGAACTACTTCGATGGCACTGGAGATCCATACGATCATGTGGCTGAGTTTAGGCAAGTCCTGAGAGCTGAACAAGTGGAGGATCTATTCACACAGTACAATGCCTTTGGTCTGACCCTTAGGAACACTGCCCTGACATGGTTTCAGCCACTAAATGAGAGGCAGTTCAGGAGCATAGACCAACTCCTAGAGGCTTTCATTATTGAATTCTCTAAGAGTGGCATAAGGCATAATACCTCCTCGCTGATTCACAGTTTCAAGCAAAACCCTCAAGAAACCATGAGACTTGCAGGAAGAAGATTTAGGCAATACTTAGAAAGGTGCCCTGTTTCGGAGCTACCCACACCTGCCAAACAAGTAGCCTTATTCCTTGATGGATTGCTGAGTACGAAATTGAGATCCTATGTGTATCTGAAGGACCCTAGGACTATAGAAGAGTGTGTACGCATGTGCATTGACATTGAAGATAACCTAGGGGAAGAACTAGAGCTTTCCAAAATCTACAAAGATTCAGATAGTGCATCTAGTCACTCTTCCACGCAATCCACATCAATTGAGGAACTCGTAGAGAAAGTGGCCCAAAAACTAGGCGTCTCTAGCAAACAAATTCCAAGGTTTGCCCCAGTGAAAAGATGCTATACTTGTGGTGGCGACCACATGGCGAACGTGTGTCCCATTATGGCTCAGCCCCAAGTTAATCCTAATAGCCAGTACTGCACCATAGAACGGAAGTACACCAATCACACTGCGCAAGATTGCCCATACAACAAGCAGGCGGTTAGGCAACCCTACCCTCAGCCATACCCTCAACAGGGAAGATACCAGAACCAGTACCCTCCACAGTCATATGGCAGGCCACAACAAAATTATCAACCACAATATCAAAACCAACAAAGGCCTCAGCCGGTGCTAGCACAACAACCCCCTGCCCCAGCTAATGCGATCCCAGTAAAATATGCAGCAGCAGAAGAAAACTTGAATAGAGCTATAGTCCCGGTAACATCATTGCTTTCTGAAAGTGACCCGAGTGACCATAGCTTTGATTCTACACATGTTGATAGCCCCCAGGCCTACTACATGCAGTCTCTTGAGCATGGTGAGTCTTACTATAGTGAAGAGCCAAATGAACCCAGTTGGGAGTCAGATTACACAAACATCATGTATGCAAACCCCAACCCTAGGCCTCAACCTAGGCAAGTAAGACCTCCGTTCCCAAGAGGACCGTGCTACAGATGCCAAGGAGATCACCTCATTCGTGATTGCCCCTTACCTCCACCCACACAAAACCAGTCAGTGACGATCCAAGGCTTTTGCCAAGATTGTGGAAAAGAGCATCTCTTACGAGATTGCCCAAAGAACCCCAATAATATGCCAAAAATCACGCCTATCAATGTTATTGGGTTAGTGATAGATTCCGGCGGAAGTGTCACTTCCACTGCACCCGTACAGGTAGTCACGAGAGCTCAAGCTGTGCAGCAAAACCAAGGGGTAGGCAAGGAAAAGAGCCCAGACACTAGCGATACTGAGAGCCAAAATAAAAAGAGAACAAGAGCCTGGAGAGATAGCCGCGAACGCATGAAAAGGCAATGGGCAAAGAAGATGAGTGAACTTGAGGAAAGCTTGAGAGAAACCAAAGCAAAAATCATAGAGATCACATCTCAACCGCACTCTCACACATTCCCACCGCTACCATCCCCATCACCCTCCATCCCTCCACCCTCTAACACACCCCACGTAACCCACCCACCACCCCGAGTAGGATCGCTATTAGCTGATCCCACTCCTGAAGACATAGACATGATGCTTAAAGCATATCAGGCCAGAATCCTAGAAGGGCCAAACGTCACGGATCATGACAAGTGCTATCCTAGAGCTGACCTAGAGATAGAAAGAACCAAGCTGTGCGCGAAAATGGTCGCATTGGCTCAGACTATGTTTGAAGCCAGTCGCCTTTTCAATTACTCGGGCTCAGCCAAGACGCAATTACACTTGGATGGACTCCTAGAGAAGTTAGAGGGAATAATTGCAAAATCTGCCAAGGAAGAAAAAAATCAAGAAAGAGATAAATCAAGCAAAAACATGACCCATCCCCCATCGGAAGTTTATGTGGCCAATTCCACTAAACCAGACAACCTCCCCTCCTTAGAAAGAATAGAGAGGCTAATGGCACAATCAGAAAAGGAACCTGCCCCTCAAAGAAAGGAAAGGGCAAGAGAACGGATAAGCCAGCCTCTTCAGGAAGCCCATGTGCCTCCTCAAGAAGCTTATCTTTCCCCCCAAAAGGCAGATGAGCCTCCCTCGAAAGCTTACGTACCTCCACAGGTTGCCTACATTCCTTCTCAGGGAGCGTATGAGCCTGTTCCGAAAAGTAATAGAATAAGTAATCCTCCCCAGGAAGCTTGTGCTCCAGCCATCTATGAGAACGAGGAGAGAGCCAACGATAGAATAAGCCCTCCTTCCCAGGTTGCTTATGTGCCTAATTCTACGGAGCCAGACACTTCTTCTTCTATGAATCGGTTTGCACCAGACTTCCTACGAGAGATTCAAGAAGACAAATGGGATAACGAAAGTGAAGTCGCCCCTCCCTTTGAACTTGTGGATGATGCACACGACCAATTCCCACAAGACATCCCATCTATTTACGGGGAACATGAGAGTACTCAGTCTCACGAGAGATTGGACTTTGAGTCTAATTCCATACAAGAGCTACCCCACTTCACAGGCCCATGGGAAGCAAAGTCCACCTGCATGAGAGCACCTACAGTCATGGTAAGAAACGAAGATTCAGTCATACCTAGGAACACAGAGGTAGTGAAGAACACTAACGTGCAGTGCAATCTCAAGTTAGAAGAGCTACTCAAGGTGTTGGAAGCAGTCAGAGGCACAGACGACACGGAAGTATGTAAAGACGGAGCAGGGAGCCAGTCGGATCACTTTTCCAAACAAATATATTTCTTATTAATTCTTCAAACATTCAACAGTGATTGTTATCACTAATTGTAACATATGTATCATAGAAAACCTCATTTTGTAATTCATAGCTCCATTTTGTGCAAGCCGAGGAGTCCTCGAGCTTGAGGAGCTTAGGTAGAATGCACGTACCAATTTTCGTTATTTTTAGACATCGTTTACCCTTCCAAATAGCCTTTAGGACCTATTTTTTAACTAGGCCCGTCACTAGATGTGAAACCGGTCAAAACTAGTCTAGAAACTATAAAAAGAGCTAGAGAGCTCATTTTTGGGGTTGGTTCATTTTGGTTAGTGTGAGCATAGAGCTAGTTTGAGCTTGTAAGAGCATTCTTGAGTAATAGAGCTAATTTCCCACCTTCCATTGTGTCTTGCTTGTCTCTTCATTGTGTGTGTGTATGTGTGTGTGCATCTTTGTGCTTCTCACCTTCACTCTCACATCATCTCACGTTCACGATCTTCATATCACTCCTACCTCTCCCACGGATTGACATTAAGGAGGTGAAGCTTCTTAACGTGGTTCTCACCATTGTGCTAGAGCAACACAAGGTTAGACCTGAATTATGGAAACATGTCGCCAAACAAGTACCAGAAATAGCCAAACCTCGTTCCCAAGTAGGATCCCATAGGACAGTGCCAGAAATTCCCTTGGATAAGATAGGAGATATGTGTGAAGGTGAAGAAGGGAACACCTATCTTCCCATCACCTACCAGGAGTACACCACCAAGGCAATTTTGGACTCAGGTGCAGGAGTTGCAATTGCCACCACTTCCCTATGGAAGCGTTGGGGCAAGCCGGCACTCAGGCCAACAAGAATGAAATTGCAGATGGCCGATGGTCACATAGAGAGACCCCTAGGATTGCTAGAAGGAATAACTCTCACCACTTGTGGTGTCGAGTTTGAGCATACATTCGCTATATGTGACTTCAGCAAAAATCATGCCTATGAGATGATTTTGGGAAGACCATTCATGCGACAGTTGCAAGTGGTACAGGACTGGGGAACCAATTCTTTGTACCTGCAACACTTAGGTGTTACAACCAAAGTCAATCTCAAGGATTATTCTCATAGAGATGTCCCTCCTATCCAGTGGAATCCCATCCATAGAGCCAAAGATGATACGGAATCTGTGCATTCCATAGGGTCAGTATAGCGAGAAGTGGCGTTGGAAGGTAAAAATTTCAGTTTTTGTTGTTGTTGTTACTTAGCTTTTAGTGTTTTTCACCTTCCCCATACTCCATCTTCATCATCGCATCATCATCTCCATTTCCAAAAAAATCAGAAAATTCACCATATCCACCCATTCACCTCATTTCCCCTCATTTGTGCATGCGAGAGAGCGAGAGAGAGTTTTTGCGCTTGTGTGTGCTTGTGTTTTCTTGAGTTTTCTTGCAGGTACAGAGCTTCAGAGCATCAGGAAAGCTTCCAAAAGGTAAAACATGTACTTTCTGTCAGAAATTTCCGAGTAGGGCGGACCATCGCGATGGTCTGCAACTGTCGGATTTTGAAGTAGGCGACCACACCACGAGGTAGGCGATCCTTGCGCACACACGGCACCATAGTTGCATTTCAAAAATTCGTTGTTTGGTGGACCATCGCGATTGGCTCGGACCATCGCGATTGTGTCGCACCATCGCGATTGGCTCACGCCATCGCGACGGCTCAGCCGGACCATCACGACGGTTCGCTTTTTCGGACCATCGCGACGGTTCACTTGAGCCATCGCGATTGTTCAGCTGACCCCGGACCATCGCGATTGGCCCATGCCATCGCCACGACAGTGCCACGTGTCAAGATAGACCATCGCGACGGTTCGTTTTTCGGACCATCGCGACAGCCCAAAATCGGACCATCGCGATTGGCTCACGCCATCGCGCCCAGACCATCGCGATTGGCTCAAGCCATCGCATCGCGGACCATCGCGACAGTTCACTTCGGACCATCGCGATTGTCCACCTTTGACCGTTGACCCGCGCCATCGCGATTGTCCGCCTGATCACGCCATCGCGACGGTTCATTTTTCGGACCATCGCGACGGTCCATTTCCACGCCATCGCGATCGTTCATTTTGGGCCATCGCGACGGTTCGACCTCACGCCATCGCGACGGTTCATTTTTCGGGCCATCGCGATTGTCCAAATCCCACGCCATCGCGACGGTTCGCTTTTTCGCGCCATCGCGATTGTCCAAACCCCACGCCATCGCGACGGTTCGCTCGGACCATCGCGATTGTCCCAGACCATCGCGATTGTGCACCCCCATCGCAAATTTTGGGCTCCAATTTTTGACCAATTTTGAGGGTATTTTTGAGAAATTTTTGGACCATTAGACTCATAGGAGATCCCTTAGCTCATATTTGAAGGAAAACCAGATTGTCAGTTTTTACCCCCCAGGGCCTGAACGCTCATAACTTTTTCATCCGAAGTCCGTTTTTTGAGCTTAATAGCTCGTTAGAAAGCTCATGACGAGTACTACGTGACCTCAACTGTTTTTTTCTTAAAGGATACATCTATTTTTAGATAAACTATTTTGAGGTTCACCTAGTTTGGGACTAGGAAGCCAGGGGGCACACATTGAAAATTTGGGCAAAAAGGGAAGGGATTTAAAAGGTGTATATGCTCAAGTATTTGATCATCTTGTGAATTGGTCTAATATTAGAATTTTCCAGGTTTAGCAAAGGCAATCAAAGGCAAGCAAGCAAGGCAGCGAAGACAGCAGAGCTTGGGAAGCACGGCTTCTTGGGCAACAGGGCATCAGAGCAACCCGGAAAGCCGACTCGAGGTTGGAAGATTACTCAACCCCCTCAGTCAATTCTTAGCTTAGGCTAAACGGTAGTTGTGGATTTAAGCCGATAGGAACGCCTCAAGTTCAAGATACCTAATTCTTTCAAGTTTAAGACTTAAGGTAAAAGTGTGTGTGACGAAAACCTAAAGAGAAAGAACTTAAGTCTGACGGAACGAGAACTCAAAATTATAACGAAAAGTCGAATTCCTGACGCACAAATTAAGACAAGAATCTAGAGAAAATTAAAAAGAATCAAGCAAGTAATCACGAAGGACCATTGACGATCTAAGTGTATAATTGAGTGAACGAGGAAGAAAATTAATGAACCTTAGATCGGGCAAACACATAGGTAAGTCGGACAGAAGAAGCCTTAGATCATCAGAGGCTAGTGTAAGAACCACTGCACGATCTTGGGCTCAGCAATTGAATAGTAGTTATCCCTACGAGTTGAGCTCAGAATCAAGTGAATCAGAAATGGCATTTGGCACAGACAGACCAGAAGGAGGGTCTCATGTCGCATACCTAGAAAAACCAGAAGGACCCTATAGAACGCAATTAGAGTTTCTCCGAACCAACCGATTAGGTGCTCGCATCTATGAGGATGGTTTGCGAAGGCAGGTGGTGCAACTGCACAACCCTGATCAACCCATTGGATTAGAAAGACCAGTGGTGAAATTTGAGAGAGACGCTTACATAGACAAAGAAGGAACCATGTACATCCTAAGTACGCAACCAAACGATACTAATGAGTTTGGCACAATTCAATTAGAGACGGAAGCGAAATTTCAAGGAAAAGAACCGTTAGAAGAACCTAGAACACCGAGAGGGAAATCCGTATTAACAAGAGTACTCATCCCAGAGTGGATCCCTCAAGATAACAGGAGCGTCGAGTTGTTTGTAAATAAAGAGACAGATGAAGCCTTTTGGAGGTACAGAAAGGAAAACCCTGGTGAGGTAGGCATCATTACAATTTATGAATTCAAGGACCCAGATACACCTGGAAAGGTTGTATACCTGGATGAGACTTCAGAAAGAGTCTTTGTGGTGCCTGAGCGCGCTAAAAACACATACACATGGAGAGGTGAATTGATATTCCCTCCATCTAGAACGAACATGAATACAAATCAACAAGGGGCAGGAACATCCTCAGCCCATGGAAATCAAAGAGAAGGAAATCACGAGAGACCGGAAGTAAGCTTCACTCATCCCATAGGGAGAGATAGAACAACCACGAACACTAATAGAATGGATAGACAAAGAGATCATGGAATACCAGGTGGTAGAGATGATTTTCCTCTACCTAGACCACGTGAACACGCAAGAGTATTGAGACCCACTCAATTAGTAAAATCAATGAAGAATTACTTTGATGGGACAGGAGATCCCTATGACCATGTCGCAGAATTCAAGCAAGTACTAAGAGCAGAACAAGTCGAGGACATGTTCACGCAGTACAACGCATTTGGACTAACGTTAAAGAATACCGCTTTAACTTGGTTTCAACCACTGCAACAAAGGCAATTTAGAGACATCCATCACTTTTTAGAGTCATTCATCACTGAATTCTCTAAAAGTGGGATTAGACACGACACGTCTTCGTTGATTCATAGCTTTAAACAGACCCCTCAGGAAACAGTTAGACTGGCAGGTCGTAGATTCAGACAATATGTTGAACGATGTCCAATGCAAGAACTACCCTCACAAGCCAAACAAGTATCACTGCTCCTAGATGGCTTGTTGAGCGCTAAACTACGCTCCTATGTGTACCTAAAAGAACCCAGAACGCTAGAGGAGTGTGTAAGAATATGTATAGACATCGAGGACAACCTAGGAGATGAATTAGAACTCTCAAAGGTCTATAAAGACTCAGATTATTCTTCTCTAGCCTCCACAAAATTGTCTAATTCGATAGAGGACCTAGCAGAAAAAGTGGCCCAAAAACTAGGAGTTTCTAGTAAACAGGTGCCCAAGCTACCAACTAATGTACGTTGTTTACATTTGTGGTGGAAATCATTTGGGAAACGTGTGCCCCAATGCACCTCAACCTCACGTCAACCCTAGTGGCCAATATTGCACAATTGAGAGAAGATACACGAATCATACGGCTCAGGACTGCCCATACAACAAACAAACCGTGAGACAGAACTACCCGCAAACATACCAGCAGCCAGGTAGGTATCAAGGCCCATACAATGCTCAGCCTTATTACTATAGGCCTCCTCAGAACTACCCATACCAGGCTCAACAGAGACCTCAACCCGTCTTAGCTCAGCAGCCACCCCCACCAGCGAACGTCATCTCAGTCAAATACGCTGCTGCAGAAGAGAACCTAAGTAGGGCCTTAGTGCCTTCTTCACCCTTGATCACAGAAAGCGACCCGAACTCAAACAGTTTTGACTCTACTCATGTAACTAGTCCACCCGCTTATTACACGGAGTCACCAGAGCATGGGGAGACATATCATTATGATAGTCCACCAATGGAACCTAGTTGGGAGCCAGATTATACTAATGTGATGTACGCAAACCCAAACCCACGGCCCCAATTGAGACAACAGAGACCACAGGGCCCTAGAGGACCATGCTTTAGGTGCCAAGGAGATCACTTCATTAAGGATTGTCCACATCCCCCAATAGCAAGGCAATCACAATACTATAGCATACAAGGCTTTTGGTGATAGGTATTGTAAACAACGCAGATGGATCCAACCCTACATACGTGCCTATCCAAGCTATAACCAGAGCCCAGGCACTCTTACAAAACCAACAGCTCAATCAAGAGAAAGTAGCCGGAACTAGTGAAGTTGCAGAATCGAGTAGTAAAAAGACAAAATCTTGGAAAGATTCTAGAGAAAGGATAAAGAGAAAGTGGAGTAAAAAGATAAGTGAGTTGGAAGGAAGTCTAAGGGAATCTAGAGCCAAAATACAAGAATTGACTTCACAAGAATTAAACCAAGAAAATCCAGCTCAAGAATCAGGATCAGTTTTAGCGGAACCCATACCGGAAGATCTAGACATGATGTTTCGTGCATATCAGGCTAGATTAAAAGAGGGACCTCAAGTAGCGGAAATGAGTAAAAACTACCCTCGAGCTGATCTAGAAATTGAGAGAACTAAACTGTGCATGAAAATGGTAGAGTTAGCACAAGCTTTGTTTGAAGCCTCTAGATATCTTAATTGGAATAACATGGCAAAACCTGAATTACACTTTCAAGGACTAATGGAGAGGCTAGAATACTTGATAGAAAGCAAAGAGAAAAAGGATCATTCTAGGAACCCTATTGCCCCAGAGACACAGGAAAGGAATACACCATCCCTGTCTCAAGTACCCAATACAGAAAGTCAAGACAATTTGTCTTCCATACATAGGTACTCACATGAATTTTTGAGGGAAATCCAAGAAGAGAAATGGAGAAAAGAACAAGGAACTCATCCTCCTATTCAAGAAATAGACGATTTGCAGGAACAATTTCCCCAAGACATCCCCTCTATATATGATGAGGTAGAGGTGGAACAACTGAGTGAACCCACAGGATTTGAATCTAATTCTTTACAAGAATTACCTCAGTTCACAGGACCTTGGGAAGCCAAGTCTATTAGTATGAGAGCACCCACGATAATAGTAAGGAATGAAGAATCAGTGATCCCTAGGAACACGGAAGTGATCAAGAACACTAAAGTACAGTGTAATCTCACCCTGGAGGAATTGTTAAAGGTAAAACCAGAATTGTGGAAGCACGTAGCAAATCAATTCCCTGAGCTAGCTACCACACCCTCTCAAATAGGATCACATAAGAAGGTACCTGAGATACCCGTGGAAAAGATTGGAGATGTAAGCGAAGGAGAGGAAGGTAACACATATCTTCCAATAACCCATCAGGGCTACACCACGAAAGCCATCTTAGATTCAGGAGCCGGAGTAGCCATCGCTACCACCGCTTTATGGAAACGTTGGGGTAAGCCAGCACTCAGACCCACCAGGATGAAACTACAAATGGCTGATGGACACATAGAAAAACCATTAGGCTTACTAGAAGGCATATCTCTCACCACTTGTGGTGTAGAATTTGAGCATACCTTTGCCATTTGTGACTTTGCAAAAAATCATGCTTATGAGATGATATTGGGACGACCATTCATGCGTCAGTTGCAAATTGTACAAGATTGGGGATCTAATTCTTTGTACTTGCAACATTTAGGAGTGACTACCAAAGTCAATCTTAAAGACTATTCACACAGAGATGTACCCCCAATACAATGGAATACCATCCATAAGACACCAGTAGAGACGGAATCTGTGCACTCATTAGAATCAGATCCTTCTTGGTTGCATGAGGATACCCATTTATGGATGTGTAAAGTTGCCAAACAAGAGGAAGAAAGATTAGAAGCAAGGACCTTAGGTGCAGAACAACATCCACGAACCCTTCAAGATCCAGCCTATGCACCTGTAGTGTTCCCCGACGAAGAGTTTGAACCCCATGGTTGGGCAGAAATACTAGCAACCATGGATGTAGCCATCAATGAAGAACAATGGACACCCCATTGTGACGAGGATGGCTATGACATTTCAGTTTTCACGATAGAGCCAATCATGTGCGATGCAATTTTAGAAGAGTGTGAACCGAACACTGATGCATTTGAGGATGCAAGCGATTTTGATTTAGAATCAATTATCATGGACCCACCCTTTGCATCAGAGGAAGAATATTTCTACGAAGTAGAGACTCACACTCAGAGACACGAGGAAATTACGAACGAGGTGAGGTTAGCCACAGAAGTTACTACTAGGAGTGAGGGCAAAAAAAGAAAGAAGAAAGAAACCTTGTCAGAAAAAGAAGAATCTTTATTTGAAGTACCCGAGAACTTCAAGAAATATGAAATCGAAGATAGAAGGATTATGGTACGAATGCCCAATAGAAAGGCGAGTGACGGACAAGTATATGATAATCGAGAGAAAACCAAGAAAGTAATAGTTGCCATAGAAGGAGAAGAAGAAAAATGTACCTACATAGGGCATGATTTGACGATTGAATAAGAAGAAGAGTTAGTTGCCTTATTGCGCGAATATAGAGATGTTTTTGCTTGGAGTTATAAAGATTTGAAAGGAGTGGATCCAGATATATGTTCTCATAGAATCCCTATGACTCCAGATGCAAAACCGACAAAACAGAAACCGTACACGTACAATGATAATTACGCTGCGAAGATTAAAGAGGAGATAGATCGCTTGATAGAAGCAGGATTCATTTACGAAATTGAGCATACCGAATGGGTATCCCCCATTGTGGTTGTGCCCAAGAAGAATGGAAAATTGAGTGTGTGTATTAACCTTAAAAAAGTGAATGCCGTAACGATTAGAGACAGTTATCCTCTTCCTATCACGGAACACCTATTGGAAAGAGTTGCGGGCAAGGAAGTTTACAGCTTTCTTGATGGATTCTCAGGCTATAACCAAGTAGCCATTGCTCCAGAAGATCAACACAAGACGGCTTTTGCCACAGAATGGGGTATATTTGCATTTCGTGTAATGCCATTTGGCTTAACAAATGCACCCGCCACTTTCCAGCGACTCATGTGTCATGTCTTTAAGGAATTCCTACGCAAGAGCTTGGAAGTTTATGTCGATGACTTATGTGCTCATTCAAATGTAAGACAGACACATATCCCAGAGTTAAGACAAATATTTGACAAATGTCGAGAATATCAGGTTTGTTTGAACCCAGAAAAATGCGTTTTCATGGTCAGACAAGGCAAAATTATAGGACACATTGTGTCAAAGAATGGAATCTCTACGGACGAGGAAAAGGTGAAGGTAATTGCAGAATTACCTAGACCAACTAATGTGAAAGAGGTATAGGCATTTATGGGCCATTGTGGTTATTATAGGAGATTCATACACATGTATGCAATCATAGCCAAGCCTCTGTACTCTCTTTTGACCAATTTTGAATGGACAGAAGAATGTGAAAATTCATTCAATGAACTCAAATGACGCTTGTGCTCAGCACCTATATTGACTACCCCAGATTGGAGTAAGCCATTCCATGTACATGTGGATGCATCCAATTACGCCATAGGATGTGTGTTAGCACAACCCACGAATGAAGGTAACATAGACCTCCCCATAGCCTACGCTAGCAGACAATTGAACGCAGCAGAAAGAAATTACACCACGACGGAACGAGAAGGATTAGGGATGATCTACGCAGTAAAGAAGTTTAGGCACTACTTGTTGGCCAACAAATTCAAGTTCTTTACAGATCATCAAGCCCTATTATACTTAGTCAACAAACCATGTAACACAGGACGACTGATACGTTGGTTTCTATTACTCATGGAGTATGATTTTGAAGTAGTAGTCAGGAAAGGAAAGACACATCTTAGAGCCGACCACCTCTCAAGATTAACCTCAGGAGAAGCTCCTCAAGGAATAGCCGATGAATTACCAGATGCATACTTGTTTAACCTTGAGATAGCACCAGAATGGGCTAAGCCTATAGTCCCTATTCTGACATACGGACCCAAGAATCCTAGGATAAAAATCAAAGAAGGAGAGATTACCAAGTCTCAGAGATACCAAATAATGGCAGGAAGCATATATAAACAGGGTAATCAAAAGATTCTTGCTTATGGTGTAGATGAATTAGAACATGCAAATTGGTTGCAATTAGCACACGTAGGTGCACTAAAGCAACATCATTCAAAACATCGAACATTACAGACTCTGCATAGATTGGGAGTATACTGGCCTACGATGGAAGCAGATGTCTACAAGTTGTGTAAGGAATGCAACGTGTGTCGTGAAAGACCACCAGTAGAGCATGCGACACTATATCATGTGTCTCTCACACCAGACTGGAGTGAACCTTTAGTGACATACTTGAGGACGAACACATTCCCTCAAGGCATGACCGTAGCGCGACAACGCAGTCTAGAGCAGGAAGCTCAAGACTATTCACTTATCGGCGATAATTTATACAAAAGGGGACGAGATGGATATTTAAGACAATGTGTTCATGAGAGCGATTATCTTAGCATACTAGAGACTGCACACCAAGGTGTTGCAGGAGGTCATTTTGGACCAGATAGGATAATCAAAGCCATCCTCTTTGCAGGATTATGGTGGCCCACTCTTCACATGGATGCACATACCTATGTAAAGAGATGTGATGTGTGCCAAAGAACTCAGTTTCCTACACGCAGAGATGAAATGCCATTGAAACCCATGATGGGCGGACGTGCATTTTCTAAGTGGGGTATAGACTTTGTAGGACCCATTAACCCCCCTGCAAAAGGTACACATGCGGAATACATTATTGTTGCCACAGATTATCTTACGAAATGGGTAGAGGCAAAAGCCACAAAAAAGAATGATGCTCACACGACTGCAAAATTCTTATTTGAAAATGTCTTTACAAGATATGGATTGCCTATAGAGTTAGTGAGCGATCGAGGCACTCACTTTCTAAACCAAGTCATTGAATATTTGTTACAGGATTTTATGGTGATTCACAAGAAGTCTGCACCATATCATCCTCAGGCCAATGGTCAGGCTGAAAGCACTAACAAGATACTTTGTAACGTACTGACGAAACTCGTGAACAACAAACGTTCAGATTGGGACAAACAGCTACACCACGCTGTTTGGGCATATCGAGTGGCCTACAAGACCGTACTCAATGCAACTCCCTTTCAGATGGTTTTTGGTCAGAATGCAGTGCTTCCTTTGGACTTCTTGATACCGACCCTTAAGATTGCACAAGAACATCAGTGGACCGGCCATGAATTATCAGCAAGAATATTGGACTTGGAACGATTAGGAGAAACCAGGCTGAAAGCAGCAACAGGAATATACGCAGCGAAGAAGCGACAGAAAGCATATTTTGATGCACATGTGAAAGATAAAGGACTAAAAGAAGGAGATTTAGTTCTAGTATATACGCTGAAACAGCATGCACGGAAGTTAGAAAAGCGAGGTTATGGACCTATGATCATTAACAGACTTTCGACTAGTGGAGCAGTATAGTTAGCCACCTTAGAAGGAGACATAATGCCTAATTACATTAGTGGCTGTAGAGTCAAGCTATATCAAGAACCTCTTACTGAGGATATGCTTAGACGACTCATGTTGGCAAAGAAGCGTAAGGAGGAAGAAAATAGAATACGAGCGGAAGCTCAGGCAGAAGCCATAGAACGCATTAAGCGCATGAAGCTAAGAAGACAAGGACTAGGGAGAGAACATTATAACCATCTGGAAACATCACCCAGATATCCCATGGCCATGTGTCAAGTAAAGTCAACCACTCATCCTAGCATAGTGGACAGGAGACCATTCGTTACAGTTAGGCTAGAGCACGGCAACCACTGCCAAGAACTCAGGGCTTTAATTGACTCAGGTGCTGCGACTAGTGCGATTAGATGGTCCCACTATAAGGATTCAGGAATAGAAATGCGGCCAATTGAGGCATACCTCATAGGGCTAGGAGGCATGGAAACCCCTTGCATGGGTGAGGTGGACCTTCCTATCCTCATTAAGGATATGACCATGACAGCGAAGCTACTAGTGTGCCATGATGACGACCTAATAGAACCCCTAATCCTTGGCCAAGATTGGCTATACGATCACTCAGTGGACCTAAATCTTAGACAAGGCTCCTTACAGATGGGAACCTTAGAGCAGAAGCGAGTGATACCGCTTGACTTCCCTAACGGCATTCCGCTTGACGGTTGTGACACTAGACCCTATGAAACGCATGCGACGGAAGACAGGAAGATCTCTGATCAGCTCAATCACGCTACGTCTACACCAACCCACTCGGGCTGGGTCATAGACGATTGTCAATCAGAAGGACGACAGAAGATCTTCCCTGGGACTTCCTGCAAACTAGAAGAGACAGTTACCCAACTGCAAGGGCAGATGGACACAATCAGAGGTCAGGTGGGTTGCATCAGCGGACAAATGAGCACGACACCCTGCGGTGCTCATCCTTCCAAACTTGTTGCGGACTGGCCTAGATTACAGTCAAAGAACGCATCACTTCCTAATGGGCAGGTCACGCAAGTCTTGGATCTCCCTTCTTTTCCAAAGCAGAGCGTCCATCCGACCTCTCACCCTCAACCACGACAGAGTCAACCACGACGAAGGAACCCAGACCGACGGCAGTATCAAAAGACACAACAAGGAAGGCAGTTTAGGCCACCCAAAGGAAGCGGCACCAGACAAATATGGGTGCCAAAAGGACAAAAAGCACCGAAGAACTCCAACCAAGCAGAGATCGACAAGAAAAAGGCAAGGCAGAAACAGAATCAGTATCCACCATCCCCTCGACCTTCTTCTACAGGTCCGAGCATTCGACAAATTTGGATCGCCAAGAAATACCTTACCCATAGACCCACACCCACGCAAATTTGGGTACCCAAACCATGTATCATAGCTCAATCCATAAGCCATGTAATATATAATCCTCACAAATCCTTCCATCCCTCAACACCACCACACCCGATACCACCTTTTGCCCCTCAGCAGAAACCCACCACCCATTCAAGAACTCTTAGGAAATGGATACCGAAGAATGTCCAACCGTCTTCCCCTAACCCCATGTCTGACGAAACTACTTCCCCGACTAACATACAACCGTGTACTAAATCACTAACCTTTACACCTTGTATAAATTCACCCACCATCATCACAAATCACTCATAAGTACTCTCACCAAGAAATGTATGCATGATCTGAAACGTATAGGTGTCTAGAGACCTGCACTAGTGCTGCAAGAAACATTGCATCTATCACATCACAGCACTTGGCTACACGGGTTACGCATCAGTTATGGAAAGGGATTGCGGTCTCACTTTAATGGGATCATAATTAATTTCCATGCTAATGTGTTAATCTTTTGTAGCAGATCTTTCTCACTAGCGCACCAATCACCATGCAAACCGACGAAGGGACATCAGGAGCAGGCCCCAGTGTAGCGGCTGTGCCCCTCAACGTGCTACGAGCAGAATCCCACCCGACTGCTCCACCGCCGGAATTCCAAGGGTTTCCAGGGCCCATGCCTATCGATAACCCACCTGTGGGATACACCGAAAAGATACACCGGAACTCTCATTGGTTTCAGGGACTTGCAGGACCCCTTGCGGACGTGGACTTTATATTTGAATCCTCTTTGACATTTGATGACCGCACGTGGGGAAAATACCAGTTCTTCTCCAGAGAGTTCGAATCCCTACAGAGCACCCAGGATTTAACTCACGTTTGGGCCAGAGCAGGCTTCACAGAGTATTTCAGTGATCCTCTGCCCAAACCGGATTTCTACAGGTGCTATTACTTAATCACTACTTTGCTGGCCTCCGAGAATAAGGATATCCCCGGAACCTTCATTTTACCTTCGTTAGTGGATGATCCACCTTACAAGAGATTTTACCTCTCCAAGGATTTAATCAGAGCAGCCATCAAAATTCATGGCACCCACACACCCACAGATCGAGAGAGATTAATTCCAGAACCGATGAAACGTGGGGATGTCACAAAGTGGGAGGAAATCTCAGCGATTACACCTGAGCTGTCAAAGCCACTAAGGATATGCATGCAACATTTCGCATTCCCCGCTCAGAATAGATTTACCATGCCACACAAAAGAATATGGTTTGGATTGTATTTGGCATGCACGGGACCTCAAACTGTTGATCTGGCGAGCTGGATCATAGATCAAATGTATTTGGCACAACACAGATGGGAACGCAAAAAAGTGCTTAATGGATGTTGTGCACTTACAAGAATTGTGTATATGTGTTTGGCTTATGACTTGCCAATTGAGCGTGCATTAACAGGAGAAGAACTGAAGGCATTCAAAGGCACGACGAAGAAAGCCAGGAAGCCCAGCAGAACACGGGCAGGCAAGCGCATGCGAGGCACCATTCCTTGCCTTCAAGTGCCAGAGTCGCCATCACCACAACCCTCTCCAGAGCGACCACATACAGAAGCGGCTCCCACAGTACAACCTATTCGCATAAGGTTGTCTAGACCAGTGGTTACGGAGGGCACCACTAGTACCGCTTCACCTCAGGCAGCTGCCACCACAGAACCCACCACCACAACAGCAGAAGCTCCCACCACTATTGGTGCGGAAGCGTTTTCTTTCCCGATACCACATATGGAGGCCGACCCAATAAACACGACATTTGATTTTGAGATGCCGGATGCATTCTCAAATGAATTCCAATTTTCAGAAGCACAGATGTTCTCCCAGGAATATGAACGCCCCAGCTACCCTACCACACCGCGAGATCTGCCACAGGGACAAGCTGTGTCGAGCTCTGAAGAAGAACGAACCGAGACAGACGACGATGAAGGCGACGATGAAGCCAGCCAGGGCTCACATGACGGACAGACAGATGGTCAAGGCCAACAAACCGATGCACACGGCGACACCAGCACATATGAAGATGAGACTTTCGAAGCCGCAGCGTACACGCTGGCCATAAAGAAATTATATCGTACAATGGAAAAAGTCTGGGCACGGAAGAAGTTAACTGAAGAGGAGAGCCAGGCATTAATTGAACAGGAACTCATCTCCGGAGGATTCGAAGACGCATACATCAAAGGGTTCAGAGAATTAGTCAAATCAGTAGGCTCCAATGAAGCACTCAGGTACTTACAAAGAAAACAACTACCACAGTTTGACCCCCGCCGAGTACGACTACTTTCAAAGCCCGGAGAGTATATTCGCGTACCAACAGGAGCGCAGGCTTCAGCACAAGCCAGGGAGGCACGCCTCGTCCCCGAAAGATCATTGACCGCAGAACCCATCCTTGTAGATTCCCCACCACGTACTACCATTGTACATACCACCACTATCTTCGAAATAACATCCACCCCATCGACTCCTCTATCACCTCATGTTTCACCAACCCATCCTGTATCCCCTGCACACCCACCTGCTCCTCCAACATCCACACCAGTCCAGGGCGACATAGCCACAACCTTTACCCCGCCAATTCACGCCACCATGCCCGCACCCACCCCACCGCATCTACCTGTCAATCCCTTCATCCCTTCATCCTTCCCATCCTTTCCCCCACTTTTAAGACAACCTTTCACCTTCCTAACCCCACTAACCTTCTCACCAGTTTCACCTCCTCAACCCACCGTAACCCCTATTTCCCCTTTTCACCAAGCTGCTCCAGCCATCCCCCCTGTAAATTATTCTACATTTGTAAATCCCGTCTTCACACCTACACAACCACCCACATACACACCGCTTTTCACAGTCACTGCACTTGACACGTCCAATGGCATGGACATATCACCATCCACCTCACCACCACCCACTCCACTCACAGCACCATCATATTTAGGCACGTCACAATTTTCCACAATCACCACTGCATCCACCTTCCCAACCCCATTCCCCATCCCCGCTGCATCTACTTCCACTGCATCCTCAATTAGCACTCCATTACTATTATCACCCACCATAGACACGGCACTGCAACACATGTTCACATGCATGACACAAGTAAGAGATGAGTTCGCATCTCTTGGCAACAACTATCAACAGCTGTAGAGGACTACGAATGAATTACAGTCGCAGCTTAATTCACTATCAATAGAGAACACCTCACTGAACAACCGATACCAAGCTTTACGAGAGGCCTATCACAAATTAGAACTAGAAAGTGAAGAGAAAACCAAAGAAGCCACGGCAGATTTGGACAACCTACTTCGAGCCCAAACGATTAGAAACGCGACACTGACAAGGAATATGGGCCTGCTCAGAAGACACCTAGCCGCAGCCCAGGAGGAGAACGTGAGACTCCAAGCGCAGAATAGAGAAAACTTGGAAGCGGCTTTGGATCATCCAGAACAACCACTAAGTCCGAGCAGATTCAAGGCAATCCCATCCGAGTCGATGCGGATGTTGCTAGATGACCATGTTCGATTGCTCGAGGACTATGATCGTATGAACAAAGAACATCAAAAGTTAAAGGAAGATCACAAGCTACTACAGCTCAGAGAACCGGCAACACAACAAGCACAAGTAGCAGTAGAATTACCAGTACCTGTGGACCCTGCCCCTGAAATTTTGGAGGAACTCAACGCACTCCGGGCCCAGGTAATAAATCTTGAATCTAGAATTGCAGTCTATGAAGCACCACCAAGGCCAGACTCCCCACCTGAGCTACCAGCTGAGGAAGAAACCGTCACTATCCCGGTGGAGGAGACATTTGAAGAGGCATATGAGCCGATACCCATCCCAGGCGGACGTGTCACGGCGGAAGGCCAGATGACATATGAATTACCTACCCCCGCGTGGATGAAGACAGTTGAAGAACTCGGAACGACACATTCGGCCAGAGTAGAGGCACAGTTACATGCCATGGCCATGATTGAAGAGAGAATTTTACAATCATCATTCTTTGCTCATTTGGCCCCGCGACGATACATATCTGGGCATGAGCTCCACTAAACTGTACTTCATGTTAATGGCCGAATACCAGTTAGCCATCGAGAAGGAAACCGGCATGAAACCAACGCATGCAACTCAATTCGAGCCGGAGGACTTGCCACCAAGTGCGCAGAGAGGTGAAATCCATCAACCAGACTGGCACAAAGATTTATTGCAAAAATATCCAGAGATGATGAGCACATGGGTGAAAGCGCCGCTGCACTTAAAATTTAACCCATGCTGGGGACCGGTACCACGACGCCGCTCTTGGACTGCATTCGCTATTAAGGTACAGAACAATAAGCAGTGCCAAGACTGGCTGAATTATCCCTATTTCAAGCCACCAATCGAGTTACCAACAGTAGGCTACATGATGGCGACGATCCGCCACTGGCTCCCTAGGTTAAAGCATATGAATGACATTGCCGCGCACATGACTGTCAAAATCTTTGACATGATGCAAATGATCTTTAAAGTCTTCCGACGTGTCAAGGCCCCCCATGTAAACACCCCGGGCTTTGAGCATGGCAACTTGGATTTAGTCTATGATATGAGCTCAACGCCATCGCTACGGGTGTGTTACGCCTGGCACTGCAGAATCAAATACCTACCGGCATGCTACAAGCAGACATTCGAAGAAATGTTCACCACCGGCTTTTGGGAGTACCATTCAAAGGTATTTATAAGCAGGCCCACACACTTATTGCAATTATTCGCCTGTGAACGAATGGTGTACTCCACACATTATCAGCTCCCACCACCAGACGAGCCGCAACCTATTGACTGGGAGAAACTCGAGGCTTACCTGGCCCGAGGCATTCGTATCTCAGAGCACACCCTCGCTCAAGACCTCCTACAGAACTATATCCGGCAGACCTCACAACAAGGTTCTGTCAGGGACGACAGAAGCGAGAGGGAGGGGGGTGTTGGAAGCAGTCAGAGGCACAGACGACGCGGAAGTATGTAAAGACGGAGCAGGGAGCCAGTTGGATCACTTTTCCAAACAAATATATTTCTTATTAATTCTTCAAACATTCAATAGTGATTGTTATCACTAATTGTAACATATGTATCATAGAAAACCCCATTTTGTAATTCATAGCTCCATTTTGTGCAAGCCGAGGAGTCCTCGAGCTTGAGGAGCTTAGGTAGAATGCACGTACCAATTTTCGTTATTTTTAGACATCGTTTACCCTTCCAAATAGCCTTTAGGACCTATTTTTTAACTAGGCCGGTCACTAGATGTGAAACCGGTCAAAACTAGTCTAGAAACTATAAAAAGAGCTAGAGAGCTCATTTTTGGGATTGGTTCATTTTGGTTAGTGTGAGCATAGAGCTAGTTTGAGCTTGTAAGAGCATTCTTGAGTAATAGAGCTAATTTCCCACCTTCCATTGTGTCTTGCTTGTCTCTTCATTGTGTGTGTGTATGTGTGTGTGCATCTTTGTGCTTCTCACCTTCACTCTCACATCATCTCACGTTCACGATCTTCATATCACTCCTACCTCTCCCACGGATTGACATTAAGGAGGTGAAGCTTCTTAACGTGGTTCTCACCATTGTGCTAGAGCAACACAAGGTTAGACCTGAATTATGGAAACATGTCGCCAAACAAGTACCAGAAATAGCCAAACCTCGTTCCCAAGTAGGATCCCATAGGACAGTGCCAGAAATTCCCTTGGATAAGATAGGAGATATGTGTGAAGGTGAAGAAGGGAACACCTATCTTCCCATCACCTACCAGGAGTACACCACCAAGGCAATTTTGGACTCAGGTGCAGGAGTTGCAATTGCCACCACTTCCCTATGGAAGCGTTGGGGCAAGCCGGCACTCAGGCCAACAAGAATGAAATTGCAGATGGCCGATGGTCACATAGAGAGACCCCTAGGATTGCTAGAAGGAATAACTCTCACCACTTGTGGTGTCGAGTTTGAGCATACATTCGCTATATGTGACTTCAGCAAAAATCATGCCTATGAGATGATTTTGGGAAGACCATTCATGCGACAGTTGCAAGTGGTACAGGACTGGGGAACCATTCTTTGTACCTGCAACACTTAGGTGTTACAACCAAAGTCAATCTCAAGGATTATTCTCATAGAGATGTCCCTCCTATCCAGTGGAATCCCATCCATAGAGCCAAAGATGATACGGAATCTGTGCATTCCATAGGGTCAGGATCCTTATGGATGCATGAAGACACTCACTTATGGATGTGCAAAATAGCAGTAGAGGAAGAGAAGAGAGAAAAGGCCAGAGAAATAGGTGCAAACGAAACTCATAGACCCATTCAAGACCCAGCCTATGCACCTGTAGTCTTTCCTGACGAGGAATTTGAACCCCATGGCTGGGCAGAAATTTTAGCAACCATGGACGTGGCCATCAATGAAGAACAATGGACACCTCACTGTGATGAGGATGGCTATGACATTTCAGTCTTCTCTATAGAGCCAATCATGGGAGAGGCAGTTCTAGAAGAATGCGAACCTAGCCCAGATGCATTTGAGGATGCAAGTGACTCGGATCTAGAGTCAATCATTATGGACCCACCATTTGCATCAGATGAAGAATACTTCCATGAAGTAGAATTTCAACCCCAGAGGCATGGAGAGGTTACAAATGATGTAAGATTAGCAACACATGTGACCCCGAAGGAAGAAGGAAAGAAACGAAAGAAGAGAGAAGCCTCACCAGAAGAGGAAGAATCTTTGTTTGAGGTCCCAGAAAATTTTAAGAAGTATGAGATAGATGACAGGAGAGTCATGATAAGAATGCCTAAACGAGAGGCACAATCAGGAGAGGCCTATGATAACAAAGAAACCACCAAGAAAATAGTAGTGGCCCTAGAAGAAGGAGAGGAGAGATGCACGTACATAGGCCATGACCTAACAGAGGAAGAAGAGCATGCGTTGATAGCCTTGCTAAGAGAATACAGAGATGTATTCGCTTGGAGTTACAAGGATTTGAAAGGCGTTGACCCCGATATATGCTCACACACTATCCCCATGACCTCAGATGCTAAACCCTCTAAGCAAAAGCCCTATACTTATAACGATAATTACGCTGCTAAGATCAAAGAAGAGATAGATAGATTGGTTGAAGTTGGATTTATCTATGAAATTGAGCACACTGAATGGGTATCCCCCATCGTAGTGGTGCCCAAGAAGAATGGCAAGCTGTGTGTGTGCATTAACTTGAAAAAGGTTAATGCAGCCACAATTCGAGATAACTATCCGCTTCCCATCACAGAACATCTCTTAGAAAGAGTGGCAGGCAAGGAAGTGTACAGCTTCCTTGATGGATTTTCGGGCTACAATCAAGTAGCCATAGCTCCAGAGGATCAGCATAAGACAGCCTTTGCCACAGAATGGGGCATTTTTGCTTTTAGAGTAATGCCATTTGGGCTTACCAATGCACCAGCTACCTTCCAGAGGCTGATGTGCCATGTGTTTAAGGAGTTCCTGAGGAAGAGTTTAGAAGTCTACGTTGATGATCTTTGCGCTCATTCCAACATTAGACAAACCCATATCCCTGAGCTCAGACAAATCTTTGACAAATGTAGAGAATATCAAGTCTGCCTAAACCCAGAAAAATGTGTTTTCATGGTCAGGCAAGGCAAGATTCTAGGACACATAGTGTCAAAGAATGGCATATCTACCGACGAAGAAAAAGTGAGAGCCATAGCAGAGCTACCCAAGCCAAAGAATGTCAAGGAAGTACAAGCTTTCATGGGGCATTGTGGCTATTACCGACGATTTATACACATGTATGCTGTCATTGCAAAGCCCATGTACGGACTTCTGACAAACTTTGAGTGGACGGATGAATGTGAGAATTCCTTCCAAGAGCTTAAACGAAGATTGTGTTCAGCACCAATCTTGACCACACCAGATTGGAATAAGCCTTTCCATGTTCATGTGGATGCATCCAATTATGCCATTGGTTGTGTACTTGCTCAACCTACTGGTGAAGGTAATATGGATCTTCCAATTGCCTATGCCAGTAGACAGTTGAATGCAGCTGAACGAAATTACACCACTACGGAGAGAGAAGGCTTAGGCATGGTATATGCAGTTAAGAAATTTAGACACTATTTGCTTGCAAATAAGTTTAAATTTTTTACTGATCATCAAGCATTGTTATATCTCGTAAACAAGCCTTGCAATACAGGAAGATTAGTGAGATGGTTTCTCTTGCTAATGGAATATGATTTTGAGGTTGTGGTAAGAAAAGGGAGGACTCACTTGAGGGCAGATCACCTCTCTAGGCTCACATCGGGAGAAGCCCCACAAGGAGTGTCAGATGACCTTCCTGATGCTTACTTGTTTAATTTGGAAGTTGTACCGCAGTGGGCTAAGCCATTGGTACCAGTATTGACATACGGGCCTAACCATCCAGTGGTAAACACACGGAATAGAGAGGTTGTAAAAGCCCAAAAGTTCCACATCATGGCAGGAAGTATGTACAAGCACACAGATCAAGGGATTTTGGCTTGTTGTGTGGAAGAGGACGAGTACAATAAATGGTTGCAATTAGCACATGTAGGTGCGTTAGAGCAACACTACTCAAAGCAACGAACTTTACAGACCCTAAAGAGACTCGGAGTGCATTGGCCGACTATGGAAGCGGATGTCCAAAAGTTGTGCATGGAATGCCCAATCTGTTGCACTAAACCACCTGTGGAACACGCCACTCTTTATCAAGTATCCATTGTGCCAGATTGGAGTGAACCACTAGTATCCTTCCTGAGGACGAAAACATTCCCGTCAGACATGACTCTGGCTAGGAAAAGGAGTTTAGAACAAGAAGCCCTGGATTACTCACTCATTGGTGATAATCTATATAAGCGTGGTAAAGATGGTTACCTGAGGCTATGTGTCCATGAAAGTGAATATCTTAAGATCTTAGAAACTGCTCACCAGGGTGTAGCAGGAGGACACTTTGGACCGGATCGGGTGATCAAGGCAATACTATTTGCGGGCTTCTGGTGGCCTACCCTTCACATGGATGCACATACCTATGTGAAACGGTGTGATGTCTATCAGAGAACTCAGTATCCTATACGCAAAGATGAGATGCCACTGAAACCTATGATGGGTGGACGTGCATTTTCTAAGTGGGGAATAGACTTCGTAGGTCCTATTAATCCCCCAGCTAAGGGTTCTCATGCGGAATACATCATTGTTGCAACAGATTATCTCACCAACTGGGTGGAGGTAAAGGCTACGACAAAGAACGATGCTCAAACAACTGCTAAATTCTTGTTTGAGAATGTATTCACGAGATATGGGCTACCTATAGAGCTTGTAAGTGATAGAGGCACTCATTTCTTGAACGAAGTGATTGAAAATCTACTCCAAGAATTCTTGGTAATACACAAGAAGTCTGCCCCCTATCACCCTCAAGCTAATGGACAAGCTGAGAGCACTAATAAGATCTTATGCAATGTACTGACAAAATTAGTGAACACAAAACGCTCTGATTGGGACAAACAGCTACACCATGCTGTTTGGGCATACCGAGTTGCCTACAAAACGGTACTCCAAGCCACCCCCTTTCAGATGGTATTTGGCCAAAACGCTGTGCTACCCTTGGACTTCTTGATTCCTACATTGAGAGTAGCACAAGAGCACGAATGGACAGGTCATGAACTCTCCTCTAGGATCTTTGACCTTGAACGATTAGGAGAAACAAGACTGAGAGCAGCTGCAGGAATATATGCAGCTAAGAAGAGACAAAAGGCATACTTTGATGCCCATGTGAAGGATAAAGGCTTGAAAGCAGGAGATCTAGTCTTAGTCTATACACTGAAACAACACGCGAGGAAGCTAGAAAAGAGAGGCTACGGACCTATGATCATCAATAGGATCTCCACGAGTGGAGCAGTACAATTGGCCACATTAGAGGGTGATGTTCTCCCAAACTATATTAGCGGATGCAGAGTCAAGTTGTATCAGGAACCCCTCACGGAGGAAATGCTCAGCCGACTCAACACTGCTAAGAAACGCAAAGAGGAAGAAAAGCGAATTCGAGAAGAAGCTCAAGCAAAAGCTTTAGAACGCATCAGAAGGATGAAGTTACGAAGGCAAGGTAGAGATCAGCCTAGAACGAATGACTATGCAGATCACGGATATCCTATGGCCATGTGTGAAGTCGCAGGAACAAGCTCGCATAGGATAATTGATCGACGTCCTTTCATAACCCTAGATATAGGACAAGGAAAGAGCGCAAGGACCGTAAGAGCCTTGATTGACTCAGGTGCAGCCACTAGTGCTGTTAAATTGTCTTACTGTCAAGAGTTGCAGTTAACTATCAATCCTGTGGAAGCATATCTCATAGGATTGGGAGGCGTGGAAACCCCTTGCATGGGCGAGGTGGAACTTCCCCTCTACATTCATGATGAGGCAATGACAGTTAAAGTACTAGTGTGTCAAGATGAGGATCTCACTGAACCTCTTGTCTTGGGTCAAGACTGGATCTATGACCAAGCAGTCAACTTAAACCTAAGAAGTGGACTTCTTCAGGTATGGGTCAATCATAGTCGAATTACAGTAGAGTTGGATAATGGAGCACTCAAGGAACTAGGAAAGGCACAGACTCCTGGTCCCTCCAGGGGTGCACATGAAGTTGACCATGCTGTTCTTGTCCAAAACTATGTGTTGCAGAGGAATGATATTCTCAAAAAAGGAGTCAGGGATGCAACGGAACTCCCTTCTTTTCCAAAGGCCAGAAGGAGGCAGCAACCAAAGGTGGATCAAAGGCAGAAGAAGCAGAGTACTACCTATGCCGGAAATCAAAAGTACCTGCACAGCAAAATGTCTCAGCAAGTAAACCAAGTGTGGGTGCGCAAAGGCGAACACCCGGTTGCACTCACGCCAACCACGCGGGCAAAGCCTCTTATTAATCACCAACAACACGACACTAATAAGAAGTCTTTCAGCAATTCTTCTGCTAACGTGAAATCTATTTGGGTGCCCAAGAAGTCGATGAAGGCTAGCCCACAATCAAGAAAAATTTGGGTGCCTAAGGCTTGCTTGCGGGCGCAAATAGCTACGCCGAGGCCACAACCTATACAATGTAACCCATTCACTCGCACAGCCAGCATTCACTCGTTTTCAACACTCAGGAACACACCAAGGCCCATGAGCACGAACATAATCGTTTGCAAATGGGTCCCTAAAAAGCCTCATTCTCAAGCCGATACACCTATAAAGCTCTCTAGCGTCTCTACGAAACCAAGAGCAAAACCCATCCACTGCATTTGGCAGCCTAAGACCTGTAATAAACCCCCGACCCCAATTTGTAAATTCATCCCCACTTACTAACGGCATTAGTCTCCTAGGACTACCCAAGCATTAACTACACACATTGTCTTCGTGCACTTACTGACCACTAACTCACCATCTACCTCATGTTAATGTTGTAACGGGGACAACAACGGATTTATTCTGTCCATTACGATGTTAACACGTGGTTCTATATTCTCACAGAATCAGAGGGCAAGAAGTAAAATGGCAGAAGCGACAGGTCCGAGCTCACAAGTAGGAATACTTACTGCAGGAATCGATGTGGATAGTCTACCTGTGGATGTGCCACCAACTGAACGACCTGTGGAGCTGCAACACCTTCAGCAAATCCCGGTGCCGGATCCACCCACAGGGATCACAGAAAGAGTCCATGCCAATTCTCATTGGTTCAATGGCATGCCAGGTCCATTAGGAGAGGCCAAGTATATATGGGAGTCTAAGTGCGAGTATGACAGATCATGGGTTCGATTCCAATTTTTCTCCAAGGAGTTCGAGACCTTACAGAACACCGAGGATCTCCAGACCATATGGCAACGAGCAGGGCTAGCAGAATACTTTGAAGCCCCACTACCTAAACCAGATCTCCTCCGATGCTACTATTTGGTCTCCACATTACAAGCTAATGAAGAAAAGGACAAACCCGGATCATTTGTTCTTCCCTCCTTGCTGGGCAACAACGAGTTGAAGAGATTTGAACTTACTGTGGAGTTGGTGAGCGATGCTTTGAATATGCACGGCACACATGTACCCTCTGAAAAGGATGCTCTCGTTCCCACTAACATGAAGGATAGGAAACTATTGAAGCTTAAAGACATGGCAGCACTCACACCAAACGTGTCCATCCCTCTCCCTATGTGCATGCAACATTTTGCTTTCCCCGGCCAAGACCGCTTCACACAACCACACAAGAGAATCTGGTTCGCTCTCTACTTAGCGGAAGCAGGTGCGTTACCAATTAAGCTACCAGTATGGATTATAGATCAATTGTATGAAGCAAATAGAAGGTCTTCTAGGAAATTAGTGGTGAACGGTTGCTGTGCAATCACACGCATTATTTACCGGTGCCTGGCATACGATGTTCCCATTGAACGTGCCTTAACTTGGGCACAATTACAAATGTTTAAGAAGCTCAAGACGTCCACACATCAATCCAAGCGCATGAGGGGTGCGATCCCTTGTGTCCAGACAAGGGAAGCTTTGACTACTCCTGAGGTATCGCCACGAAGGGAGACCACTGTACCTCCCTTTACCATTAGGATACCCAGGTCGGGATCTGAAACTACGACACAAGCTACCCCAAGCTCCTCCTGCTCCACCTGAATTTGAATTCGCTGCAACTGGAGATGCTGAAGGAATGGATCCCCAGGACTTCGAAGCATTCTTACAAAGTACACAATTCTCTGATGTAGAGTTTTATTCAGATGCAGAAGAACAAGGCACATCGTCACGAAGAAGAAGAAAATCTACAGACGGTCGACATGTACATTGGAGTGACGCCCAACAAGGTCAACAACAAGGACACCTAGAAGAAGAAGGAGCGTATGAAGAGGAGACCACTGAAGCCCCAGCCTATACAGCAGAACTCCGATGGCTGTATCAGATTATGGAAAGAGTGCGATCGCAACAACTGCTCACCGAACAGAGCAGCAGAGTACTCATGACTCAGTTGTTGGAAGAAGCAGGAGTTGACTCAGAGTATAGGGAAGGTCTCTTATTGATGGCAGAAACATATGGGGTAGTGGAAGCAGTGCGCACTGCCATTCGGAGGTCTCCAGTTCAATATGATCCACGAAGGTTCTAGACACGACCACGCTCAGGTAAGAATATCCAGATTCCCATTACAACTGCAGAAGAGCCAACTATTACATCTGAACCTATCAGGACAACCTCCCAAGCAACCGAAACGGCTAGCCAAGAGCACCCAGTCACCCATCAGGAGTCCACCAAGCCACAACCACCCACACCCCCACCATTGCCTCCTAGAGCAGAAACAGTGGAAATCACCTCGACCACTCAACCCACCGAACCAACCTTCATCTTCCGTACTCCCATCTCTAGTTCCACCCTATTCTCTACCACTGATAACCCAATCTTTGAAGCAACCCCCATCACCACACAATCCACCGAACCGCTCATAGAGCCTGCCCTAGGGCAACCATCCCCCATGCCCTCAGCCATAGGTCATCCTGACCTTAGATCCACATTCATGGGTTTCCCTGCTACCACGCAACCCTTCATGCCCTCCTCAAATCTACGACCTCAACCCCCGACCTCCATCTCTCCATTTCTACAATCCCTTCATGACCTCCTGGCTAGAACTTTTCAACCCAGGTCTCAACCATTTCCTTTCTTTTCAGCTCCCCACCCCACTTCTCATCTATTCACCACTTCCACACACACACCACCTACCATTCCAATGTATATGGCAGACCCCACACTCGCACCCACTCCTGAAGGTATGGACATTTCACCACCCACGGCACCTCCCCCCACGATTCCACCTCCTCCCATTCCCCCTCCACCAATTTCACTCACACACACGACTTCAATAGACACATCATTCACTCTTCCCCTTCCCCAATTCCCTTCCCATGCATCTTCCACTGTAAACACCACCCACTCATCTATAGGAAATGCATTGGACACCATGCTAGCTTGTATATCAAACTTAAGGACAGATTACATTCAGCTCCAGCAACAGAATGAGCGCCTGCACGAGCACTCAGAGACACTACAGCACCGCCTCACGGCACTAGAGGAGGAAAATGCTCGCCTCCACACACAGTTCCAAACTCTCCAAGAAGCTCATGGCATATTGGAGGTACAGTTACAGAACACAGATCAGGAAGCGATACAGGTGGTAGAAGGTCACCTACGGACACAGCTGGAACGCAACTCCAAGCTTCAGCGAAATATGGCTCTACTCAAACGCCATCTTGCGGCCGCTCAGGAAGAGAATCGACGCCTGCAAGTACAAAATCAAGAGAACCTGGAAGCAGCTATTGAGAGCACACCGGGGGCACCCATCAGCCCATCAAAGTTTCAAGCAGTGACCCCCGATAATATCAAGATCATATTGGAAGACTATGCCATGCTGCTTGAAGCACATGATCAGCTATCGGAGGAACTGGCACAATTGAAGCAGAAACACCAAAAAGGACCAACAGCAGCCTCTCCAACCACCCCCTCCGCGGCTTCACTTCTCACAGACTCAGAGGCCATAAAAGATCTCCAGAAATAGGTCACCGAATTGCAAACACGTCTACTACAATATGAGAGACCACCTTCCCCTCCAGAGGCTCCCACTGACGAAGAAGTTGTGCAAATTCCTGTGGAACAAACGTTTGACGAAGAATACGATCCACAACCATTCCCAGGAGGCCAACACACAGAAGAAGCTCAGGACACATTCGAGGCACCACGGCCTCCATGGCTACGTCAAGTGGAGGAAATCGGGAGTTCGCACGAAGAGCGCACAGTAGTGCAAAATCAAGCCATGAGGGTCATAGAGGAAACTGTGCTACAATCGGCTTACTTCAAGAACCTGTCATCGAGACGCCTCATCCTCTCATCTGAACTCCAATACCGGCCTTATTATATTATCTTGGCTGATTATAATGCAGAAATACAGAGAGTCACGGGTCAGATTCCTACCTTTGCTACCCAATTTCAACCCGAAGACCTTCCTCCAGAGGTGCAAAAAGGCAAAATTCGTCAACCCACCTGGCGGCAGAAACTTCTAGAGACATATCCAGAAATGCTACGCACATGGAACAACGCGCCTTTACACCTCCTATACAATCCATGCTACGTTCCAGTTCCACGCCGCAGGTCTTGGAAGGCATTCAATATCAAAGTGCAGAACAATGCGCAATGCAAAGAATGGCTAAACTACCCGTACATTGCGCCACCACAGGGACCACCGTCGGTAGCATACATGATGGGAACAATTCACCACTGGATGCCGCGATTGAAGCCCATGCAAGATGTAGCAGCGCAAATGATGCTTAAAATCTTAGATATGATGCAGGTAGTCCTGAAAACTTTTAGAAATGCGGCCGCACCACAGGTACGTCTCCCGGGGTTTAGCAACGGAAATTATGACTTGGTGTATGACATGAGCACCACCCCCAGTATTCGTGTGGCTTACGCCTGGCATGCACGCATCAAATACCTCCCTGCATGTTACAAACAGACCTTCGAAGAAATGTTCAGATCAGGTTTCTGGGAGTATCACTCGGAGATTTTCGCACCGAAGCCAACACACCTGCTTCATCTTTTTGCTTGTGAACAAGCAATGTACTCTGAGTAGTACACCACCCCTCAACCAGAGGCCCCTGGTGCAATAAACTGGGATGCATTGGAAGCTGATCTAGCAAGAGGCTTAAGGATAGGAGAACATGAACTTGCCACCAATGTCATCCAATACTATATCGACCACCCGAGAGAACAAAGGTCTGTCAGGGGCGACAGACGCTAGGAAGGGGGGCGTGTTGGCATACAAAGCAACAGAGGAGTCATGCACAATACGGCAACAAGGCCAAATCATTTTTTTCCATGGACTATTTACAACTCAAGTGATTTTAATCACTACACAAACATTGTAAATCCCGTTTTTGGTAGAATAGACTCCATTTTGTGCAAGCCGAGGAGTCCTCGAGCTTGAGGAGTATTAGAACTAGCGACATCTCAATTTTCATAATTTTTAGACTCTGTTTGAGCCCTCAAATAGACTCTAGAACCTAATTTTTAACTAGGCCGGACACTAGGTCTGGACAAGACCAAAGCTAGTTAGAAAACTATAAAAAGAGCTAGAGAGCTCATTTTGGGGGTTAGATTGTTTGTGAATTGAGCTTATGTAAGAGACCTTTTGATTAATGCAAAGAACTCCATTGTTCCTCTCCTTGTTCTTGCCTTGTGTGCGCGTGTGTGTGTATGTGTGTGCATGCTTGTGTGCTTCTCACTCACGCACTTGTGCCTTCACTTGCTCATAGTCTTCATACTAGTCCTCACGTCTCCACGGATTGACAATTATGAGGTGAATCTTCTCACGTTGGTACTCACCATTGTGCTAGAGTGACAGTTGTCTAAACTGGAAAGCATTTATAGAAACTTCCTTTGGACGGGTGACCACAATAGGAGGGGGTGCCTAAAATCTTCGTCCATCTGCACTAGTCAAAAAGATAGTGGGGGCCTTGGCATCCTGGACATCGGGCACATGGCTAACAAACTTGCAGCAAAATGGATGATTAAGGCTTGGTGCAATGGGGAGGCCTCATTGGCCAAGTTGATCTTCAAAAACAAGAACGATTTGACTTTCTTGGGATTCCCAAATTTGAAGAATCTTGACATTCTGAGCTTGTTGTTTTCTTCGATCCTTGTTTTCCCAAAAGGCTCGAATCTTGTGTGCTCGCTATGGAAGAGTTTGAATAAAGTCAAAAGCTTCACCAGAATCAGTGAAGATTGGAAGTGGGCGGCCGACATTAGAAAAAATGACTCTATCTAGTTTCTGATCCATGGCATCCAAAATGTGGAATCTTGGAACATTCGGAACGCCAAGATTCTATGGAACAAAGGCTTCAAAAAATGGAAACATCTCTGGAAACAAGACACTAACCAGTGGATCAACTTCGAGGATGTTGACCCTATTACCTATGAAGAATGGGATACTTTGCAAAGTAGACGTCTTGCCTGGGACCGCTCTAAAATTCATCTTCTCATGGGGCACGGCCCATTGAGCTTGCTTGGCCGCAGATGTCACAATGGTAATTGCCTAACAAAAATCCCAAACATCAAAGATACCATTGATTATCAGGTCAATCTCAACAAGAAATGGTGCTTGTTGTGGACGGGCTGCAGCGGGACATGAAGTTCATGGCTATCTAGCACCCTCTCATAGAAATCAAAAAGTTTGTCCTCCTTTGGCAAATTATTCATCGTGGTATCTGGACCAACCTAAAGGCTAGAAAAATTTGTGGGGTGCCTCCCTGGTGCAAGCACTGGCACCGTTCCATTGAAGATGTTGCTCACATCTTCTTTACGTGTCCCAACTCCAAGAGGCTCTGGCAGATTGTCGGAAAGAAAATTAGACTTCAGAAACATATCAATTAGAAACAAGCTCTACTGGGAGAAGCGATCAATTGCTCCACGACTCTTTGGAATGCCATCAGAGGGGAGTCCCTATTGAAGATATGGCAGGAAAGATGTGCTTATAACTTTGGTGACACCCCCAAAGAGTGGTCAATTGAGAAATATTTGTTCCTCCTCAGCAAAAGAATCGCTAACTGTAAGAAACCCCCCCCCTTTAGGCATCCTCAAGTGCTGCTTCTGATCAACAACAAGCTTAAACCCAAGTGGGCCCTGCACGAGGGTGACAAGAGGGTGATTAACCTTGTTTGTAATGCCATCTAAACCCTGTAAAATCTACCCTTTCTCTATGGGACTTGGGGGGTCCCGTGGGCACTAGTTCCCTTCACTTGTACTTTTATTTTAACTAGTGCAAGTTGGAGAGAGTAGGCTAAGGCCGAACTTCCTTTATTTAAAAAAAAACAATGATTTTTACTTCACAATAGTATGCATAATTGTATGTGTGTATGATTGAGAATTAAAATCTATTGTAATTGTCTGACTCAACATTGATTCTTATTTCACAATAGTATGTGTAATTGTACATGTGTGTATGATTGAGAATCTATTGTAATTGTTTCAACATTGATTCTTACTTCAATAGTATGTGTAACTCTATGTGTGTGTGTGATTGAGAATTAAAATCTATTGTGATTGTTTGATGCAACATTGATTCCTACTTCACAATAGTATGTGTAAGTGTATGTGTGTATATGATTGAGAATTAAAATCTATTGTAATTGTTCGAATCAACATTGATTCTAATTTCACAATAGTATGTGTAACTATATGTGTGTGTATGATTGAGAATTAAAATCTATTGTAATTGTCTTACTCAACATTGATTCTTTCTTCACAATGGTATGTGTAATTGTATGTGTGTGTATGATTGAAAATTACAATCTATTGTGATTTTCTAACTCAACATTGATTCCTACTTCACAATACTATGTGTATGTATGATTGAGAACTTTAATAGATAAAAAAATGTAAATACATAGATTAATAGATTTCAAAAGTTTAAGAGACATTCAAAGTAGTTTGTATATATTTTAAGAAATATACTTAGATCACTTATTCCACTTAATTCAAATGAATCCACATCATTTAATCCACATAATTCAAATGAATCCACATCATTTAATCCACTTAATTCAAATGAATCTATGTCATTTAACCCACATAGTTCAAATAAATACACATCATTTTCAATATGGTCTTAATCCATGTGTAATGGATATCTTTAAACCATACCGAACTAGATTTGAGAATACTCTAAGTAGTTCATGTGGATTACTCTTTTTGATACATCTCTGTCACTTGATAGTTCTAAAGTATATTTGAACTTATAAATCCCATAATGGGATAAGTATTTAAATCTATGTATTTCAAAAGTTGCAACATGAGTATAGAAATTGTAAAGGTCTCTTGACTTTTATTAAATGGTGGAGGGCTAGTGAATATACATTCGGGTGCAATCCACTAGTACTTTTGGCTCCACTCATTTCTACTCGATATTTCCAAATTAGGTAGCTTCGAAAATCTTTTTTTTGTTGGTAAATATGTTGCTCTACCAAAATCACATATTATTTGTCCAAAGATACGAGTGAGCTATTCGGACATTTTCTCATCTGATACTTATGCTCCTCCTAATACACTGCTAAATTTATTTTCAATATTGATATGTGTTGTTCTAGATAGTTGTTCAATGAAAGATTTGTAATTGGATATGTCAATTGCTAAGTGATTTGGTCTTCTCTCATTCTATACTTGTATGAGCACACAAAATATTCCAAAAAAATTTGCTCATACTTATTTATTTTACCTGCCATCTGTGCAAATATAAAAAATAGACAACAAATAAAATTGAATCAAAATTGATATTAAAACTTTAGACACTAATCTAATTCATAAAAGCAATAATAAAAAATAAGTCTCATAAAAAAATGACACATACTTAAATAAATTTTAAGTACACATATAAATAGATACATCAGTAAGTGTATGGATAGATAGATCAATAGTATGTGTAGAGAAATGATAGAAATATGGATATATAGTTAGATAAGTAGATTTATAATTAAATAGAAAGTACAAGTATCATCTTGAAGTGAATCTATGTAACTATTAAGAATGTAAGATTCAAAGAATCAGACATTCATAATAGTTCATATACACTCACTATACTATGTATGAGTCTTGTCACATGAGTTTATATAACTATTGTGATAGTAAGAGTCAAAGAATCAGACAATCACAATAGTTTCTATACACCTTGTGACCTACACTATAATTATGCTCATAGGAATCTAAGTGACTATTATGAGCATAAGAGTCAAAGAACCAGATAATCACAATAGTCCCTATACACTCCCTATACTATTGAGAGAGTAGGAATTGAGGTGGCAATTCAAACAATCTCAATAGATCTATTGCTTAGCCTTATACTACTATGAGAGTAAGAATCGATGTAGTGAGTCAGACAATCACAGTAATGATTTATTTTAAATTTAATTCATCAATGTATACAAGTAAGAAACACTTTTGTAAGTCGAACATGTATATTGTTGATGATTAAAAACATAAAACTAATTATATAGATACAGAGTATTGTAAGAGATGCATATGTGAATCATAAAATATGAATGACACAATAAACATAACAATAAAATAGAGAATAAATGAAAAATAGAGCAATACCTGAAAAATAGAACAATACCTGAATGGTATGTTGAGAAAAGGGCTCTATGAATGGTATGGTAGTAGTAGAGCTCTATGAACTTGTGAAGAAGCATGTGCAGAATAAGCTTTTTGATTGAATGAAAAAATATATTTGTTTTTTTTAGAAACACACTTTCAATCCAAAATGCTTTTGATCAAGAACCTTTTTGATCGAAATGAGTCCATGTGATTCTTTTTCCTTGTTTATTTGGAAATCCACAAATAAAACAAGCATATTCGGTATTTTTCCATTATTCGATAAAATAAATGCAACCTAGATTATATTGTATCAAATTGATTTTATCATTTTCTGCTTTTTGTGAGTGCATATTCATTTTGTATTAGGGATTCTTTCAATTTGATAGTTTTAAGTGTATTTGTTCCTATTTCAAGATCTCTATCTTGAATAAGAAATTTTTTAGGATTGTCTCTTCCTAGTCTACATATTCTGACCTACCCATATTGTACACTTGGTTTGAACCTTCATGAGACCTTGTTATACTACCAACAAGATCATTGTGCCCCATGTCAAAGTACCTCATTTCGAATTTCATTCTTTGAGTTACTTACTGTCAACTTCTTTGAGCCTCTATTTTAGCACCTTTTGAAGATTGAATGGGTTCTTGTACAGAACATCTATCTAGAATATTTGATTTAGTTGGTTTTCTCCAATTGCTAACCCTGTTCTTTCCTGAACGGAATCAAATACTCTATCTCAATCAAATCTAGAAGATTTGGAAAGAAGAAAGAAAAAACTAAAACTCTCTACAACCAATTGAAAGTTTTGAGATACTTGAACTTGTTGTGAGTCAAACTCTACATGATTCATGACTTTAACTTTGCATAGATCGATTTCAACAAGGTATTGATGCATTTTATCTATCTTTAAAAGAAATAGGCTAGATTATCAAACATATTTTGAAGTAAAGCCAATACATCATCTTACCACAATATACTAGTGTGGTAACAAAGTATCAGTGTGTCGACCCACCAAAGTTCCATTGATTACGTTTTTTCTCAAAACACTAATGCTTTAGTTAAGAATAATTTAATTTTATTCAATCTCTTTATGGTTTCCTTTCTTGGAATGAAATTATTATGCATTACTTTGATTCAAGAGATTGAATTTATCAAGTTACACTAGGAACAGGGTGCTTAACTTATTTTATCTAACCATAAGGATCATTTCAAAGTTCTATTTCTTCATAGATTTATCAAAATTTTTTGAATCAAAAACACTTTATGTTGAAGTGTCCCATAATTCAAATAAATACATCATTGGCCATATTTGAATTATAAATGAAGTTCTTAGGATTTATTGAGGCCACCAAGGTCACCATGGAAGCTAGCTCTCATACCAATGCAAAGAACTGAGGATTAGGGCCACCACATGCTAGAGAGATGAATCCCCTCCCAACCTTATGCCTCTATATAAATCTGCTCGAATCAAGGAGGACCAAAAATGTAACTTAAGTCCACAAGTGCATGTGCAATCTCCACCATACCTTTAGTACCCTCCACTAGAGTCCACTAGTCATTGGTGTGATCTCCACGAGTGCTTTTGCACCTTCAACTAGAGTCCACTAGTGGTAGGTGTATTCAGCACTCAAGTTAAGTCTCTTTGGACACAATTTAAGTCATGTTAACTTGAGTAAGAAGGCTCTAGAGATATTTGGGCAAACCTCTCTCCCTATGCTCTCCATGAGTTTTGAACCCAAGGCCTCTTCCTTCCCAGCTATGAGACTTAACCACTAGGATAAGTGGATTACTTGTTTTAGGGAGCACATGAATCTATGCTTCAGTCTAGTCTTGAGATCTTTGGCCATGCACACAAGCGACCAACGGGAGTCCAATTTTAGATCTATTTGAATTGGCCGGACACTCAAATCATAGACTTACTTTATTGCACCATATTTCTAAGCACAACCTTGAGCTACAAACCTTTCTTTATACCTAGCGATGCTACCATCTGAGTGCTTTTCTACCTTATACACCCACTTATATCCAATAAGCTTCATGTTCTTCTTCCGTTCCACCAATGCCCAAGTATTGTTGTCCTCCAAAGCTTTAAACTCCTCATGGAAAGCCTCATGGAAAGTAATAAGAAAACATTTGAATTATGATTCATGCAATAAGGCCAAGTCATCCTTGTCGAATCATGAATGAAGGTTATAAATATCTATTACCTCCATTTGAGTTTTCCTTTGTCAGTCCCCAAACATCTGTATGAACCAAATCAAGTGGATGATAACTCACATAGTTACTCTTGTTAAATGGTAACCGGTTTGCTTATCCAATTGATAAGAATCACATAAACTCTTCACTTTTCCCTCTATATGATGAATTGCTCTTTCTCTTTGATGACAACCCCTTGCATAGTTTGGTAGCAGTGAAAACGCATTAGCATCATTTCGCATTATTCATGATAGCATCATTTTCAAATAATTTGTAACTTTTTGCTTCTAAATTTGACAATATTTTGTCTCATTGTGCGTCTATAATACCAAAACCATAACAACCTAATGCATAAAATGTGTTGAAAGATCTTGAGCTTGTGTGCCTAGACATAGGTGCGCCCATATTACTCTTTCAATGCATGTTGAGACCATTCTTATATGCATCTAGCTTCATTTATTTCAACCATATGATAATCAAGAAGAGCATTTGAACCTGTAACAAAAATGGCACGACTCATAGATCTTCATAAACCTGCATAAAGTCTTTCATAAAGACATAGTACCACGATAGACTATAACCTTTTTACAGCCAATTTTTCTCAATCATATAATCTATGAACCTTTCCTTCTACAAAATGGCTAATAAAGAACAAAGGAGAAACAGATGCTAGGTTCGAGACATGCATCGCATGATGTCACGCGTCAAATATTCAATTGTGGTGAATGTCACGCATCACAATGAACTGGTGTCGTATCATACATTCAAGAAAACATGTAGCAACTGTAAGAAGTGTTTAAACAAGTGAGGGATGTTTAATAAGAAGGTAAATTTGAAGTTTTTAAGCACCCAGTAGTAAGTACAATGGTGATGTTCTCAACCAAAGTGTCTTCAAGATAGAGCTTTGATAGTGATCTAAATAATAACTATTAATCAAGGCATACAAGACAGATTTATGTTCTCAATATTTAGCTCCAATTAACCATTCTGTTTCTTATTAAAGAGAGCATTCCACTCCCTAAATAGATGTTCCATGTCCACTTGATAAGCCGTTGAATTCTCAATAAGATAATGCAAAAACAGAGGAGCTCTAATGGACATTTTGATTCGTTCATGCAAGTTATGACATAGTAGTTACGTGTTGCTCTTGCTGAAATTGAAAATTGAAAGAGCAGTCCACTCTAAGCACACTCTACACTAGATGTCTTTTATACACATAGGGGGGAGCACTATTGACAATCTTTGACCCTAGAATAAATCAGAGAACAGATGAGATGAAGAAACCAATAACCAAACACAATACAGAATGTTCCATACTGGAACCAAGGTCCTCTCCTCATTAGTTGTTGATTCATATTTCTCAGAGCATGGACAGTTGAAAATCCATCAATATGTGAGGGCCCAAATTCTAAATTTTCAATACACTGTTTCAAAACCACTAGATTGTTCAGTAACTCAAAACAGTCTTCTTCCAAAATGCGTTTCAATTTCGGGGAACTAATGTAACTCTTTCATAAAAGAGAGCTTAAAGGTAGAACCAGCTAATAAAAGCATAAAATCTACATAAAATGCAACAATGTACAATGGAAAAGATCCTCACTAGCGACCCAATCATAAAATTTTGTTATATACTTTCCTCTTCGTGTCATGAGGTCGACCTTAAGATGATAACTATTGAAACATTTTCAGGTTGGGAAGAGCTCAACCCAGTTGTATTAATGACAATAACATGGTGGTGAAGGAGAGAACAAAGAACCATCTCGACTATGAAAGAGCTTGACGCTATTGGACCTTAAGCAACATCATAAATATAGCCAACAACACAATATTTTCACCTTTTCACGTTGGGGGTAACTCCTAACCCTACTTCTAACTAATGAAAGTGGTGAGTTAAAAGAGGGGTAACAACGAACAATGTCGGAGGTGTGTATAGTGGTAAGCACTTTGGACCCTGGATGGATGGTCCAAGGTTTAAACCCCATAGATCAGCTTGGCATTAGCCCCTGAGAAATGGGGGATGAATGGAATCTTTGGGTAGATGAGTTTGTTGTTTCAAAATTTCAAGCTAATGGAAGAGTAGAATGAGCTTCAAAAAAAAAATAACAATCTTCACTATAAGCACATCATGCGTAATCAGGAAATTAGTGACCATCCAAACTCTTCAAATATATGGCGTAATATGTAAAAAAAATAAAAAATAATGAAAATAGCCTTCAAAACGTGCAATCTAGTCATGTAAGTTGTTATATATGTTCTTGTCATAAGGTCAATTTTAAATATATGTTTTAACCTTTTCATGTTAGGAATAAGTCTTCAACCCAGAGATAACTTGTATGGACGACATTGGGGTAATGAAAGATAAAATAAAGAAAAATGTTGATTGTAAGGGTCGAACCTCCTTAAACTTGAAGTCCCACCTAATCCACAACCACGAGGTACATGAATTTTGATTAAGCTTTTCTATAACAAGCCCAATCAATGAACTCCACAACCATATCTCCAATCCCCACAACATCACACTCGTAAGAGTCACCAAGTCTCACGGTACCAAGAGACTTCACTGCATAATTAGAGAACCATTCTCTATGTGGTGTCACATGGAAAGAAGCACTAGAATCTAGCACCCATGTGTGGGAAAGAGAATTAGCCATAAGAGCCTCAGTCGGCATAGTACTATCAAGTGTCAACACATCAGCATCATCAAAAATAGCATTAATTTCTTCAATCTTCATAGTCGAAGTAGATGGTGGAGGTAACTGTTTAACATGCCCATCAACATTCTGTCCTTTACCTTTAGCATTCTTTAATGCATAACATTCTTTCTTCATATGTCCTTTCTTATGACAACAATGGCATTTGATATCCCTCTTCCTTGATTTACTTCTACTCTTATTCTGTTAACCATTCTTTTCCTTGTTCTTGCTCCTGCCATGTTGCTGATTCTTTCTTTGATAACAATCAAGAACATTATATGCATCTCCATTCTGAGTCCCAACCATAGATTTTCTATGAATCTCCTCACTCAAGAGTGCTCCACATATGTCATCATACAAGAGTTTACCACAAGGTGCACTATTGCTAATAGGTGTGCAAAACGTATCCCATGATGATGGCAGGGTGCATAATAGCAATACTACTTTCATTTCATTATCCATATCCATTTTCTAAGCCTGTAATTGGGAGAATATAGCATCAAACTCATTTAGATGAGCAGCAACATTATCTGTGTCCTTCATGCGAAGGTCATATAATTTTCTCATCAAATACACTTTATTTGATGTCATCTCTTTTTCATATGTATTGCATAACTTCTTCCAAAGCTCCTCTACACTTTCAGAGTCTAATACTGTAAAGCAAACATTATCTACCAGGTGCAAGCAAATGGTAGACCTAGCCATTTCATCTAAATCATCCCAATCATCTTCATCCATGTCAACAGGCTTGTTTGAAATCCCATTTACTGGCTTCCATTGCCTCCTTTGAATTAGAACACCTTTAATATGATTCTTCCATAGAGGAAACTTTGTGCCATGAAATTTTTGGATCAAAAGATGGTCTTTGCCCTGCAAGCTATAGCTCCTCCTCAGAACAGTGACTCTAGACCCTGATCCATCAGATGTGCCTGAGACCTTTGATGCCATGATGACAGAGAACTGGATAGAATGATAATGGAGCTAGAAGAGTCCAAACACCAACAAATAAGTGTATCATGGAGTAAATTGACCACTGTATAGTTGGCTAAACCAAAAATCTGGAAAATTTTTGCTAGAGTATCCTCTACAAAATGAGCATATGGCCAGTGTCAAAATATCATAAAACTGCAAGTACTGACATGTTTTCCTGCATAGTGAATCACTGACTCAACTGCACATAATCAGTTACCCAAGAGAAGCCAACATTGAGCACCTATGAACAACTATCATACATCTCCTATGGCGAGGCTGGGTAAGTCTTCCACTTGCATCACCGAAGAGATCCCGACATTTGGGTGTCTCCCAGTTAAGAAAACCTCACCATGACCCTCTTTATCAAACGTAAAAGGCTTTATGCAAAAACATAACCGCTATATCAATCACCACATGGACGTACATAAGCGGTATCCACAGAAGCGTACATGGCATGTATGTGCTCAATATATGCAGTAAAATGACACTAAAAAGCCTGAATGCAGAGTCCAAAAAACTAGCCAACACCTGCAAATGTTTGTCAACTCTGATGTTTTATGCTCAAAAAACCTGCATAAATTTGTAGTGGTTGCTCCCACCAAAACTAAAAACCTTTTAAGAAACCTATAGTTTTATGAGTGTGGATGAAAACACAGCCCCAAATGTTGATATTTATTGTCAGAGAAGTACAAAGAACACTCTTCTCGATGTTCTTGGACCTGTGTGAAGAGAACTCTGTGCGAAGTTACTCCAAAATGGCTCCAAAAGACACCCCAAAAATCCTTCAAAAACAGGCTTTGAAAGCAAATAATGAAGCTTTGAGGGACCAAAACATGTTCAAGCTAATGTTGACCTTAATCTTTCCCCTTCTTCAGACACCACAAGAGTGTAGCTTAGTGGCAAGAGATTGCCATGGTTAAGCGAGCTTTGGGGGGAAGAGTACTGGGATGGGTGACCTCCCGGGAAGTACCAAGAACCTCTATCTTCCTTGATCATTGAGGTCCTCCCTCATGCGCAGCCAACGGTGCCAATGGTGACTTCGGTGTCTCGGATGACAAGGTATGTCAAGGTCTATGCCTTGGTCGCCGCCTTAGCCGTAAGCCTTGGAGAAAGCTAGGGGGGATGCTCACTTCGCTTGCACAAAAGGATGAAAGCTTTTGCGTTGAACCTGGCTCTGATACCAGTGAAGTTATTCGATGGTGATGCACCATGATGCGCTCTCTTTCTCGAGAGCTCCATGATGATATTCTTGGATTAGAAAATCGAGATCCTAAGATCGCACATAGTACTCCGCAAAGGCTGCAAAATATGCAAAAAGACACAATATAGAGGGAGCATGAAGACATACTTCTTAGGTCTTACAAATGTGTTTGAACTTACAGTCTGTGACTGATCATGCCACTATATGTTTTATTAAAGAACATATACAAAGAAGAGTCCGGTGGCCATTTGGCCTTTCACATGGATGCTAACGGTAACAAAACTTGGATTCAAAAAGCAAAAAGTGATATGGTGAAGATTCTAAAGCATATGGATTGTGGGATCCTAAGGTAAGGAAGATTTTTGTCAACCCAGATGTGGTGTTTGATGAATGAACACACTTAGTAGAAGATAAAGGTAAATCTACTATCTCATCAAACAAAGAAATATCTCATCTTGTCCTTATCAAAAGACAAGTTAAAGTTGAGGAGGAGGAAACATCTAATAGTGAAATTTCTTTTGTAGAAAGCCAACTTGTTGTAGCTGCACAGCATAAGCCACTAGTAAAGTGGGCACAATAACTCTTTGGTGATCACAATCCACACTTGAATGTATTAGAAGAAGGTAATAGGTACTAAATGGATTTGGAAAGGTAAGTATAAAGCATATGGCACATTATAAAAGTATAAGGTAAGATTAGTTGCACAGTGTTTTTCATGAACTGAAGGTTTTGATGTTTTAGAAACCTTTGCACTAATAGCACGCATGACAACTATTCGGATGTTACTTGCAGTAGCTGCACAAAATGCCTGGCCTATTTTTCAGATGGATCTCAAACCTACATTTTTGAATGGTCACCTCATGGAGGAGGTATCTCAATCACCAGGTTTTGAGGTGCCCAATTCAAAAAATTAAGTTTGCAAGTTGAATAAAGCTTTGTATCGCCTTAAGAAAACACCCACGAGCTTGATACCAATGGATAGATAATTTTTCCAAAAATATGGTTTTGAAAGAAGTACTTTTGATGCTAATTTGTATGCAATGAACAGGGATAGGAAGCTAGTTGTTCTCATTTGATATGTAGATGACATTGTTGATATATTTAGGTAGTGATGTTTGAGAACACACTAGGACCATCGGGGCAATTTTTCCCCTCTTTAGGAGGTTTTTTCCCTCAGCTTGTATACATGCATATTGACCTAACAAGTTACTTATCTTTGTATATTCTAGTGGTAATACATTTAGTATTGTGTTTTGTGCTCCAAACTTCTTCTCCTTCCTTGTGTTGTTCACGTGCTTCCGTAGACCTCGATCTCCAACAATTGGTATCAAACTAGGTTGCCACTTCATCTAGGAAATCATCGACACCCCTCCGGTCACAGTTTGAGAATCGCACAAGATTTGGTGAGCATACTCAAGGTGATTTTTAGATCAAAATTGCTTCGCTCTGTGGTGCCAAAATTGTGCTCTGAGCTCGTTTTGGCCTTCGAATGCACTATTGCAGCACTTGTGTAGACTATTTCATCTTTTTGTGACAAAGATATATACAGGTTTCAACTCACCAGTGTAAGCATTTCGAAGTCTGCTACAGGGTTAGCAAAACTTGAGAGGTTAATTCTCTTCAAATTTTTGAGATACAGTCAATTTTTTGCATCAAGGTATTTTGGTCAATGGCCATAGCTGAAAGCACTGATGTATTCCATATGTTGGCTATTGAGGATAAGTTGGATGATACCAATGACCCATTATGGGCTTATATGATGCATCATGTATCGGTTGCAAAAGGACTATGGAATATTATGTAAGGTGTTGAAAAATGTCCTATTACACCTGTAAATACAGTGGCTAAAGGTGATGCAGATGGCATTGAAGATGATGATATTCTTCATGTTCTTGTTCGTGTTGGGGTTCCTACTGCACCTACTATAGAGCAAATTCCACTAAAAGAATAATGGGGGCATAATGATGCCCTCGATGGAAAAAAAATAAGTGTCATCGCTTATGCGGCGCTTCTTTAAAAGAGTGTCGCATAAGAGACATTCAAGAAAAATAACCAAAACATAAATAAGGGTAGTCACGTATGTGACGATCAGCATTGCTTATGTGATGCTTGGCTCAAGCATTGCTAAGAGCATTGAATCCTAGCAACACTCTTAGTGATGCAGGCAAACTACCTGGGACGCTTGGGGGTTGCGTTAGTGATGGTCTAAAATTTGAAAAAAAAATTAGTTTTTTCCTAGCACATTTGTGCCGGGATCGAGCAAGTGAACGGAGGCGAAGAGCGAGTGAGAGTGAGCCTGCTAATTGCAAGCGATTCTTGAGGTAGGTACACACACATACACACACATACATACACACATGCACACATATGCATACAAACACATACATACACATATACACACATACACATGCATACACATGCATACACATTCATATACAGATATGCATACACACACATACATACACATATATACACATACACACATATACATACATATACATACACACACATACATACATACACACATATACACAAACATACACATATATACACACACATACATACATATACACACATATACATACACATATATACACATACATATACACACAAAAACATACACACATACATGCACATGTACACATACACACACATATACATATATATACACATATACACACACATATACATATAGACATACACACACACATGTACATACACATAAATAAACACATATATATACACTCACACACACATATATACATACAAATATACACATATACATAGATATACAGACGCACATACATACACACATATACAAACACACTTATACATACACACATATACACACACATACATACAGACATATACACATATACACACACATATACACACATACATACACACATATACACAAACATACACACATATATACACACATACATTTATATACACACACATACATACATACATACATATATACATACATACATACATATACACATATACACACACATACATAGACATATATACACACGTACACATACACACACATATGCATACACACATACACATATAGATACTTGCACATAGATACACATATATACACTCACATGCATACATACATACGCTTACACACACATACGTACACACACATGCATGTACATAGACACACATGCATACACACACATACATACACACATATGCACATATGCACACACAAATATACATATACATACACACACATAGAGAGACACACATACACACATATACACATGCATATAGACAAACTGTTGAGAGCAGTACGGGCACCCAAGGACTGACTAGACAAGGAAGCCAACGGAGAGAGTCAGAGCGAGGTGAAGGAGTAAGTAGACAAAGCAGTCGACGCAAATCTGGCAGATAGGCCCTTCAAATTTTTGCAAATCAACATCTTTATAACAATGATTCCTATCACTAACAATCATTGTAAATACCATTTCATATTTTTGTAGCTCCATTTTGTGCAAGCCAAGGAGTCCATGAGCTTGAGGAGCCTTCGAAGTACCTACGTATCAATTTTCGTATTTTTTAGACTCCGTTTAAGCCCTCAAATTGGCCCTGGGACCTAATTTTTAACTAGGCCGGACACTAGGTCTGGACAGGGCCAAAACCTAGTCAAAAACTATAAAAAGAGCTAGAGAGCTCATTTTTGAGGTTAGCTTGTAATTGAAACGAACTTGTAAGAGCTTTTTGAAAGTAATCTAAGAACTCCATTGCTTCTCACTCTTTGTCTTGTCGTGTGTGCGCGTGTGTGTGTATGTGTGTGCATGTTTGTGTGCTTCTCACTCACGCACTTGTGCCTCCACTTGCTCGAGGTCTTCATACCATCCTCACGTCTTCCCGGATTGACATTAAAGGAGGTGCTACTCATCACTGAGCTACACCAAATTTTGGCACCGTTGCCGGGGATCGAGCTTTGAGGATGAGCGTGTGATGGTAAGACGTAGATTGGAGACGTTGGCGTTGTAGGTAATTTCTCTACTTTTCCTATTTTTCTCTTTCTTACCTTACCACGATCATCACCATCTTCCACCTCCACTTCCATCATCGCGAAAATTTCAGTTTTTTGATTATACCACCTTCTCCACCTCATTTCCCTCATTTCACTTGTGAGAGAGAGCAAGAGAGCGAACTGTTGTGTGCTATTTTCTGCATGCTTTTGGAGTTTCTTGCAGGTTTCAGCATCATCATCCCCTCCAGCACGTCGCGCAGGTACGGAAATGTGCAGAACTGTCTCGCAGTCGCCGACTCCTGTCGATCGCGATTGACAGAAATTTTCACCTTTTGGCAAATCTGAGTGCACCACAGTGGACTAGAGACCCTGCACACCACATTTCCACCAAAATTTTTGAAAATCTTGCAAAATTTCAGTCCATCGCGATTGACAGCTCTGTCCATCGCGATTGACAGCTCTGTCCATCGCGATTGATAGCTCTGTCCATCGCGACCGACAGCCTGTCAATAGCGATCGACTGCCTGTCCATCGCGATTGACTGACCTCCTGTCCATCGCGATTGACTCCTGTCCATCGCGACTGACAGCCTCCCTGTCCATCGCGATTGATACCCTGTCCATCGCGATTGACTGACCTCCTGTCCATCGCGATTGACTCCTGTCCATCGCGACTGACAGCCTCCCTGTCCATCGCGATTGATACCCTGTCCATCGCGATTGACTGACCTGCCTGTCCATCGCGATTGATACCCTGTCCATCGCGATTGATACCCTGTCCATCGCGATTGACTGACCTGCCTGTCCATCGCGATTGATACTCTGTCCATCGCGATTGAAAGCCCTGTCCATCGCGATTGACAGCCAATTTTAGCCAAATTTTTTAGGGTTTTTAAATTGAAGAGTTGGGCTAATTTTGGGCATAAACATTTTACTCTAGAGCACATAAGGAGGCCTTAGGAAAACAACTTGGGGAAAACCTGTTGCACAGTGATCCTGTTTGAACCCTGTCTTAACCCTAGAACCCTGAACGGTCATAACTTTCTCATACGAAATCCGTTTGTCGTGATTTTTGTTTTGTTGGAAAGCTCGCGGGGAGTTGACCATACTCAGGGGAAACAAAATTCAGGGATCTCTAGAGTTGTGTCCAAAAAGTCATAGTGCAAATTGGTGAAGTGTTACATGAATGAAAGTGATTGGTTCTGTCTTCTGAATTTAAGTCTTGAGCTAACAGTGGACCTTTTACAGGTCCTTTGAGAGCATCGAAGGGTACGCAAAGCAAGAGTAAGTGCAGGCTTGGGAACGCGCGTCCTGGACACATCAGGGCAACAACACAAGGAAAGGAACTCAAGGTTGGAAAACCCGCAACACCCTCTGTCAATTCTTAGTTTAGGCTAAGTGCGGGTAGTGTTAGAAGTAATTCCAGGCAACAATAGGCACGAGATAAATCAAATACTATCTAAGAAATCAAGCTCAAGTCAAGAGATAACTTGTGTGTGTGAACGACAACATAAAGAAAAAAAAAAACTAACGTGGAACGATCAACTCCAAGTACGAAAACTACTCAAGTATTCCTGACAACTCAATATCAGACAAGATCATAAACATGATAATACACTAAAAAAGAATCAAGTGACTGATACCAATTGATCGGTAACGAGGTTGTACTCTGGGCAAAAAATTGGGCTACTTAAATAGGCATATGAACCTTAGATCAGGACGACATCTAGTAAGGGAGAGACAAAGCCTTAGGTCTTCAGAGGCTAGTGTCAACCACACTGCTAGGTCGTGGGCCCAGCAGTTGAGCCACCACTCATACTACCCAAGTTCTGAGACTAGTGAATCCGAGATGTCTCAAGGTATGGAGAGACCTACAGGAAGTTCAGGAGTGCCATACTTGCACAGGGTAGAAGGCCCTTACAAAACGCAATTGGAATACCTTAGGACCAACCGATTAGGTGCCAGCATCTATGAGGATGGCCTAGGAAGATCTGTGGTACAGATTAAGAATCCTGATCAATCCATTGGATTAGAGCACCCAGCTGTCAAGTTTGAAAACGGAGCATACTTGGACAAAGAAGGAACCATATACGTAGTCACCAGTCACCCAGATAGGACGGACGAATTTGGAAATGTGATCCCCGAAGCAGACTTAGGTGACCTGGAGCAAGGAAACATGGGTGCAGAACCTAGAACCCCTCGAGGTAAATCGGTTCTCACTAGGATTATCACACCAGAGTGGATTCCCCAGGATAATAAGAGCATAGATTTACTCCTCAATCGAGAGACTGACGAAGCCTTTTGGAGGTACAAACCTGATCGGCCAATTGATATAGGAACAATCATGATATATGAGTTTAAGGATCCTGATAGCCCAGGTAGAGCGACCTACTTAGATCACGCTTCGGAGAGGATCTTTGTGGTGACAGAAAATGATAGGCATGCTTACACTTGGAAGGGTGAATTCATTTTCCCCCAACCAAGATTGAATGTATCCTATGGTCACCCTGGAGCTGGAACATCCCAAGCTCATGGAATGCAAAGAGACAGAAGTAGAGATAGACCAGAAGTAAGCGTTGCCAACCCAGTGGGCAGAGAAAGAACGAGGACGGAAACAAATAGAGTAGAACCTGAGATACCTAGAGCTCACAGGAATCAAAGAAATGCGGATGAGTTCCCTCTACCACGACCTAGAGAGCACACAAGGACTTTGAGACCGACTCAGCTAGTTAAGTCCATGAAGAACTACTTCGATGGCACTGGAGATCCATACGATCATGTGGCTGAGTTTAGGCAAGTCCTGAGAGCTGAACAAGTGGAGGATCTATTCACGCAGTACAATGCCTTTGGTCTGACCCTTAGGAACACTGCCCTGACATGGTTTCAGCCACTAAATGAGAGGCAGTTCAGGAGCATAGACCAACTCCTAGAGGCTTTCATTATTGAATTCTCTGAGAGTGGCATAAGGCATAATACCTCCTCGCTGATTCACAGCTTCAAGCAAACCCCTCAAGAAACCGTGAGACTTGCAGGAAGAAGATTTAGGCAATACTTAGAAAGATGCCCTGTTTCGGAGCTACCCACACCAGCTAAGCAAGTGGCTTTATTTTTGGATGGATTGCTAAGTACCAAATTGAGATCTTATGTGTACCTGAAGGACCCTAGGACCATTGAAGATTGTGTACGCATGTGCATTGACATCGAGGATAACCTAGGGGAGGAGTTAGAGCTTTCCAAGATATACAAAGATTCAGATAGTGCCTCTAACCTCTCTTCCACGCAATCCACATCAATCGAGGAACTTGCAGAGAAAGTAGCTCAGAAATTAGGTGTAACTAGCAAACAAATCCCAAGGTTTGCCCCTGTGAAAAGGTGCTATACTTGTGGTGGCGACCACATGGCGAACGTATGTCCCATTATGACTCAGCCCCAAGTAAATCCTAGTAGCCAGTACTGCACTATTGAACGAAGGTACACCAATCACACCGCGCAAGATTGCCCCTACAATAAGCAAACCGTTAGGCAGACGTACCCACAACCATACCCTCAACAAGGAAGATACCAGAACCAGTACCCACCTCAGCAGTATGCTAGGCCTCAACAAAACTACCAACCCTATCAAAACCAACGAAGGCCTCAGCCTGTGCTAGCACAACAACCCCCAGCTCCAGCTAATGTGATTCCGGTAAAGTATGCTGTTGCAGAAGAAAACCTGAATAGAGCTATAGTCCCTGTAACACCAGTGCTTTCAGAAAGTGATCCCAGTGACCATAGCTTTGATTCTACACATGTTGATAGTCCCCATGCTTACTACATGCAATCTCCTGAACATGGTGAGTCCTACTATAGTGAAGAACCGAGTGAACCTAGTTGGGAGTCAGATCACACAAACCTCATGTATACAAACCCCAATCCTAGGCCTCAATCTAGGCAGGTAAGACCTCCATTCCCTAGAGGACCATGCTACAGATGTCAAGGAGATCATCTCATTCGTGATTGCCCTGTACCTCCACCGACACAACCCCAGTCAGTAACGATCCAAGGTTTTTGCCAAGACTGTGGAAAGGAGCATCTTTTATGGGATTGCCCTAAGAACCCTAATAATATGCCAAAAATCACTCCTATTAACGTTATTGGGTTGGTGGTAGACTCCACAGGAAGTGTGACATCCACCGCACCAGTACAGGTAGTGACTAGAGCTCAGGCATTGCAACAGAACCAAGGGGTAAACCAGGATAAGAACCCAGAGGCTAGTGAAACCGAGAGCATGACAAAGAAAAGGACTAGAGCTTGGAGAGATAGCCGTGAACGTATGAAAAGGCAATGGGCAAAGAAGATGAGTGAACTTGAGGGAAGTCTACGAGAAACCAAGGCCAAAATCATAGAGATCACATCTCAACCGCACTCTCACACATTCCCACCGCTACCATCCCCATCACCCTCCATCCCTCCACCCTCTAATACACCCCACGTAACCCACCCACCACCCCAAGCAGGAACAGTATTAGCTGATCCCACTCCCGAAGACCTTAATATGATGCTTAAAGCATATCAGGCCAGAATCCAAGAAGGGCCAAACGTAACTGATCATGAAAAGTGTTACCCAAGAGCCGAACTAGAGTTAGAACGAACCAAAATTTGTGCTAAGATGGTGGAATTGGCTCAGACCATGTTTGAGGCCAGTCGCCTATTTAACATCTCTAGTTCAGCGAAGACACAGTTGCACTTTGATGGACTGTTAGAAAGAATAGAGAAGCTGATTGCACAATCAGAAAAGGAACCCGCCTCTCAACACAAGGACAACGCAAGTGAAAGATTAAGCATTCCTGCTCAGGAAGCCTATGTGCCTGAAGCCTATGTGCCTAACTCTACGGAGCCAGACACATCATCTTCTATGAATCGGTTCACACCAGAATTCCTACGCGAGATTCAAGAAGACAAATGGGCTAAAGAGAGTGAAGTCCCTCCTCCTATTGAACTTGTGGATGATGCACGCGACCAATTCCCACAAGGCATCCCATCCATTTATGAGGAGCAGGAGAGCACCCACTCTCAGGACAGACTAGACTTTGAGTCTAACTCTCTACAAGAATTACCCCACTTCACAGGCCCATGGGAAGCTAAGTCTACTTGTATGAGAGCACCCACGGTCATGGTACGAAATGAGGACTCAGTCTTACCTAGGAACACAGAGGTAGTAAAAACACTAAAGTGCAGTGCAATCTCAAGTTAGAAGAGCTACTCAAGGTTAGACCTGAATTATGGAAACATGTCGCCAAACAAGTACCAGAGATAGCAAAACCTCGTTCCCAGGTAGGATCCCAAAGGACAGTGCCAGAAATACCCTTGGATAAGATAGGAGATATGTGTGAAGGTGAAGAAGGGAACACCTATCTTCCCATTACCTACCAGGAGTACACCACCAAGGCAATTTTGGACTCAGGTGCAGGAGTTGCAATTGCCACCACTTCCCTATGGAAGCGTTGGGGCAAGCCAGCACTCAGGCCAACGAGAATGAAATTGCAGATGGCCGATGGTCATATTGAGAGACCCTTAGGATTGCTAGAAGGAATAACTCTCACCACCTGTGGTGTCGAGTTTGAGCATACATTTGCTATATGTGACTTCAGCAAAAATCATGCCTATGAGATGATTTTGGGAAGACCCTTTATGCGACAGTTGCAAGTGGTACAGGATTGGGGAACCAACTCCTTGTACCTACAACACTTAGGTGTTACGACCAAAGTGAATCTTAAAGATTACTCTCATAGAGATGTCCCTCCTATCCAATGGAATCCCATCCATAGAGCCAAAGATGATACAGAATCGGTGCATTCCATAGGGTCAGGATCCTCTTGGATGCATGAAGACACCCACTTATGGATGTGCAAAGTAGCAGTGGACGAAGAGAAGAGAGAAAAAGCCAGAGAGGTAGGTGCAAAAGAAACCCATAGATCGATTCAAGACCCAGCCTATGCACCTGTAGTCTTTCCTGATGAGGAATTTGAACCCCATGGCTGGGCAGAAATCCTAGCAACAATGGATGTAGCCATCAATGAAGAACAATGGACACCCCACTGTGATGAGGATGGCTATGACATTTCAGTCTTCTCCATAGAGCCAATCATGGGAGAGGCAGTTCTAGAAGAATGCGAACCTAGCCCTGATGCATTTGAGGATGCAAGTGACTCTGATCTATAGTCAATCATTATGGACCCACCTTTTGCATCAGATGAAGAATACTTCCATGAAGTAGAATTTCAACCCCAGAGGCATGGAGAGCTTACAAATGATGTAAGATTAGCAACACATGTGGCCCCTAAGGAAGAAGGAAAGAAACGAAAGAAGAGAGAAGTCTCACCAGAAGAGGAAGAATCTTTGTTTGAGGTCCCAGAAAATTTTAAGAAGTATGAGATAGACGACAGGAGGGTCATGATAAGAATGCCTAAACGAGAGGCACAATGAGGAGAGGCCTATGATAACAAAGAAACCACCAAGAAAATAGTAGTGGCCCTAGAAGAAGGAGAGGAGAGATGCACGTACATAGGCCATGACCTAACAGAGGAAGAAGAGCATGCATTAATAGCCTTGCTAAGAGAATACAGAGATGTATTCGCTTGGAGTTACAAGGATTTGAAAGGTGTTGACTCTGACATATGTTCACACACTATCCCCATGACCTCAGATGCTAAACCCTCTAAGCAAAAGCCCTATACATATAACGATAATTACGCTGCTAAGATCAAAGAGGAGATAGATAGACTGGTCAAAGCTGGATTTATCTATGAAATTGAGCACACTGAGTGGGTATCCCCCATCGTAGTGGTGCCTAAGAAGAATGGCAAGCTGCGTGTATGCATTAACTTGAAGAAGGTTAATGCAGCCACAATTCGAGATAACTATCCGCTTCCTATCACAGAGCATCTCTTAGAAAGAGTAGCAGGCAAGGAAGTGTACAGCTTCCTCGATGGATTTTCGGGCTACAATCAAGTAGCCATAGCTCCAGAAGATCAGCATAAGACAGCTTTTGCCACAGAATGGGGCATATTTGCCTTTAGAGTAATGCCATTCGGGCTTACCAATGCACCAGCCACCTTCCAGAGACTAATGTGCCATGTATTTAAAGAGTTCCTGAGGAAGAATTTAGAAGTCTATGTTGATGATCTTTGTGCTCATTCCAACATTAGACAAACCCATATTCCTGAACTCAGACAAATCTTTGACAAATGTAGAGAATATCAGGTCTGCCTGAACCCATAAAAGTGCGTTTTTATGGTCAGGCAAGGCAAGATTCTAGGACACATAGTGTCAAAAAATGGCATATCCACCGATGAAGAGAAAGTGAGAGCCATAGCAGAGCTACCTAGGCCAAGGAATGTCAAGGAAGTACAAGCTTTCATGGGACATTGTGGTTACTACCGCCGGTTCATTCACATGTATGTTGTCATTGCAAAGCCCATGTACGGACTTCTGACTAACTTTGAGTGGACGGATGAATGTGAGAATTCCTTCCAGGAGCTTAAACGAAGATTATGTTCAGCACCAATCTTGACCACACCAGATTGGAATAAGCCATTCCATGTTCATGTGGATGCATCCAATTATGCCATTGGATGTGTGCTTGCACAACCTACTAGTGAAGGTAATATGGATCTTCCAATTGCCTACGCTAGTAGACAATTGAATGCAGCTGAACGAAATTACACCACTACGGAGAGAGAAGGCTTAGGCATGGTATATGCAGTCAAGAAATTTAGACACTATTTGCTTGCAAACAAGTTTAAATTTTTTACAAACCATCAAGCATTGTTATATCTCGTAAACAAGCCATGCAATACAGGAAGATTAGTAAGATGGTTTCTCTTGCTAATGGAATATGATTTTGAGGTTGTGGTAAGGAAAGGTAGGACTCATTTGAGAGCAGATCATCTCTCTAGGCTCACATCTGGAGAAGCCCCACAAGGAGTGTCAGATGACCTTCCTGATGCTTACTTGTTTAATTTGGAAGTTGTACCGCAGTGGGCTAATCCATTGGTACCAGTATTGACATACGGGCCTAACCATCCAGTAGTAAACACACGGAATAGAGAGGTTGTAAAAGCCCAAAAGTATCACATCATGGCTGGAAGTATGTACAAGCACACAGATCAAGGGATCTTGGCCTGTTGTGTGGAAGAGGACGAGTACAATAAATGGTTGCATTTAGCACATGTAGGTGCACTAGAGCAACACTACTCAAAGCAACGAACCTTACAGACACTAAGGAGACTAGGAGTACATTGGCCAACTATGGAAGCTGATGTCCAAAAGTTGTGCAAGGAATGCCCAATCTGTCGCACTAAACCACCGATGGAACATGCCACTCTTTATCAAGTGTCCATAGTGCCAGATTGGAGTGAACCACTAGTATCCTTCCTAAGGACAAAAACATTCCCTCCAGACATGACTCTGGCGAGGAAAAGGAGTTTAGAACAAGAAGACCAGGATTACTCTCTCATTGGCGATAATCTATACAAACGTGGTAAAGACGGTTACTTGAGACTATGTGTCCATGAGAGCGAGTATCTCCAGATCTTGGAAACCGCCCACCAAGGTGTAGTAGGAGGACACTTTGGACCAGATCGGGTGATCAAGGCAATACTATTTGCGGGCTTCTGGTGGCCGACCCTTCACATGGATGCACATACCTATGTGAAACGGTGTGACGTCTGTCAGCAAACTCAGTATCCTATACGCAAAGATGAGATGCCACTGAAACCTATGATGGGTGGACGTGCATTCTCTAAGTGGGGAATAGACTTTGTAGGCCCTATTAATCCCCCAGCTAAGGGTTCCCATGCAGAATACATCATTGTTGCAACAGACTATCTAACTAAGTGGGTAGAGGTAAAAGCCACAACAAAGAACGACGCTCAAACAACAGCTAAGTTTTTATTTGAGAATGTGTTCACTCGATACGGGCTACCCATAGAGCTAGTTAGTGATAGAGGCACTCACTTCTTGAATGAAGTGATTGAAAATCTGCTCCAAGAATTCTTGGTAATACATAAGAAGTCTGCCCCCTATCACCCTCAAGCAAATGGCCAGGCTGAAAGCACCAACAAGATCTTATGCAATGTACTGACAAAATTAGTGAACACTAAACGCTCTGATTGGGACAAACAGCTACACCATGCTGTTTGGGCATACCGAGTCGCCTACAAAATGGTACTCCAAGCCACCCCCTTTCAGATGGTATTTGGCCAAAACGCAGTACTACCCTTGGACTTCTTAATACCTACATTGAAAGTAGCACAAGAGCATGAATGGACGGGTCATGAACTCTCCTCTAGACTTTTTGACCTTGAACGATTAGGAGAAACAAGACTGAGAGCAGCTGCAGGGATATATGCAGCTAAGAAATGACAGAAGGCATACTTTGATGCCCACATTAAGGATAAAGGTTTAAAGGCAGGTGACTTAGTTTTAGTCTACACATTGAAGCAACATGCGAGGAAACTGGAGAGGAGAGGCTACGGACCTATGATCATCAATAGGATCTCCACGAGTGGAGCAGTACAACTAGCCACTTTAGAGGGTGATGTTCTCCCAAACTATATTAGCGGATGCAGAGTCAAGTTGTATCAGGAACCTCTCACAGAGGAAATGCTAAGTCGACTCAATACTGCTAGGAAACGTAAAGAGGAAGAAAAGAGAATTCGAGAAGAAGCTCAAGCAGAAGCCCTAGAGCGCATACGGAGATTGAAATTAAGAAGACAAGGTAGAGAGCACCCTAGGCAAGATGCATATGCAGATCAAGGATATGACGTAGCTATGTGTGAAGTTTCAGGTGTTAGCTCACATAGGATAACTGATCGACGTCCTTTCATAACCTTAGATATAGGACAAGGAAAGAGTGCAAGGACTGTAAGAGCCTTGATTGACTCAGGTGCAGCCACTAGTGCTGTTAAATTGTCTTACTATCAAGATTTGCAATTAAATGTCAATCCTGTGGAAGCATATCTCATAGGATTGGGAGGCGTGGAAACCCCTTGCATGGGCGAGGTGGAACTTCCCCTCTACATTCATGATGAGGCAATGACAGTTAAAGTACTAGTGTGTCAAGATGAGGACCTCACTGAACCCCTTGTCTTGGGTCAAGACTGGATCTATAACCAAGCAGTCAACTTAAACCTAAGAAGTGGAATTCTTCAGGTATGGGTGAATCAGACTAGAATTACAATTGAGTTAAATAATGGAGCACTCAAGGAACTAGGAAAGGCACACACTCCTGGTCCTTCCAAGAGTACACATGAAGATGACCATGCGGTTCTTGTCCAAAACTATGTGTTGCAGAGGAATGATGGTTGCAAAAAAGGAGTCAGGGATGCAACGGAACTCCCTTCTTTTCCAAAGGCCAGAGGGAGGCGGCAACCAAAGGTGGATCAAAGGCAGAAGAAGCAGAGTAATACCTATGTCGGAGATCAAAAGTACCTGCGCAGCAAAATGTCTCAACAAGTGAAACAAGTGTGGGTGCGGAAAGGCGAACACCCGGTTGCACTCAAGCCAACCACACGGGCAAAGCCTCTTATTAGTAACCAACAACACGATACTAATAAAAAGTCTTTCAGAAGCTCATCTGCTAACGTGAAGTCTATTTGGGTGCCCAAGAAGTCGATGAAGGCCAGCCCACAATCAAGACAAATTTGGGTGCCTAAGGCTTGTTTGCGGGCTCAAATAGCTACACCAAAAACACGCCCTATACAGCATGATTCATTCACTCGCACAGCCGGCATCCACTCGTTTTCAACACTCAGGAACACACCAAGGCCCATGAGCACGAACAAAATCACTTGTAAATGGGTCCCTAAAAGGCCTCATTTTCAAGATGACACACCTATAATGCTCTCGAGAGTCTCTACGGAACCAAGAGCAAAACCCATCCACTGCATTTTGGCAGCCCAAGACTTGTAACAAACCCCCGGACCCCAATTGTAAATCCATGACCACCTACTAACCACTTCACTCTCACTTCACATCATTCCGCTTAGCTCGTAGGTCTACCCAATTCCTAACTACACACACTAGCACCGAGCACTTATTAACCCCTAACCACTCCCGAACTTTAAGTTAATGTTGTAACAGGGGACACCGTGTCATTTTTGTGTCCATTGCAATGTTAACATTTATTCATATATTCTCACAGAACCAGCTGCGAAGTTTTCAACATGGATGAGGCAGCAGGAACTAGCTCTCACACAGAAACAAGCCCGCAAGTGGTGGACTTAGACAGTTTACCCGTTTTGCCTGAGACAAATGAAAGACCAGAAGAATTGTAGGCCCTCAAAATCATACCTATTGCGGACCCTCCGCGTGGCCACACCATGCCCGTAGGAAAGACTTCCCACTGGTTTACCGAGGTGGCAGGACCCTTGGGTGAAGGAACGTACCTATGGGAATCAGAGTTGGACTTCAATGGGAAGCAAGGCAGATACCATTTCTTTACAAGAGAATTTGAGAAATTACAAAATGCAGAAGGTCTACGTCCGATATGGGAAAAGGCAAGATTGAGTGCCTATTTCAGTGCACGACTCCCAAAACCTGATTTCATGCGATGCTACTACCTCATCAACACCTTGACTCCAAACCAGAACCCAAAAGGTGCAAGCTCATTTGTGATTCCATCTCTGACAAAGGGGAATGAGCTCAAGAGGTTCAGGCTATCAAACAACTTGGTGAGAGAGGCTCTAGATATGCGCGGAATGCATATTCCTACAGAGAAGGAAACCCTAGTACCGGATTACATGAAGAATCGAAGCCTCACCAAACTTAAGGACATGGTATCCATGACGCCTAATATTGCAATACACCTTCACATGTGCATGCAACACTTTGCTTTTCCTGCACAAGATAGATTCACCATGCCTCCCAAAAAGATTTGGTTTAGTTTGTATCTGGCAGAGACACAGAGCCTCACCATTAACTTACCGCACTGGATAATAGATCAGATACACCTAGCTCACAAACGATGGCCGCGGAAACAGGTTTTATATGGTTGCTGTGCTCTGATGAGAATCATTTATAGGTGTTTGGCTTATGGCATCCCTATTCAACGGGCCTTAATGTGGAATCGTGTAGAGCAGCTTAGAGGCAGGACATCCACTGGACCCCCTTCTAAGAAGATGAGAGGCATTGTCCAAGTCCCGTGTGCTCAACCACGTGGAGCCACCCTAACACCAGATGTCACCCCTCCACCTCGAAGAGTCCGACCATTCACACTCCGACTCCCAAGACGCAGCACCGATGGCTCCACCTTGATATTCCCTCCTATCCCAACCGATCTTGAATTTCCCAATGGTGCACCTTTGGAAGAACTCACTAATGAAGATTTCGAACAATTATTACAAGATGTAGAGCTGGAGGCAGAAGAGGCACAACAAGCGGAAAACGTGCAAACGCAGGCCACAACCTCCCAAGCACCTGTCACACCAGTTGAAGTGGATGAAGAGGATGACGGAGATGAAGAACAGGAGGAAGATGAGGAGGATTATGATCAAGAGCATCAGGAGGAGCAACAAGAAGTGCCAGAACTTGTAGGTGCACCAGCATATACAGCTCAACTACGAAGGTTATACGACACAATCAAAGCAGTACAAGAAAGGCATCAACTCTCTCTTGTATCCGGTCAAGCTTTGATGCAAGAAATGCTATCAGATGAGGGGGTGGACCAACATTTCATTGACACCCTCAAATTAGTGTCAGAATCTTTAGGAGTTCCGGAGGCTGTCCACACTGCAGTCCGCCAGTCCGTGACGTATGACAAACGCAGAGTTGACACATTACCACGAGCAGGTAAGACTATCAGGATACCCGTCACAGAACAAGAAGTACCCATTGAAACAACAGCTACCCCCACAACCACCACTGACCTCTCTGCCGAAACCTTCGTTCAGACATCACCCATCTCACCGCAGCATCCTCCATCACCACCTTCTTCACCCCCACCACCACCTCCCACCATGGAAGAAACGATAGTCATCACCTCTACCTTCACTTATAACCCATCCTAATTCAAATCATTCTCATTTCGAGAACCCACCTCACAAGACACCCTCTTCTCCTTCGTCACCAATCCCTTGTACACTTCATCCCTTCTATCCTCCGAACCCATGACTGGCCATCCCATAATTCCAAGTGTAGTTGGAAACCCAGCACCCACCGAAGGCACCCTGTGTTTCCCAGCCTATTCCCCACTACGGGCACCTCCATTCCATGTCCCTCACTTCCCATCTGGCCCCTACCCCTCTTTCAATCTGACCTCACCACCCCAATACCCGTCCTTTGTGGAGCAGTTCATCCGCTCTCCAATATTTCAGAGGCACATTTCCCCGATGTTCGCAACGACATCAATTTACACGAACACCACACTCACTTCACCTACCATACCCACCTACATGGTAGCCCCTGTACACACCACTTTGTCTGACCCAATGGACATTTCACCAACCACAGCACCTCTCCCCACGATTCCACCATCTCCCCCTCCCTTACCCCCCACCTCACCACTCACATCATTGGCACACACAGCATTCACTACCCCCCTACCCAATCCCACCTCCCCTGCACTTCAAACTTTTCCCCTTGCATCTCATAATGTAAATAGCATGTTCAACACCTTACTTCAGTGTGCACATCAACTACAACAAGAATACTATCAATTGGAAGAACGCACTACGGCCCTCCAGGCAGAATCTCAACGTCTGCAAGCTAGGATCACCACTCTTGAAGCTGACTACCAAACGCTCCTAACCGAGCATACCACCTTACAGCAGGCTCACTCCGAATTGGAATCAAAGACATCAACAGTAGATGACCAAGCAGTCAAGGAATTGGAAACAGTGCTCCAAGCGCAAATGATATCTAATGCTACACTCAGACGCAACATTGGGCTATTAAGGAAGCATATGGCAGCAGCACTAGAAGAGAACAAGAGACTTCAACAACAAAACCAAGACAACTTTGAAGCGGCTATGGAAGGCACTGTAGGAGCAACCATTAGCCCTACCAGATATAGAGCAGTCCCATCGGAAGACATTCGCATCTTACTTGAGGAGCATGCAAATTTCTTGGAGTCATATGAAAAGTTAGAGACTGAATGTGCAGATCTAAAGAAACAGATAGCCAGTGTCCCCACAGCTCAACAGGAGCCGACAATCTTGCAACACTCTACAGAAGAAGTAGAGACCCTCCGGAAACAGGTGGCAGAACTCCAAGCACGCCTCTTACCATATGAAAGGCCACCCTCGCCCATTGAAGAACCAGAACCTGAAACAGTAGTGGAAATCCCCGTCGATGACAGCTATGAAGAGCCATACGAGCCTATGCCAACACCCGGTGGTCGAACTACAGAAGAAGGACAAGACACTTTAGAAATTCAAGTTCCAGATTGGGTCAAAAGGGTCGAGAAAGTGGGTAAGACACATGATGATCGTGTGGCCGTGCAAATGCAATCTCTCACAAATCTGGAAGAAACTGTCCTTCGATCTTCCTACTTTCAAAACTTATCCCATCAACGGTTAATCACAACATCAAAGTCGCAATACATGCCTTATTTTGTCTTACTACATGATTATAATGCAGAAGTCAAAAGACATACAGGGAAGGAGCCCACATTCGCCACTCAATTTGAGATAGGGGATTTATCGACAGATGCACATGCTGGCTCGATCTTCCAACCTAATTGGCGTGCACGTCTACTAACCGATTACCCAGAGATGATGAGCACCTGGGCAACCATGCCACTATATACCAAGTATAATCCATGCTATTGCCCAGTGGTACGTTGCAGATCCTGGCAAGCATTTGCAATCAAGGTACGCAACAATAAAGAATGCTCGGCTTGGGTTAACTATCCATATTTTGCTCCACCTCGAGGGACCCCAACCGTAGCCTACATGATATCAAAAATCCGGCACTGGTCTACACGTCTAAATAATGTACCCGACATAGCAGCAAAAATGTGTATGAAGATATTCGAGCTCATGACCATTGTCTTCAAAACCTTTTGGAATGTACAAGCTCCATACATCTCTGCCCCTGGATTCTCTCAAGGTAACAAGGATTTAGTCTACGACATGAGCCAGACTCCCTCAGTCACTATAATCTTTGCCTGGCATGCACGAATAAAGTACTTACCCGCATGCTTCAAGCAGACATTTGAGGAAATGTTCTCTACGGGATTCTGGGAATATCACTCCGAAATCTTCATTCCCAGACCCACACATTTGCTACATCTATTTGCAGTAGAACAAGCGATCCATGCAGATCAGTTACGTCTACCACATCCGGACATTCCAGGACCAATTGATTGGGATCGTATGATGACAGATTTGGCCAGAGGACTACGCATACAAGAACATCAGCTTGCCACTCAGGTTGTGGAATATTACATCCAACACTCCCAGCAACAAGGGTCTGTCAGGGACGACAGACGCGAGAGAGGGGGGGGGTGTTGAGAGCAGTACGGGCACCCAAGGACTGACTAGACAAGGAAGCCAGCGGAGAGAGTCAGAGCGAGGTGAAGGAGTAAGTAGACAAAGCAGTCGACGCAAATCTGGCAGATAGGCCCTTCAAATTTTTGCAAATCAACATCTTTATAATAGTGATTCCTATCACTAACAATCATTGTAAATACCATTTCATATTTTTGTAGCTCCATTTTGTGCAAGCCAAGGAGTCCGTGAGCTTGAGGAGCCTTAGAAGTACCTACATATCAATTTTCGTATTTTTTAGACTCCGTTTAAGCCCTCAAATTGGCCCTGGGACCTAATTTTTAACTAGGCCGGACACTAGGTCTGGACAGGGCCAAAACCTAGTCAAAAACTATAAAAAGAGCTAGAGAGCTCATTTTTGAGGTTAGCTTGTAATTGAAACAAACTTGTAAGAGCTTTTTGAAAAGTAATCTAAGAACTCCATTGCTTCTCACTCTTTGTCTTGCCGTGTGTGCGCGTGTGTGTGTATGTGTGTGCATGTTTGTGTGCTTCTCACTCACGCACTTGTGCCTCCACTTGCTCGAGGTCTTCATACCATCCTCACGTCTTCCCGGATTGACATTAAAGGAGGTGCTACTCATCACTGAGCTACACAAACATACACACATATACACATATAAAAACACACATACACACATTATACGTACATATGCATACATACACATACACATGTATACATAAACATACATACATACATACACATATACACACACATACGCACGTATCCACATGTATATGTACACACACATACACATACTATACATACATGTGCATACACACACATGCACCCATGTATACATACACACACATAGATACATACACCCAAATATACATACACACACATGGAGATACACACATACACATACACACACATACATACATATGCATAAATAATGCACATGCATATGAATACATACATGCATACATGTATATACATATACATACCCACATACACATATACACATATTCATACACTCACATACACACCTACATACATACATACACATACACACACATATACATACATACATATATGTGCACATAAATATACATACACCCATATACATACACATACACATACATATACACACATATATGCATAACACATATACACATACACATACACATAAACATAAACATACACATACACATACACATACACATACACATACGCATACACATACACATACACATGCACATACATATACACATAAACATACACATACACATACACATACACATATAGATACTTGCACATAAACACGTATACATACATACACATATAAATACACCCACATTACATGCACAAAGATACACACATAGAGACACACACATACACACACATACACATGCATACACACAAACGTACACACATACATATATAAAAACACACATACACTCACTACATATACATATGCATATACACATACACATGTACGCATACACATATACACACACATATATACGTATACACATGTATACATACACACACACACACTATACATACATATGCATATACACATACACATACACATACACATACATATATAGATATTTGCGCATACACACACATAGAGACACACACATACACATGCTGACAAACATACACACATATACAGATAAAAACATACACATATATACATACACCCATCTATACATACACACACATAGAGACGCACATAGATGTTAGAATTTTAGCAATCTCAAGTGTGGGAACTCATGCTAAGTTGAAGTGCCACATCACTCACACTTTTTAGTGGGATACACAACCACTTTTCCACGATTTTTCTCAGCTCTTTACTCACCTAATTGATGGAGAAAATTCGAGATCATTTGGAGGGCATTTTCGAATTTAAATTTACAACTACTTTTTTGAGCATTATATAACAAACACATGAAACAAATTCATGGCCATCCTCCTATAGCATTTGAGCACTTTTAAGCTCTCATTAGGAGTGTTTACTCCAGGTCTAAGCTAGCCCCTTTCTTGCTGGATTTTTCTCATAGGAAGTGATCTTTGATCACCCATATCTCTTTGTGTAGCAGTCCGATTCATTTTCAAGATAGCTCATTTTGTTCCTATGGTTGTAAGATTTATTTTCAATATAATCTTACTATCAAGTTTCCATTATCCTTCAGTATATTGAGCTTGAAAGCTCTCTGTTTTGATCTCTGCATATTCCCAAGTATATGTGTGTTGGAAGGTACACATAGGTGCAAGCTACTAGTTTGGACAATTTCTAGTCTATCTTGTGAAGGGAGATTGATACCTCTAACATTATCCAAATTGAGTGATATTTGGCTTGTTGGAAAGCTCATACTATCTACGTTTACTGTGCAAAATTGCATAGCTTCACTATTCAGGTCCAGAGAGCAATTCAATTTTTGGTGGATTGCGGTAGTGAACTGTTTGGTCCTAGGAAGGTCCTATCATTCTTCTGCTACAACTAGGAGTGGATATACTCCATCAGTGGTATCTTAGCTCATCATTGATCATTGAGGACATCAAGAGGAGGCAATGAAGTTGCTTGAGAGCCAAGGATTGAAGCAAATACTAGCAAGATTTGAAGAAGGATTTGAAGCAAGGGGGAGCTTCTATCAACATCAAAAGTTCACGACAAGTGGAGACTCTTGTGGGAAGGTAACATATCATTATTTCTCACATCTATCACAATCCAAGGCGGGATTAGGAGGCACTTTATAGTCTCATACATAATGGGAGACTACAATACTCAGATTGAGAAGTTTGAAAAGTGTAATTTCCAACCTTGGAAGTTTAGAATCTCTAATTTCCTCATGGGAAAGGGTCTTTGGGGGTTGGTTAGTGGTACTGAGGTGAAGCCATACATAGATCCACCTACACCTACTAAGAATCAAAGAAGAGTCATTAGAAAATGGGAAGAAATGGATAGGAGAGTGATCTTCATTCTTTCTCAACACATAAGCAACTCCATGATAGGTCATATCCAAGTCCTAGATACATCTAAGAAGGTTTGGGAGTGTTTAGAAAGGTTGTACTCTACCTCTATAAAGGCTAAAAAAATTCAGCTCAAGAATGAACTCAACAACCTTAGGAATTCATCAAATCAGAGCATTAATGAATTCATACTCAAATTAAAAGAGATCTCAGATGCACTTGGTTGAATAGGATGTGTTCTAGATGATGATCACCTAGTTGCCCACACACTTAATGGGCTTAGAGAAGATAATAAATCGAAGTAATTCACAACCTCTGTGTATTTAAGGGATTTATTACCAGATTTTGAGCAACTTACTTCTCTTATGGTGACTGAGGAGCTCAACCATGGAGGGAGCAAGCCAAAGGGCAGCCAAGACCAACTCTTCTATGCAGGCAAAGGAGGAAGAGGCAAAGGAAATAGAGTGCTTCAAGAGGAAGAGGTAGAAGCAACTACCAACAAGGTAGCCAAAGCTATCAAGGGAGTCAATCAAGTCAAGGTGAAGGTCAATCATCAAGAGGAAGAGGAAGAGGAAGAGGTAGAGGAGGAAGATATGGAGGTCGAGGATACTCCAACTAAAATGGATGCCTCAATTGTGGGAAGCAAGGACACTATGCCAAAGATTGTTGGCAAAAGCAAGGTGGGAACAATTACAAAGGGCAAGGTAATTATGCTAACTCCTCAACAAATTCAGAAAATGAGCATTTGTTAGCTATGAACCATAAAAGTGAAGGTCAACCACATGATGAGCTGTGGTATACAGATAGTGGTTGTAGTAACCACATGTCAAGTAAAGAGGAGTACTTCAGCAATCTTCAAGCACCCAAGCAAAGAGGCTTTGTGGAGACAAGAGACAACATAGAACATGAGATACAACAAATGGGAGATGTGAAGCTTGAAGGCAACCACAAAGCAAGAGGACTATCTGAGGTATTGCATGTTCCTACTATTACAATGAACTTAATCTCTGTTGGACATATGGTTGAAAAGGGATACCAAGTCAAGTTCAACCATAAAGGATGCTTTATTGAAGAGCCAAGGAATGGCTATGAGCTGATAGCCAAAGGAAAGAAGGAAGGAAGGATGTTCACTCTTGACATTTCCAAAGGACAAAGCAACAAGGCAATGTTCATCACATATGGAGACATGAAGATTGGAGATTTGGATTTGTGGCATAAAAGGTGTGGTCACATCAACATTCAAAGGTTGAAAGACATAGAGAAGAGGCAATTGGTACGAGGTTTACCACATTTTTCATTACAAATGTTGTGAATGATGTGTCAAGCTTGTCAACTAGGAAAGTCTACTAGGTAGCCCTTCAAGAAGAGTGGATATCTAGCACATGGTGTGCTAGACCTTGTGCACATAGATGTATGGGCCAAAGAGCCCTCTCTTGTAGGTAATAGGTACTTTGTAACCTTCATAGATGACTACTCAAGTAAATATGGTTGTATTGTATAAAGCAAAAATCAGATGTGTTTGATGTATTCAAAAGATTCAAGGCATAAGTTGAAAAGGAGACACGTTGCTACATCAAAACCCTAAGGTCCGATGGAGGGGGAGAATACTTCTCCCATGCTTTTTGTGATTTCTTGCAGGACCAAGGTATAAAGAGGAAAATCACTTGCATGTATACTCCCCAACAAAGTGGGGTGGCAAAGAGGAAGAATAGGTATATTGTTGAAATTGCTAGGAGTATGTTAAATGAAACGAATGTGCCTTTAACATATTGGGTAGATGTTGTATCTATGACTATGTACTTGATGAATAGGTGTCCCACATCAGGATACATGACATGACACCTGAGGAGGCATGGAGTGGAAGGAAACTAGACCTTTCACACATAAGAATCTTTGGGTGTGTATGCTACACACATGTGCCACAAGAGTTGACAAGTAAGACGGATGCAAGGGCTGAAATATGTATGTTTATTGGTTATGCTATGGAGCAAAAAGGTTACAGGTGCTACAACCCTAATGCAAAGGATTTAAAGGTATCTAGAGATGTTGTGTTTGATAAACTCAAGCCACGGTATGCTTCCAAAGTTCCATTGCAAGATGAAGATATTGAAAGACAGAGGGAAGATATGAAGCTAGGTTTCAAGATAGCTTGGAAATCAATGGTCCAAGCATACAAAGGAGTTCAAGCATGGATTCAGTCCATCAATCAGTGAATAAAGGAAAGCCAAGATTGATAGAGCTTGATGAAGATGGACATGAAGTTGAAGACTTTAAAGAACCTATGTTAGAAGGGGGAGCTACATCAAAAGTAGAAATCAAGGCACCAAGGCAAAGAAGGTTCATTCCACCAAAAGGAGAAGAAAGGAGGTCAAAAAGGGTAAAACATCTAATCTCAAGGCTTTTCTATGATAGTTATATTGCTAGGCATTATGCTTTCATGACTAACATTATCAAAGATCATGAACCTTCTACCTACAAAGAGGCTAAAGACACAAAGGAGTGGCAAGAAGCTATGGAAGAAGAGTACAAAGCCCTTCAAGACAACAACACATGGAGTCTAGTTCCAAGACAAGAATGGATGAAGGTAATTGGCAACAAATGGGTCTATAAAGTGACGAGAAATTCTGATGGTTCAATTGCTAGGTACAAAGCAAGGCTTGTGGCAAAAGGATTTGCTCAATCCTATGGGATTGACTAGGAAGCAATATTCAGCCTGGTTGCAAAGATGACCACAATTAGGGCAATCATTGGGTTTGCCACATCTAGGAGTTAGCCAATATATCAATTGGATGTAAAGAATGCTTTTCTTAATGGTGATTTGCAGGAGACAATCTACATGACTCAACCATTAGGGTTTGAGAACCCTAAATATTCAGATTCTGTTTGTAAACTTAGAAAAGCATTGTATGGTTTAAAGCAAGCTCCTAGGGCATGGAATCAAAGGCTTGTGGAGTACTTGTTTAGGTGTGGATACAAGCCAAGTGATGGAGATCCTTCCTTACACCTCAAGAAGGAAAGAGGACTAGTTGTCTATGTATGCATATATGTGGATGACTTGATTATAATAGGAAGTGATGGTGCAGGTATCATATGGATCAAGTCCAAGCTTGGAAATGAATTCAAGATTTTAGATCTTGGAGATCTTAAAATACTTTCTTGGGATTGAAGTTATTTATGTGGAAAATACCTTGCTCAAAGGAAATACTTGCTAGATGTACTTTATAATTATGGTATGAGTGGATGTAAGCCACTGACACAACCTGTGGATCCAAACTCTAAGTTATGAGTAGGTGAAGGAAAACCTCTTGAAGATATTTCAACATATAGAAGCATAATTGGAAGCCTTAATTATGCTACCATCACAAGACCTAACATGTCTTATGTTGTAGGAGTTCTTTCTCAATTTCTAAATTCACCAACTGATGTTCATATGAATGCAGCCAAGAGAGTGCTTAGGTACATCAAGCACACTATCAACCAAGGGTTGTACTACCCTTATGGAGATGGATTAAAACCTCAAGGCTTTAGTGATGTTGGTTGGGCTGGTTCAAAGGAGGATAGAAGGAGCACATTTGGCTATATCTTCATGCTAGGTCAAAAAGTCATTTCATGGATGTCCCAGAAGCAACCTACAGTTGCATTATCATCTACTCAGGCTGAGTACAGATCTTTAGCACTTGCTACATGTGATATCAAGTGGCTCAAGAAGCTCTCCAAAGACTTGGATGTGGAGATCAAAGAGTTCACTCTATTTGGAGATAATATGTCAAGCATTCATCTAGCAAGCAAACCATATGTTCCATGCAAGAAGCAAGCGCATAGAGATCCATTATCACGTCATCAGAGAGAAGGTACTAGCAAAAGAAGTGGGCATCAAGTACATCAACACTAAGGATCAGCTAGTAGATATCATGACCAAGTTTATGGATGCAAGCAAGTTGGAGAAGTTCAAGATCAACCTCAACTTGAAGGAGATCAATGGAGACTAACACTTGAGCTTGAGGGGGAGTGTTAGAATTTTAGCAATCTCAAGTGTCATAAATCATGCTAAGTTGAAGTGCCACATCATTTGCAAGCTAGCTCGTTTTGTTCCTATGATTGAGCTTTATTTTGGATATAGTCTTACTATCATCTGTTCATTATCCTCGAGTATATTGAGCTTGAAAGCTCTCGAGTCTGATCTCTGCATATTCCCAAGTATATGTGTGTTGGAAGGTACACATAGGTGCAAGCTACCAGTTTGGACAATTTCTAGTCTGTCTTGTGAAGGGAGGTTGATACCTCTAACATTATCCAAATTGAGTGATCTTTGGCTTGTTGGAAACTGTCTATTTTTACTGTGCAAAATTTCATAGGTTCAGTATTCAAGTCTAGAGAGCAATTCAATTTTTAGTGGATTGTGGTAGTGAACTATTTGGTCCTAGGAAGGGCCTATCATTCTTCTGCTGCAACTAGGAGTGGATATACTCCATCAATAGATACATACACCCACATCTACATGCACACACGTAGAGACACACACATACACACACACATAGAGATACACATACACATGCATACACACAAATGTACACACATATACACATAAAAACACTGACATAGATACATACAACCACATATACATACACACACATAGACACACACACACACATAGAGACATACACACACACATAGAGATACACACATACACATACACACATACACATACACACATATATGCATATGCATACACAATGCACATGCATATGCATACACAATGCACATGCATATGCATACATACATGCATACACACGCATACACACCCACATACACATATACATACATACACTCATATACACACATACACACATATACACATACCCACACACATACATACACATGCATACACACATACATACATACATACATGCATACATACACACACACAGACACACACACACATACACATACACACATACACACACACACACACACACACACATATATATATATATATATATATATATATATATATATATATATATATATATATATATATATATATATATATATATATATATATATATATATATACACACATATACATATATATGTGTATATATATATATATATATATATATATATATATATATATATATATATATATATATATATATATATATAATCCACTTTGTTTCATATGTACAGATAATATGGATTGTGCTAGGGAGAGAAAGATGAAACTTATCCTCATAAAAAATCTTATGAGAGGTAAAGTTTTTCCATATTCTCTAGGGGCTATCATGCATGAGTATTCAGACATGCCCAATGAGGAACTTGACTTCACCATACAAATGTTGACTCAGCAGCCAGAGGAAGGCTCTTCTGTGGCTCCATATGTAGGAAGAGACTTGTCTGCTTAAAGGTATGTTTCTTTTCATACATTAAGATTTTTAATGATATTATAACACATGTTTTTATTTATTTTTACCTAGTTATTTTTAGGACACTTATACCACCTCAAGCTTGTGAGAGCACAATAAAGGTGCGTATGAGGATATGCATAGGTAGCCTACGGCTGGAGTGTGATATAGACTCTGATAGGAGTATAGTATATATGAGTCATGGCTTGGAGTTGAAAAGAAGAAAGAGAGATTTATGCAACTCATATCTACATTTTGTTCACTTGAAATGAAAGTAAGTATAAATTTTACATATAAATTGAGATTTATATTTAATGTTTTACTAAAATGATTTTTTTCTTTTTGCAGTGAGTTTCATGAGAGAAATAAAAAATATGTTCTTAGTTCATTGGAGATAGAATTTGGCACTGGCTGGTCCCATAAATGATGCCTGAAAAAGATGTGCATACTTATGGCATATCATCGCAATAATGCAAGGTATGCATTGCTTCTATTTGTTATATTTAGGGTTTATATATATATATATATATATATATATATATATATATATATATATATATATATATATATATATATATATATATATATATATATACACTTATATATATATATGTGTATATGTATGTATGTATGTATGTATGTATGTATGTATGTATGTATGTATGTATGTATGTATGTATGTATGTATGTATGTATGTATGTATGTATGTATGTATCTATCTATCTATCTATATATATATATATATATCTATATAAATATATATATATATATATATATATATATATATATATATATATATATATATATATATATATATATATATATATATATATATATATATATATATATATATAAACCCTAAATATAACAAATACAAGCAATGCATACCTTGCATTATTGCGATGATATGCCATAAGTATGCCATATATATACGTGTATATATATATATATATATATATATATATATATATATATATATATATATATATATATATATATATATATATATATATATATATATATATATATATATATATATATATAGATATATATATATATATATGTATATATATATATATATATATACATATATATATATAGATATATATATATGTATATATATATATATATATATATATATATATATATATATATATATATATATATATATATATATATATATATATATATATATATACATATATATATATAGATATATATATATATAAAGTTCTATGCATGTATGGTATTTTCAATCATACTTTTTTTGTACTTCCATACCCCTATGTGTTTGTCATATGGTTGAAGTATATATATGCATTGCATCTAGTCCAGCCACCACATATTAGAGAGATGTCTCTCCTCTAGTTATGCCTCTATATATAGCTATTCAAATCAATGAGGACCATAATACATATAAAAATATATACACATCATATATATACACATCATATATATAACATACATATATATAAAACACACATGTAGATACATACACATCAAACATACATGCCTACATACACACATACATATACATGCATATGCAATTATAAACACACTTGCATATATCACACAAATGCCTACATACATCACACATACATGCCTACATAGATCACACATACATGCCTACATACACACATATGTATACATGCATACACAATTATAAGCACACTTGCATACATATATCACAAACATGCACACACATATACACATGAAACACATGTATGTGCATACCAACATATATATACATATAACCCACATGAATACACATACATAGACACACACACATATGCATATATACATGAGAGATATTTCATCCTCGAAAATAAAGCTATATATTTAAAGTTTTAGGCATACCCCCGAGCTTCATGTTCTAACTTAAAAAGAACATGTTTTCATCTTTGTGGTGGGATTCGCCTATATTCTAGTTGAATAAAGGAGAACCTATTGTCTGATACTATTGATACATTTAGGTAGTGAAGTGTGTGAACACTCTAGGACTGCCAGGGCTTTTTTTTCCCTCTTTAGGAGGTTTCTTCCCCCCGGCTTTTATATACGCCTATTGCCCTAATGGGCTACTTATCTTTGTACATTCTAGTGGTAATACATTCAGTATTGTGTGTTGTGCTCCAAGCTTCTTCTTCTTCTTCCTTGTGTTGTTTGCATGCTTCCACAGACGTCTACAAGTTGAGCAAGAAGCAGCCTACTGTAGCCACTTCTAGTTGTGAGGCTCAGTATAGGGAAGCTTTCACAGCGATTGTTGAGTGTGTGTGGCTCAGACACCTTATGGGTGATTTGGGTGTTGGTTAGTCTTCTCCCACCACCATCTTCACTAACAGTCAGAGCACATTGGCAATTGTGAGGAACCTTGTGTTCCATGCTGACACTAAGCTCATTGAGGTGCATTATCATTATGTCAAGGAGAGGTTCTCTGCTGGGGAGATCAGCTTGGCATATGTGCCCAAGTAGGAGAACATTGTAGACCTTTTCATGAAGGCTCTGCCTAGGGAGAAGTTTGAAGCTTTTCGCAAAGCTTTGGGCTTACTTCCTTTTGTGGATTGTTTCCACATAGCTTGGCACTTCCTTATACATGAGTGCCAGCTCCTTATTTACCGCATCACTCCTAGGGGGGATTTGTTGATATATTTAGGTAGTGATGTGTGTGAACACTCCAGGACCACCAGGGCATTTTTTTTCCCCCTTTAGGAGGTTTTTTCCCCCCTGCTTGTATATACACTTATTGCCCTAATGGGCTACTTATCTTTGTACATTCTAGTGGTAATACATTCAGTATTGTGTGTTGTGCTCCAAGCTTCTTCTTCTTCCTTGTGTTGTTCGCATGCTTCCGTAGACGTCTAACTCCAACAATCGGTATCAAAGCAGGTCACCGCTTCATCTAGGGTGTTGTCTACACCTCTCCGTTTGCAGTCTCAGAATCACACGAAATTTGATAAGCATACTCAAGGTGTTTCAAAGATCAAAACATCTTTGCTCTGTGGTGCCAAAATCGCGATCTGAGCTCGTTTCGGTCTCCAAACGCACTATTGCAATGCTTGTGCAGACTATTTCATCTTCTTGTGCCAAAGATATATACCAATTTTGGTTCGCGAGTATAAACATCTCAAAGTCTGCTATAGGTCTAGCAGAACTCATTTGGGTAGTTCTATTCAACTTTTTTAGATACAGTCATTTTTTTGCATCAAGGTATTTTAGTCAGTGGCCATGGCTAAAAGCAGTGATGTATTTCGTATGTTGGTTGTTGAGGATAAGTTGGATGGTATGAATTACCCATTGTGGGCTTATATGATGTGTCATGTATTGGTCACAAAAGGACTATGGAATATTGTGCAGGGTGTTGAAAGATGTCATGTTACACTTGCGAATATAAGTACTCCAAATATAGGTGTTGGAGCTGATGGAGATGGTGTCGAAGATGATGATATTTTGTAGATTCCTATTCATGTTTCTGCTTCTATTGCACCTACTACAGAGAAAATTTGCTGGGATGGCAAAGATGCTCAGGCACATGCATTGATACATTTGTTTGTCAAACGTGCCATTATTCCTCACATTTGCTCTTGCAGAACAACTAAGGATGCTTAGGATACACTTACCACATTGTACTAGGCTAGGAATGAACCTCGTGTTACTTACCTCCACAAACAATTGGAGAGTGAGCACATGAATGAAGGTGATTCTATGGACAATTTTCTCACAAAGATCAAGGATTTGAAGGGACAGTTGATTTCTGCTGATGAAGTTATACCAGATAGCTCACTTCTGCAGATCGTTGTGAATGGTCTTCTTAACTCATATCAAATTTTTGCTACTACCCTTCGTTTGATGATGAAAGGAAACCCAAATGCCTTGTCATTTGAGGAGTTATTCTCTATTTTGTTTTAGGAAGATCAGTCTAGGTAGAATAGTCCATCATGCATGTTGTAGATCAACCTTTCGTGGCTAGTCAGAAGGGCAAAGGTAAATGGAGCTCTTCTACTAGTAAGCAAAAATCTACAAATGTTGCACATTCGAAGAAGGAAGACAAAGATGACAAGAAATCAAAAAAGCACAAATTGTTTTGCAGATATTGTAAAGCAAATGATCATGTCATTAAGAGCTATCCAAAACTGACTGCTAAAGAGGCAAACAAGAAAGAGGTTGGAATGGTTGTTGTAGAGGCCTCTACACTGAAAACAGAGTTTGATAATCTTGTGCAAGATGAAGAATGGGCATTTACTACTGTTTACAGTTTTGACCCATCTTCTCATGAGTAGGCATGTCTGCAGTAGACTCAAATGTTTGGTACTTTCATAGAGGGGTGACCAAACATATTATCTCGTAGGGAAGTTTCTTCTCTTCACTCGAGCTTGCCCCTACAGGGAATACTATTACATGCACCAACAAGTCCTCCTATCCTTTTGTGGGAGTTGGTAAGATCATTTTGACTACTCCTCAAGGTAGTTCTTTCACTTTGTCATATGCTTTATTTGTGCCAGGGATCAAGAAAAATCTGTTATCAGTTTCTGCATTGGCCAAGATTGGCTTGGTTGTGAAATTTTTTGATGACAGATGTACAGTTCATGATCTATCAAATGGTGACATCATTATTGCATCTGGCATTTTATATCATGGGTTGTATAAGTTCATATTTTATTAAAGATCGGTAAATGATTAGGCATGTGCAGTACATGATTCTCAGGCTATGTCAGATGCAAAGCTTTGGCATGCACACTTTGGTCATCTGCATTTTGCTAGTTTGCTATGCTTGCAAAAATCGGAAGTGATATCCTCTTTGCCCACACTTGAGGCACCTGGGAAACATGTTTGTGAAGGATGTATTTTGGGCAAAATGCAGCATTCCTCCTTTCCAAAAGATGGTTCAGTTCGGGCTACTCAGAAATTGCAGCTTGTACATAGTGATGTCTGTGGTCCTATGCAGACACCTTCTTTTGGGAACTATCTTTACTTTATGACTTTCATCCATGATTTTTCCAGGCATGCATGGGTATATCCATTGAAGGAAAAGTCCGAAGTGTTTATGTGCTTCAAACAGTTTCCGGTTTTTGTTGAAACTGTGTTAGCATCTAAAATGGGCACCCTCCGTTCTGATCAAGGGGGGGAATATATGTCTTCTGGCTTTAATGCATTTCTGGCTGAACGTGGGATAAAACATCAGTGTATAGTGCCATATACACCTCAACATAATGGGGTTGTTGAACGGAAGAATAGGTCACTCATGGAGATGGCGAGGTGTATGGTCAAGAGTCAGGCTTTACCACATAGTTTCTGGCTTAAGGCTCTCATGTGTGCATCATATGTACTTAACAGTTGTCCCACTAACGCGCTGCAATCTATCACTCCATATGAGGCTTGGCATGGTCGCAAGCCATCTATTGCCCATCTGCATGTTTTTGGTTGTTTGGCATATGCACTAGTGCTTGAACAACATCATAGAAAATTGGATGATAAAGTAGTAAAATGTATTTTTGTTGGGTACAATTTTGAAAGCAAAGGCTATCGTCTGTATCATCTAAAGACTAAATGCATTCTAGTTAGTCGTGATGTTGTTTTTATGGAAGATGCTATTTAGCCCTTACTTTCATGTACTAAGGAGACATCTATTAGCTCCAAAGACATGTATGAAACTTTGCTACCTCTTTTTATAGGTGGACAGTCTAGTGTTGGTCCTAATGAGGCAATTTCTTAGCCTTTCCAAGTTTCATGTGATGATGCAGATCATTCCATTTCTGATGCAGATTAACATGATGCACTTGTTGATGAGAGAGCTGATATTGCGCAAGCAAAAATTATGCCAAAATAGCTGGTGCAAACTTTGTGTGATAGCAAATTAGATGCACCTCTATCATATCGTACTTGGGTAGGCTCTCATAGTGCCTCTTTTGCATCGAATTGCTATGCTATGGCTTCCTCTAGTCTTTGTGATGAGATTGAACCTATTTTGTTTGATGAAACATAAAATTCAGAACATTGGATGGCTGCAATGCAATCTGAATATGATGTTATCATGAAAAATGGTATATGGTCTTTATGTGACTTGCCTCCTGGAAAGAAGGCCATTGGCACTAAGTGTGTATACAAGATAAAGTGCAAACCTGATGGAACAGTTGATAGGTAGGCTAGGCTTGTTGCAAAGGGTTATGCGCAGCAAAGAGGCATTGATTTTGATGAAACATTTGCTCCTACTTGTCGAATGACTACTGTTCATAGCATTTGTGCACTTGCAGCTCATCATGGAAAGAAAACAGAAGCAAAACAAAAGAGCGCTTTTCTTAAAATGGTGCCAATTAGAGACTAAACCCATGTTATCTTGCACGAAGTTGACTTCCGCTCTATCCACTAGAGCACACACAGTTCGTGATTTCTATCTCGAAGGATTTGAATTGGGACCTTAATCATCTGCGCTGAAGAGGTTCACTTCACAAGCAAAAGAAAAGATTAAAAAGCTTCAGACGATTGCGTATGGGATTTGAGCATGGGTCTTTGCAAATCTAAAAGTCTTCCAGGTAGGAGTCATGCACCAATAGCACTCGTTAGACATGCACAGTACTCTGCATACTCGATCGTGATTGGACATTGACTAAGCAAGGAGGAGAATACACACTCAATTCTCCACGTGACCAGGCTTCAAAGAGTGCCAAAATGGGTTTGAACTCAAGACATAGAGCTCATATAGCTCTCTTTTAGTTGTGAGATCAAACGGCACTGTTTGTTCTATTAAATCGGAAATACAATCTTTGGCAAGGCGATTGAGTCTCCCTCAGAGCGATGTTGACAGTGGAAGCTTGTATGTGAAGCAAAAGGGAGAGCTCAATCCTGAAGAAAAAGGGAGAGCTCAATCTTGAGAAGGTGCCAGGCAGGGATCGACCTCACGCCATCCAAAATTGGCGATTTTTCTCTATCCACTAGAGCAAGTACTACTCAGATATTTGGATTTCATTATTATTTTTTCATATTGTAGAAGCTTCTAATGCGCAAGTAAAAAGTGAGGTCTGCATAGGTAACTTCCGAGAATTGAACCCTCGTGGTCTTGTATAAGTAATGAGTTCTATCCGTTGTGCTAGACATGCACGGTGATTGAACTTGAAAAAGTAGTAATGTTTTGATGAGCTCGTGGTCGCTGACCATTTGAGCACAGAGAAGCAAAAGTATGTGTGGTTAGTGACATGTGCAAACTTGCAAAGATCTAGTTTTGACCTTGCGACCTGCTCGCCACAGGTATGTCATCCTAACCACATGCCATGCACATTTGGACCATCAAACGCAAGCTCATTATTTTTGTGGCATGTAGAAGTGCAATGGGTTTCGAACATCCACCTTTAGTGTAGGAACTTGTTGTGCTAACCACATGATCGACATGATCGATGGCACTTAACTAGTTTTTGTTATGAGTTTGTATCTCATTATGGCATATAATGCATCGCGAACCTCTAGTTCAGGGGTAAACCAATTGCTCTGCATCGATTTGGTCTATAAAGAGCTTTTCCTTTTGAGCTCTTTGCTTTAATTCATACCTAGTTCAAGTGAAGCATCATCTTCACACATCATCCAAAGATAAAGGATAAGTGCATAATCCAAGGAACGTTTCATTTTTTCAAAGAAAAGGACAAGACAAAGCCATGGTCTTCATGGAGGAGTATGTAAATTTTCCTCATGGACCAAAGGATGGGGGTTGGATCTTCCCTAGGATCAAGGGATGGATGTAGCTTGATGTGGAGATAAGTATTTGCCAAGTTAATGATTGGTTTCAATATTTGTTTTTGCTCTCTACTTTCATGTAGGATGCATTTTTATCATTGAAGTATGGTATTAAACTTCATTCTTGATCATCTTGATGCAAATTATTGAAATCTACATGAAAGAGCATAAAGATATTGAAACACTCATTAAACACAAGCATAAGCATGCATCAAAATAATGTTGGTGCATTTCTCCTTTTCAAAGAATGTTTTCATGCACAAAACACGTTTTCTTCTTACTTAAAAAGATAGTTAATGCTCAAGTTTATGCACATGAACGGTTATATCTTTTTACAAGCTAGTAAGTAGAATGTTTGTGCATGGATGATTGGGAACATGCATTTTCAAGCTCAAGAAATTGCTTGATTTAATTTTGGTGCATGAAAGGAGAATACCAACACATGCATGCACTCATGCATTTGCATGCAAGAACAAGTATTTTCATATGCATGATTGTTTGTTAAGTAGTTGAATACTTATACTTTCATTATCTTCTTTTTCTAAATTGACTTAGATAGCTAGGGAAAATAATAAACTAGGTAGTTGCAAGGCTCCTGGCTGCCATGCAACTCAAGTACCTAGCTTGTTTTTTCCCAAACGTGATACTTAGGTATCACACATTAGGAGTCTTGATTAGGAAAAGTAGGTTTTCGAAAGTCAACTGTTCAATTTTCTTGCTCATTGGAATGGCAAGAAAATAGAGCTACTTGAAAGTTTTCATGATGACTCTAAGTTTAAGAAAACTTAGAGAATCCTAACGACAAGCGTAGATATAGTCGTTAGCTTGGATTTGAAAAAAAAATCATGGAACTATTAAAGTTTTTTCTTTTCATCCTGATGAGTGATGAACTTCAAAGAGGTGAATAAACTTTAGCATCATTGAACTTTAGTGTTCAATAGTTGGATGCTAGGTTCCAAGATTGCATCTCTAGTCCATTAGGAAAAAAAGTGAACCTTGCATGGGTCTTGTAAGGATTCCTAATTTTTAGGGATTAAGCTTAATCTTGTACTTTGCTAAGGGGACAAAGTGCATTTAATAGAGCACTTTTTGGTAGGCTCAAGTAGGCTTTTTTAGGCTAAGCTAGGATCTTCTCTCTCTTCTATGCATAGAGAGAGAGAGAAACCACTTTCCACCTCATCAAATCCGTCCATCTTTATGAATAAAAAATGACTTTTCTGAAAAAAGTCTCTTTTTCAATTATTCTTTATTCAAAATGGCCCATACTTTTATGTATATGTCAGAACTTAATTTTTTTAGTCTTATTTTTATAATAAATACTTTAAAAAAACATACTTTTCAAAATCCCTCCAAAAATTAAGTGCCACATCATCAAACTCGTAACTCTGGTTGCCCTAAAACATGAATTTTTGAAAAAAACTCAATTTTCCCTCTAACACACTGAAAAAAGTCATTTTGACCTATCCACATACCAAAACACACTTTTTTTCTTGCACACAACTACTGTACAAGCCATTCCAGCCATCTTTGAGACTTCACTTGGGATGAGATATAGGAGACGACCATTATCATCCTTTCAAGCTCTTTCAACTGGTGTGGCGCAGGGAAGCGACAGTATAGTCCAAGCCACAATTCGGTGAACCATGAAGTGTCTCTGATTAATGCTTTTTGATACATCAATGACATTAATACCTCTCCATAACTCTTGGAGATCGTCAGTGAGAGGAGCAAGATATATATTCATGTCTTTAGCTTTTCTTTTTCCCAGGATGAAAAGTGAAATCATTAAATGTTCCTTTTTAATGCTAAGGTATGGTGGGATATTGTAGTTAATGACTACCACAAGTCATGTCGACCATTTACTAGATTTCATCGAAAATGGATTAACCCCATCTAATGCAACTCCTAACTTTAGATTGCATGGCTCTTGTGCAAAATCAGGCCATCTAGAATCAACATGTTGAAAAGCTACACTATCTGCTAGAATTCTCATTACTCCATCAGTACTTTTTTATGATCAAATCCTCATGTCAAAAGCTTTGATAATTCAGGGATTTGAAATATGTGTTTAATTCGTGGAGTCAATGGAAAATGTCTCAATACCTTTTTTGGGATTTTACCCTCTTCATCCTTATATCAAGGAGATTGACATTTTGGGCAATGTCAAAGAGTCTGCATATTCACCTCTATATAAAAGACAATCATTAGGACATGCATGTATATACTGATAATCTATACCAAGATTGTTGATTATCTTCTTCATTTCATCATGTGATGTAGGAAGAATATTGTTGCTTGGTAAAAACTTCTCAAATAGTAACATGTAAGTTCATGAAGAAAGATGATATGAATATAAATAAATAAATAACTAAATAAATAAATAGATAAACAAATAAATAAATAAATAGAAAATTATAAATTATACCTTAATAGTGCCGAATCAGATACATTCATCCAAAACGATTTTTAAGATTGAGAATAAGTAAGCTTGCACTTAGTCATGTCAAGTGACTTCCTTCATATATATGCTTTAGACATTCTTCTCCAAGATATTTCTCATTTTTAGAAATATCAATGCTTTCATCATCATTTTGATACCAATCTTCAATAAAACTTGCCATGCCATCATCTTCATCATTATGGCAAAAATCTTGTACTTTATCTTCTTTTGAATATAGGTCTTTCAATCTTGCATATTCAACAGGATGACTTTTTTGTAGCCTTCTCATGGAAGCTTCTGATAAATGAGGTCTTACTAGCAACTCTGAATGGTGTGGTGGAAGATCATCAATGTCATACATAGGAATCTACACACATGAATAAAAATCATTAGTATTCCATAAATAATGAAAGTAAACTTTAAACATAAATTTAAATATGTAAGTTAATTTAAAAATAGTTTTAATCAATTAGAGTTTTCAATGCAACACAAGATAGGTGAATAGAAAGTTTTCATTGCTTTCTAGCTAAAAGGTGCTCTTTGAGGTCTATGCCATCCATAATTCACTAATAGTTCATCACCGGCATGTAATGAAGTAATAGCATTGACAACTATGTATCTTACTACATTTCTACTCATGTATGGTGATTCGTGACTATTTTCACGGTCCTCAAATGTGCAATTAGTCATTGAACTATTATATCCTCGACTACTGTTTATTTAACCTGCTATATTTCCATATGTGTAAGGTCTTCATTTTTGGCATGTGTAATCCCTCTACAAGCAAGGGAAGTTGCATTCAGGCATAATCCATAAATGGTTATGCTTTGAACATAATGTGTAAGTCGATGCCAATCTCCGCATCCATATATAGGACTACAAAATGACATAAAAGTGACTTTAGAGTTCGGAGGCACATGCAAATCCTCTACAATAACTCTATTCTTGCAGATCCAATCCTAGAAGACCTGGACATGATGTTCAAGGCCTACTAGGCTCAACTAAGAAGAGCCAAGAGCTGCAAACCTAGACAAGAGTTACCCTCAAGCATATTTAGAAATTTAATGAACAAAAATGTGCATGAAAATGGTAGAGCTAGCTCAGGTATGCTTGAGACTAGTCATTCGTTCAATCAAACAAACTCTGTCAAACTGGATTTGCATTTGTAGGGCTTACTAGAAAGATTAGAGCAGTTGGTAAACAAGCGGCCTGTTTCTTTACATCCACAGTCTCAGCTAGTTGTTGAAAGAGAAAGCTCACCACCAACGAGAGTTTATGTTCCTGATTCCATGGATGGAGAAATACCTCTTGCGGGAAATACAAGAAGAGAAATGGGCCAAGAAGAAGGGTAATCCCCCTCCTATTCATGAGATTGATGATCTTCATGACCAATTTCCCCAAGACATTCCATCTATTTATGGAGACCAGGTAGAGCAACAAGAAGATGAAAGATTAGATTTTGAATCTAATTCTTTACAAGAGTTTCCACAATTCACTAGCCCATGGGAATTTGAATCTCTTTAGATCAGAGCTCCCACAATATTGATAAGACATGAAGACTCAGTGGTTCCAAGGAACACTGATGTCATGAAGAACACTAAGGTTTAGTGTCACCTCACCATAGAAGATCTCCTCAAAATAAAACCAGAGCTATGGAAGCATGTGGTGAATTAGGTTCCTGAACTCGATTCCAATGTGTCAAAAGTAGGCTCTAAACAAAAAGTACTAGAGATAGCTCTAGACAAAATAGGAGACATGAGTGAAGGTGTAGAAGGTAATACTTATCTTCCAATCACCTACCAAGGTTACACAACCAAAGCTATCTTAGATTCAGTTGTTGGCATTGCAATTGCCACCACCTCCTTGTGGAAGAAATGGGGCAAACCTGCATTAAGACCAACTAGAATGAAGCTTCGAATGGCTAATGGACATATTGAAAGACCTCTAGGATTGCTAGAAGGGATAACTCTAACCACTTGTGGTGTAGAGTTTGAACACACCTTTGCCATATGTGACTTTGGCAAAAATAATGTCTATCAAATGATCCTAGGAAGACCCTTCGTATGGCAGCAACAAATAGTACAAGATTGGGGAACCAATTCCTTGTACTTGCAACACTTAAGGGTCACAACCAAGGTCAATTTAAAGGATTATACCTTCAGAGATGTACCACCCCTACAGTGGAGTCCTATCCACAAGGCATCAGAAGGTTCAATCTCTGCATTCTCAAAGTTCTTTTGATCCATCTTGGATGCATGAAGATACTCACTTGTGGATGTGCAAGGTCGCAGAGGAAGAGGAAAGACACCTAAAAGCAAGAGAAGGAGGAACTTCTCAAGGAGATAGACCAGTTAGAGACCCAACCAACATGCCTGATCTTTCCAGATGAGGAATTTGAGCCTCATGGTTGGGCTGAAATCCTAGCCACCATGGACATTGCTGTCAATGAAGAACAATGGACACCTCATTGTGATGAGGAGGGTTATGATATTTCAGTGTTCATTTGTCAGCCCTTGCTAGAAGAATGTGAATCTAGTGATTTCATAAAAGAAGAGGAGGAAGACAATGATCTAGAGTCCATTGTGATGGATAGTTGCTTTAATTCAGAGGAGCACTATCTAGAAGACATAGGAGTATTTACCCAAAAAGAAGAACCTCTCACAAGTATCAAAATTGTAAATTCAAAGGATGGCAGCAAAGGTGGTCAAAATAAAAAGAAAAGAAAAGCAACGAAACAAGAAGAGGAGAAATCATCGTTTGAAGTACTAGAAAATTTCAAGAAATATGAAGTTGAAGACCGAAAAATTTTGGTATGAATGCCTAAAAGAGAGGTCATCATAGGAGAAGCATATGATAATAAAGAAAAGACCAAAAAAATTGTTGTAACAATTGAGGAAAACGAAGAGAGATGTACATACATAGGAGAAGACCTAAGTGCAGAAGAAGAAGCAAAGCTTGTAGCTTTATTAAGGGAATATAGGGATGTGTTTGCATGGCACTATAAAGGCTTGAGGGGAGTAGATCTAGCAGTATGTTCTCATATGATCCCCATGATAGCTGACACCAAGCCCACCAAACAGAAGCCCTACACATATAGTGACACTTATGCTGCAAAAATAAAAGAAGAAATTGAAAAGTTGTTGGATTCATCTATGAGATTGAGCATACTGAATGGGTGTCCCCCATTACAGTGGTGCCCAAAAAGAATGGAAAATTGTGCATGTGTATTAACCTTAAAAAAGTTAATGCTGCTATGATCAAAGATAGCTATCCACTTCCAATCACCGAACATTTATTGGAGTGTGTTTCAAGCAAGGAAGTTTATAGCTTCCTTGATGGATTTTTAGGCTACAACCAAGTAGCCATTGCCCTAGAAGATCAACACAAAAAATCCTTTGCCACAGAGTGGGGAATCTTTGCATTTCGTGTGATGCCATTTGGGCTCACCAATGCACTTGCAACATTCTAAAGGCTCATGTGGCATGTCTTCAAAGAGTTCTTGCAAAAGAGCTTGGAAGTATATGTGGACGATTTATGTGATCATCCCCAAGAAAGAAGATACCACATCCCTGAGCTCAGGTAGATCTTCAACAAGTGTAGAGAGTATCGAGTGTGTTTGAATCGTGAAAAGTGTATGTTCATGGTACGTCAAGGTAAAATCTTAGGTCATATTATTTCTAAGAATAGAATATCAAGAGATGAGGATAAAGTAAGAGCCATAGCAGAGTTATCGAGGCCAAGGAATGTTAAAGAGGTCCAAGCCTTTATGGGCCATTTTGGATATTATCGCAGGTTTATTCACATGTATGTGATCATAGCTAAGCCTCTTTATGCCTTGTTGACAAATTTTGAGTGGAACGACAAATGTGAAAATTCCTTCAACGAGCTGAAGAGACATTTATGCACAACACCAATACTAACCACTCCTTATTGGAATAAACCATTCCATGTCCATGTGGATGCATCCAATCATGCAATAGGATGTGTGCTAGTACAACCCATAGGTGAAGGAAATTTGGATTTTCCCATAGCATATGCTAGTAGATAGCTCAATGTAGCCGAACGAAACTACAAAATGACTAAACGAGAAGGCTTAGGCATGGTATATGCTGTGAAGAATTTTAGACACTATCTATTGGCCAATAACTTCAAGTTTTTCACTGATCATCAAGCTTTATTATATTTGGTCAATAAACCTTGCAATATGGGATGCCTAGTAAGATGGTTTCTCTTACTAATGGAATATGTTTTTGAAGTTGTTGTTAGGAAAGGTAGGACCCACCTTAGGGCGGATCACCTTTCTCACATAACTTTAGAGATTACATCACAAGGAGTGTATGATGAACTACCTAATACTTATCTCTTCAATTTAGAAGTTGTTCCTAAATGGACAAATAAGTTGGCACCTATCCTTACCTTTGGACCAGCAAATGTGAAAACAAACAAAGAAGAAGTTGTAAAATCACAAAAATATCATATACTTGCAGAAAGCATGTACAAACAAGATACAGAGGGTGTATTAGCTTGTTGTGTCGAGCACGATGAACATAGTAGTTGCTTGCAACAGCCCATGAAGGATTACTAGGAAATCACTATTCTAAACAATGAACATTGCAGAATCTGAAATGTTTAGGAGTGTATTGGCCTAGTATGGACAAAGAAATACATGGGTGGATTAAGAATTGTTCAATATGCAAAGAGAGACCCCTAGTCGAGCATGCTACCCTTTATCAAGTGTTATTAATTCCACATTGGAGTGCTCCATTGGTAGAATTCACGAGATTGGGAACAATACCTAGTGAGGCTAGTCTAGCAACAAAACAGAGCATGGAGCAAGAGCTTCAGGACTATGCCTTCATTGGAGACAACCTATACCAAAGACGCAAAGATGGTTACCTAAGATTGTGCGTTCATGAATCAGACTATTGAAAAGTCTTAGAAACTGCACATAGTGGCATTGCAGGTGGACATTTTGGGCCTAATGGAGTGATTAAGACCATTCTAATCTTAGGACTTTGGTGGCCCACTCTTCATATGGATGCACATACCTATGTGAAGAAATGTGACACATGCCAATGTGCACAATGTCCGATTAGAAAAGATGAGATGCCTTTGAGGCCAATGACGGGAGGACGTGCATTCTTGAAGTGGGATATAGACTTTGTCGGACCTATTGACACCCCAGCTAGAAACTCCCACGCAAAGTACATTATTGTAGCCACATATTACCTTACAAAGTGGGTAGAAGTAAAAGCCATCACAAAGAATGATGCTCAAACAATGGCTAAGTTCTTATTCGAGAATGTTTTCATGAGATATGGGTTACCAATAGAATTAGTAAGTGATAGAGGTACACACTTCTTGAACGAAGTCATTGAAAACCTTCTCCAAGAATTCTTGGTGATACATAAGAAGTCTGCCCCCTATCATCCACAAGCTAATGGAAAAGCCGAGAGCACCAATAAGATCCTCTGTAACGTATTGACTAAACTGGTAAATAATGAATGCTTTGATTGGGACGAACAACTTCATCATGCTGTTTGGGCTTACAGAGTTTCCTACAAAACGGTACTCAATGCCACCCCATTTCAGATGGTCTTTAGACAAAATGTTGTGCTAGCATTGGACTTTCTTATCCCAGCTTTAAATAGCACAAGAGCACGAGTGGAATGGACATGAATTGTCCTCTAGGATCTTTGATCTAGAACACTTAGGTGAGACAAGGTTACGAGTGACAGCAGGCATTTACGCTGCAAAGAAAAGAAAACAGGCATACTTTGATGCACATGTCAAGGATAAAGGATTGAAAGAGGGAGATCTAGTGCTGGTTTATACACTAAAGCAACATGCCCCTAAATTAGAAAAAAGAGGATATGGACCCATGATCATTAATAGAATTTCCACTAGTGGTGCGGATCTATTGGCCACTCTAGAAGGTGACATCTTGGCAAACTATATTAGTGGCTGTAGAGTCAAGCTGTACCAAGAACCTCTTATAGAGGATATGCTAATGAGACTCAACATTGCTAAGAAGAGAAAAGACGAAGAGTTAAGGATTAGAGAAGAAGCACATGTAGAGGCTAGAGAATGCATTAAGAAATATAAGTTAAGGCAATTAGGCTTAGATGTCAATCTAGAAGCCCCTTAGTATCACATGGCCATGTGCCAAACATCAGGTGAAATTGCCTCTTGAATAATCGATCGGCGTCCCTTTGTGACCATAGAGGTAGGACAAGGAAAGAGGGTAAGGGCTATGAGAGTGTTGATTGACTCAGGTGCAACAACTAGTGCAGTTAGATTTTCATATTGCTAGGACCTGCAATTGAACATCAATCCCATAGAAGCTTATCTCATAGGGCTAGGAGGTGTGGAAAACCCTTGTATGGGTGAGGTGGAGCTTCCCATCTACCTTCAAGATGTCCCAATGAGAGTCAAAATGCTAGTGTGTCAAGATCCTCCTCAGTATCACAGATTTGGTATCGTGTAGAATTCAGAGTGTGGCTAGAGTTTGTTGCTAAAAACTTGAAGAAACATTCCTTAAGGTGATCGCTTCATAGAATGCACATTATTTTGTGGTTTAAACACTTGCATGAGGTAACACGACACTTGCTGAGTATTGTGACGTTTGAATAGGGAGTATTTGGAAGGATATTTTAGCTATAGGCACATAGGGACGACAAGAAGAGCACAAGGAGCACATTGACATAATTTTTTTTTTAATTTGATTTTAATTTGTACAAAAAAGTTCAAGTATCATGATCACTTGATTTTGGTATCATGATACCAAATTCCCATATGTCGTGATACTTGGTAAGTATCCTGCATTGTCGATACCTTACTCCTAGGTGTATCATGATACCTTGGTATTGTGTATCACTTGGTTGAGTATCGTGATTGTTGGTGTGTAAAACACCACAAGAACTAAACTAATGTGGTATTAGAAGACCTCCATAACCACCATTAGCTTAGCAACACTCACATTATGAAACTTCATCTCTGAACTTAGTGAAAATCAAAACTTCACTTCACAGAAATCTGCGCCTTTTCTTCAATCCTTCAATCTGACCTGTATTAACTCAATCTTTGCCAAATCTTTTGATTACTTGCTAAGAGAAGTTCTTGCTAGTGTTAAGCAACACATAACAAACAAAACTTTCAAGCAATAACTTCACAATCCTCTGATTTTGTATCAACCTTTATACTATGTCTGAAAACTGAAAATGTACTTCATCGATTTGACATACCTTCACTCTTAAACTGATTTCTCTGAGTACGCGTCCCGTTTCTCAAAGATCTTTTGACCAAATGTAGTTGAGGATTATAGCTTTCCAACGAGCTATCACTTACCAAAAACTTTACACTGTGCTTCGAGATCTGTCCTTCAGAAGATCAGTCAAATGTGCGCCAGAAAAGTCGTAACTGTCAACTACCTTACATAGTCATATGAAGTGACTTAGAACTCAATGTACAAGAGGAATTAGACTCAATCCTTCTACACAAACATGTGTTGATTATCAGAGAAGATGTGTACAAAATGGCTTGGCCTAATTTTGCTCACAGCCATGGAAAACTCTATCAGACTCAGAAGTTTTCTCTCACCATCTCTCTCAGAAATTACATGACTTTTCTCTACTTCCTCAGATTACAAAATTGAGTTCTCTCATACATGTTTCTGACTCAAATTAACTTATATACCTATGGTTTACATTCTTCTAGACTTGAACTCGTAAGTTCTAAAGATCAATTACAAATCTAGACTCTAATTTTGCACTAATTTACAATAGTGAAATTGTCCCTTCACTTAGGCTTGATTTTCTGTAGATCTTTCCTTCACTTCTTCTTTCCTCCATCATATGTCTCCATATGTCTTCATATATCAATGCCTAATTAGTGAGTGAAGCCCCAACAGCTCCCCCTCAATCACTAATTAGCATAATTTGACTTCTTCACATAATCTCCTTCTCTTTTATTCCTGCCATCTCCTTGAACTTACTTGTCTTTACTCCATCCAAGCTTTTTGTCATAATATCTGCAATCTGATCTTTTGTGGAAGTATACACCACTTCAATCTCTTTCTCCATTACCTTTTCTCTAAGAAAATGGTACTGTATCTCTATGTGCTTTGTCCTTGCATGAAACACAGGATTTGCTGCAAGATATAATGAACTCATGTTATCTCCATGAATAATGGGTATACCTTGATCAATTTCCAAGCTTTTGAATAATGTCTGCATCCATATGACTTCCTTTGCTGCTTCTACAAGTCCTTTGTATTCAGCTTCTGTTGATGATAAGGCCACTGTGTGTTGTTTCTTTGAACACCAACTCACAAGCTTATCTCCAATGTATATCATGTAGCCATGTGTAGACCTTCTGTCATCTTGACTTCCTGCCCAATCTGAATCACTATAGGCTCTCAATCTTATATCTGATGTAAAAGGATAATACAATCCTTCTTTCAAAGTCCCTTTGATATATCTAAGGACTCTTTGACCTGCAATCCAATGTGGATCCTTTGGACAATGCATGAATTGGGAAAGGACACCAACTGCATAACTAAGATCAGGCCTTGTTAGAGTTGCATAAATCAAACTTCCAACTAGAGATTGATACTTCCTCATGTCTTTGAATTCTGCTCCATCATATCTACTGAGTTTATGATTGACCTCTAATGGTGTAGATGCCTCTCTGCAATTCTCCATGTTAAACTTCTTTAGAAGATTCAAGAGATACCTTTCTTGTGATACATAAATGCCATGTTCTGCATAAGTGATTTCCATTCCAAGAAAATATGATAATTTTCCTAGATCACTTATCTTGAATTCTCTTTCAAGTAGCTTCTTCACCTCCTTGATTCCTTCATTTGAGGTACCTGTAATTATAATGTCATCTACATATATACAAATGTAGATCATACCTTCATCTGTTCTTTTGATAAGTAAGCTTGCATCTGCCTTTGAACTTTGATATCCAAGATCATTAAGATACTTTACAAGTCTGTAATTCCAAGCTCTTGGAGCTTGCTTCAAACCATAAAGGGCTCTTCTCAACCTGCAAACATAATTTGGAAACTTATGATCTGCAAACCCTTGAGGTTGTTCCATGTAAACCTCATCTGATATATATCCATTCAAAAATGCATTCTTAATGTCCAATTGACTCAATGTCCATCCTTTTGATGCTGCAATGGCAATGATTGTTCTTATGGTTGACATCTTTGCCACAGGACTGAATGTCTCATCATAATCTATGCCAAATGTTTGAGCATAGCCTTTAACCACCAATCTAGCTTTGTATCTGGCTATAGTTCCATCTGCATGCTTCTTAACTTTGTAAACCCATTTATTTCCAATCACTTTCTTACCATTAGGTTTTGGGACAAGTTCCCAAGTTTTGTTCTCTTCAAGAGCATCAAATTCTTCCTTCATTGCTACTTCCCATTGTCTCTTACCCTTTGCTTCATCATAGCTTTGAGGTTCTTCATCTTCCTTAACCATGTAAGCATAATTTTTCTGAGTCAAGTAAGAAGTGTCATATGAATACCTTGTAGGTTGATTCCTTATTCTGGTTGACCTTCTTGGTTCACACACTTCATGTCTATCTGGATGTACTTCTTCATCAAATATTGGTCCATCTTCATTCCTTCTATATGATCCAACTCTTGATGTGCTTGCTTGCATATGTTCTTCATCTCCATCTATCTGCATATGTGATTTACCTCTTGCACTCCTTCTTATCTCTTCCTCAAATGTTTCAAGCTCACATTCTTTATCTGCATACCAACTCTTCTGTTCATCAAAGGTCACATCTCTGGAAACAATAAAATGTTTAGTTAAAGGACTCCATAGCCTATAACCCATTTGCTTTTCATCATACCCAATAAACACATATCTTTCTGCCTTTGGTTCAAGCTTATGTCTGAGTTGTGATGGTACATAAGCATAGGCAATTGACCCAAACACTTTACAATGGTCAAGTGTTGGTTTCTTACCCCACCAAGCTTCATAAGGGGTCATACCATTCAAAGCTCCACATGGTAACCTATTCACAAGGTATGTGGCTGTATTTACAGCCTCAGCCCAAAGATAATTAGGGCAATTCTTTTCTTTTAACATTGCTCTTGCAAATTCAACCAATGTTCTATTCCTCCTTTCTGCCACCCCATTATGTTGAGGTGTATACCTGCAAGTTATCTCTCTCTTGATACCTGCATTCCAAAGATAGTCATTAAACTCTTGGGAGAAGTATTCTCCCCCTCCATCAGACCTTAGCCTCTTGAGTTTGTGACCTGTAACTCTTTCTGCATAAGCATGAAAATGTTTGAAGGCTCCAAAGACTTCTGATCTTTCCTTTAGAACATAAAGGGTTATCCACCTTGTAGCATCATCAATAAACAAAACATAATACCTAGATCCATTTATTGAACCTTCTTTTGTTGGACCCCATACATCTGTATGTATGAGTTCAAGCAAACCCTCATGCTTGAAACCTTTCTTCTGAAATGGTTGTCTATGAGCTTTTCCCATCTGACAAGCTTCACACTTGTATATCATATGTTGATTCTTCACATTTGGTAGTCCCAATACAGATTGGTTCTCCACCATAGTTTTGATTCCTCTTTCATTGAAATGTCCCAATCTTTTATGCCAAAGATCTAACTCTGTAATTACTTCATCACCATGTGTAATTAGGGCTTGACCAACATTTCCTTGCACTTTGAGAGTAAAAAGTCTACCTTCCTTCTTACCACAAACAATGGGTTTGTATGCATCCTCTGGATCTTCTACAAATACTCCTTCATTTGTAAATCTGACTTGAAAACCTTTTTCCACTATTTGTCCAACACTAATCAGATTCTTTGGTATTGTTGGAACATACAAAACATTTGTTAATAAATCAGCTCCACTCCTGCACTTCACTTTTCCAATTGAATGCACATTATGCTTTGTATTGTCACCTGTTTGTACTGTATGACTTGAATTTCCTTCTTCCAATTCTGACAATAATTCTATATTACCTGATAAATGATTTGAACAACCAGAGTCAATATAGAATACCTTGAGATCCTCCTTCTCTGATGAACTAATTGAATTCATCATCAATGTTGTATGGTTGTCATTCTGTGTATCATTTGCATAATTGTAATATGTGGTGTTATATGATTGATTCTGATTCCAATTTCTTCCACCACCTCTACCAAAACTTCCTCTTGAATTATGTCTTCCTCTTTGAAATTGATTCTGAAACCTTCCACCTCTTCCTCTGCCATTGTTGTTCTGATTTTGGCTTGCTCCTTGTTGATTGTGCCAACAATCATATGCTAGATGATTACTCAATCCACAAATCCAACATGTCTTCTTGTTATTGTTCTGATTACCTCTACCTCTTCCATTACCTCGACCTTTGCCTCTGCCAAAACCTCTTCCTCTTGCATAATTTGCTTGAGTTGTTGACTCTTCTTCATCCTTTGCTTTGCCTTTATCTCCTTTCTTTTTGTTCTTCACATACATTGCAGAACTTTGACCTTTGTCTCCATCTGACTTTAAGTCTTGCTCAAATGTAAGCATCAATCCAAGTAATTGATTCAATTCTGGCACATAATGGTTTAATGAGAGTTCTGTTGAAAGTACAAAAGGCTTCCACCTTTCATCACCTCTTAATCCTGCAAGTAATTGAGCTATCAACCTATGATCTTCAATATCCTCATCAATAGATCCAAGGCTATCTGCCAAGTCTTTCATCTTAGTGACATAATCACTAATGCTTTGATTCTGCTTTTTCTTGAATGTGGTGAACTCTGACCATAAGCTAGCTTTCCTAGCTTTAGTAGTGTTTTGGAAGTGGTCTTCCAAAGCATTCCAAATATCTTCAGCTGTTTCTAAACCTCTGATATGTGGCAACAAGTGATCTGTAATAGTGTTGTATATATAAGCTCTTGCACTTGCATCTCTCTTCTGCCATAGCTTCAAAGCTTCTAGCTCTTCCTTCCTTGGATGACTTTCATCTTCAAATTTAGGCTTCTCCTCTTCACCTGTCACATATACCATTAAGTCCTTACTCATAAGTAAGGCCTCCATCCTCATTACCCAAGCAGGATAGTTATCTCTGTCCAATTTGTCAATGGACACATGATCTGCCATGGTATCCTTGCTTCTGCTTCAACCTGTAAGTGTAAGGTTAAAGAATGATACCTTTTGTAGACCTTTACTCTTGGGAGCAACTTCGAAATACTCTTCTGATGACTTTTGGTTGTTGAACACCTCAGCTTCCTCCTTCTTTGATAAAGAACTCTTCAAATCTTCTTGTATCTGCACTCCTTTAGTCTCGAGGACCTTATCTGCTCTGATACCACTTGTTGGTGTGTAAAACACCACAAGAACTAAACTAATGTGGTATTAGAAGACCTCCATAACCACCATTAGCTTAGCAACACTCACATTATGAAACTTCATCTCTGAACTTAGTGAAAATCAAAACTTCACTTCACAGAAATCTGCGCCTTTTCTTCAATCCTTCAATCTGACCTGTATTAACTCAATCTTTGCCAAATCTTTTGATTACTTGCTAAGAGAAGTTCTTGCTAGTGTTAAGCAACACATAACAAACAAAACTTTCAAGCAATAACTTCACAATCCTCTGATTTTGTATCAACCTTTATACTATGTCTGAAAACTGAAAATGTACTTCATCGATTTGACATACCTTCACTCTTAAACTGATTTCTCTGAGTACGCGTCCCGTTTCTCAAAGATCTTTTGACCAAATGTAGTTGAGGATTATAGCTTTCCAACGAGCTATCACTTACCAAAAACTTTACACTGTGCTTCGAGATCTGTCCTTCAGAAGATCAGTCAAATGTGCGCCAGAAAAGTCGTAACTGTCAACTACCTTACATAGTCATATGAAGTGACTTAGAACTCAATGTACAAGAGGAATTAGACTCAATCCTTCTACACAAACATGTGTTGATTATCAGAGAAGATGTGTACAAAATGGCTTGGCCTAATTTTGCTCACAGCCATGGAAAACTCTATCAGACTCAGAAGTTTTCTCTCACCATCTCTCTCAGAAATTACACGACTTTTCTCTACTTCCTCAGATTACAAAATTGAGTTCTCTCATACATGTTTCTGACTCAAATTAACTTATATACCTATGGTTTACATTCTTCTAGACTTGAACTCGTAAGTTCTAAAGATCAATTACAAATCTAGACTCTAATTTTGCACTAATTTACAATAGTGAAATTGTCCCTTCACTTAGGCTTGATTTTCTATAGATCTTTCCTTCACTTCTTCTTTCCTCCATCATATGTCTCCATATGTCTTCATATATCAATGCCTAATTAGTGAGTGAAGCCCCAACAGTGATATCTGTATATCGTGTATCGCCTACGCCCTAAACATCGTGTATCACCAATACCTCCAAGTATTGTGTCTCGACACTATCTAAGTATTGTGTCTTGACACTATCTAAGTATAATGTATCACTTATTGGGTTATCATGTATCGCTGATACTCTTGAGTATCGTGTATCATGGAATTGAGGTATCGTGTATCATCCATAACTTGTATCGTGTATCATGTGCCTTAGTATCATGTATCATGTATCATGTATCATGTATCATGTATCATGTATCATGTATCATGTATCATGCATCATGTATAATGTATCGTGAAGATCTAATATCGAGCATCATGAGTCTCCCAAGTATCATGTATTGTGGAGGTCTAATATTGAGTATCATGAGTCTTCCAAGTATCATGTATCATGAGAGTATACCAAGTATCATATCGTTCAAACTTGGTATCATGTATCGCCAGAGTCTCAAGTATTGTGTATTGGGGAAAAACCCTAATTAGTCTTGAATTGAAGTTTTCGAGGAATAGTAGTACTCAAACATTAGTCCAATGATTTCCAAGTCTTGATAAAATAACATAAGAGAAAATAAGAGAAATTAAGACCAATTAAGACCCCAAACTATGAATGAACCTCAGATCTAGATGTATCCTAGGGAGCTATAGAAGCATAACATCTTGAGCATTTACTCCCACACATCTAGTGACTCAAAAGAAGAATCTAGTATGGCCTTTAAAGAAATGTATAGCTCTATCCATCCTACAAAGCTCATGTCCTTGATTGAAGGAGAATATAGGTCACCCTTGGAGTATGTATCTACAAACTTGCATGGAGTTCCTATTTATGTAGATGAGCTTAATAGGTCAGTGGCAATACTCATGAATTCCACTGACTCAAAAGTTGTGCCAAGACCACCAATAAAATTTGAAGGAGGAGTTTACTTGGATAAACAAGGGCAATTATATGTAGTGACAAAGCAACTAGATAGAATCAATGAAAGAGGAGAAAGTGAAGAACCTAGTAATCCTACTAGAACTAATAATAGAGAATCAATGACGACCCCAAGAGGAAGGTCAGTAGTAGTGAACATGTGGAGAGGATATAAAATCCCTCAAGATGATGATCTGGTGGACTTTTACCCAATAGCTAGAACTGATAACTTGTTTCAATCCACTTCAGCCATAAGGGGAGATAGCATCAACCCTACTACAATTTATGAATTGCAGGATCCTAAAGAATCTTTTAGAGTCACTTATCTGGATCAAAACAAGAGACAATATTGGGAATTTATTGATCTAGAGAAATCTAGGCTACAACACTTGGGTTTTCCAGTATTCCCACCAAGGGATCAGACAACTACCTCCCAAAATCCGCAAGGGTAGCAACAAAGCTAGGAAAACCCTTTCATAGGCCAAACAAGCCAGCATACTATCCCAATTAGATCACATGTTCACTTTACTATGCTAAATACAAGCACCATACCAAATACCCATTTGGGAAGTGAGACAATGAACAGAACACCCTTTCCTTCAAGATCCCCACAAGGCAGATGACAAGCTATGCATCCTGTGGTTCAAGTGTTTCCTCGACCTCCTCAAGTGCACATTTTGGAGATCCTTATGATCATATGGAAGAGTTCAAACAAGTGTTGCATGTAGAAGAAATTGATGTCTTCTTTATCCAATACAAACTTTTTGGACTTACATTGACTGAAACTTGTCTAACTTGGTTTCAACCATTTGACCCCCAGAAATTTTCTAGTATAGAGAAATTCTTTTAAGAATTCATTGGAGAATTCACAAAGAAGGGAATCAAACACAATTCCTCTTCCCTGATCCATTGTTTCAAACAAGATCCTAATGAATCAGTAGACTAGCATCCATGAGATTCAATCTGTATGTAGACAGGCATCCTATGGCTAAAAGACCCATACAACAAAAAATGATATCATTGTCCTTGGATGTTCTAACCAATGGAAATTGGAGAACTTTTGTACATGTGAAACGGTTACAAACACTAGAAAAATGTCTAAGAGAGTGCATAGACTTGGAAGACAATTTAGCTGATGATTTGAAGATTCCACAAACTTCAATTAAATCTATTGATACTACAAGTAATGCCTCTTCCAAATCTAACAATGTTGAGGAATTAGTAGACCTAGTGGCAAAAAAATTAGGACTTCAAAACCAGCAATGACAAAAACCTTATCAAAGTGAACCTATGAGAATGCCCATGTTGAGAAGATGTTTGCACTATGGAGGAGACCACCCATCTCATGCTTGTGCAAGAGGAGGAACTATTCCCCCACAACCATATCAATACAATAGGTAGCCGACATAAGGGCCTAATCTCTATTGTCACATTGAACATAAATATACCAATCAAATCATGGAAAATTGTCCTCATAATATACAATATAGGCTACTCCCACCACAACATTATAGTCCATTTGGATACCAACCGAGAGAACAAGTTAGGGAGGCTCCAAGATATGTTTCATATCAAGGACCAATTGTGGCTCCAAGGCCATATGAGCATCATGGATACAACCAACCTCAACCTATGCTAGGGCAAAAACCTCCACATCCTTAGAATATTGTACCTATGAAGTACATACAACCAGAAGAAAACCTTGAGAGAGCAGTAGTACCTATGACACCATTGATTAGTATAGAAAACTTAAACCAAGGATATGAACAAAGCCTATGGAGATTGTTACACTTATGATTAGAGTCTCATAGAGTATGAATCTTCTTATGAGGAACAAACCTACAAAAGCTTACATGATTGGGATTGGAGGTAATATCATCAAATGCCTAGGAGAAGTAACCCTATCTTTACACCTAGGAAACAACATTGTGCAGCAAAAACTCTTAGTTTGTAAAGACTCTAATCTACTAGAAGAACTAGTTCTAGGACAAGATTGGATATACAAATTTGAGGTTACCATACATTTGACCCAAGGATATATATGAGCCAAGGTAGGACATAGAGAAGTCTTTAGCCTCCTAGATGAGAAACCACTAAAGACAATTGACAAGGAAAACCCTAATGCACCCAAACAAAGTATGCATGATTTAGAATCCCAAGCGAAACCCTTATCTAAGGACTCCAAGTTTCAACCTACCCTAAGTGTCAATGAAAATACTTGTTCTCATATGTGTATTCTGCCCAGCCCTCCTTCTCAAGAGATCATATCAGAGAGCCTTAGTGAGCTTATTCATTCTAGAGAGGAATATGGAGAGATGTCAACATGACTAACATCAAGAATAACTTGACAGCAATTGCACAAGGAGGTCAAACAAATATGGATTTGCAAAGATCAACTTCACAAGTATATCTACAAGAAGAACCAAGCACAACCGACAAACCCTAGATGAAGAAATAGCAAGGGAGAGCACAAAAAGTCCATCCAAGGACAATTCAAGTATGGCTACCCAAACGACTCATTGAGGCTCGAAGACAACAAAAACAAGTATGGATCCTAGAGAATACACTGGAGAAAGTAAAGGAAGAAATCCAAGTATTAGCCAAAGTAACTAGTAGCCTAACACAGACTACTATGAAATCTCAAGCAAATCAAAGAATACCAAGGTCAAAGAAGTTAAGGAAGCTTGAACAAGGAAAATATACATGGCAAATCAAAACCAAGAAAGTAGTACCAGAACCGCACCAAACAATATTAAAGCAAGAGCGACATAGAGCTACAAAGACATATCAAATGTCGAGACCAAAGGAAGCTCAATTAAAACAATAGTTGGAGAAGGAGTGCCATGATTACACTCACGCCAAGGTGAATGCACCTAGAGTATGCAGAATAGGGCCATACCACAAGTCCTTGCATTCGGCACATGGCTTCTTGAAAGTATTTAGTGGTGCATGTTTCCTTCAATGGAAATAAATCTTCACTTGTACTATAGTATTATGAGACTCTTACTGGCTAGAACTAAATTTTTGCTTCAACTATGACTAACATTTTCATGTTTTCTTTTAGAACATAAAGAAAGAAAAAATTTGTATATCTTCAAGTATCATGATTTACTCAACATATGTGAGAGGGGACCCACTTTAAGGACAGATGTTGGATGCATGAGCACAATGAGCAATAAAAGTTTTTGATACTACCCCATATTAATAAAATATTGGGTTTACATGCAGATGGATTTTGAAGATTCAGAGGCAACCCAAACAATGGAAGTCAATGAATTTCCTTTGGAGTGTGCAGTTAATGCAAGAGGTCACTGGTTCCAAGACGACCAACCAACCAATGAACACCTCTTCTTAATCACCATCAGAAACACCTCTTCTTAATCACCATCAAAATCATGGATCGTGACCATTAGTTTCCAGTGATGAGTCAAGATTTCCACATCCTACATGAATTACCAAGGACAACTGAGACCTGGACTAAAGTAGGAATTGAGACTTACTTGAAGTTCCCAATCTACAAGGCTAATTTTGAAAGATGCATGCAAGTAATGAATACATTGCATCCTGTAGCTGATAAACCATTTGTACCAGAAGCGAAAGTTATGGATTCAAAAGGGGACTAGAAAACCATCTGTTTCACTCATGAATTAATCAAGGACACATTTGGATGGATTAAAAATGGCATTACATACCTCAAGGATGAGAGCCATGAAGCAAAGAAGTGTATCTTCGTAGACATTAATAGTATGGACATTGAGGAGGAAGTACGATTGGTACGCCAACACTTCTGCTTCCCTAATATGCATCGACACACAGTGCCACAAAAGATAGTAGTCCACCTACTCTCTCATATAGTAAAGCAAGTTGACAATCAAATTAACCTCACTCCTTACATGCAAGAACGACTCTTCAAAGCCAAGAAGCAATGGGACATTAGAAAGTTCTTAAATGGTAGCATGGCCTTGACAATTAAGATCTATCATGCCTTGAATATCTGTGAATATTTATGATAAATGCCATCTATATTGGAAATGGAAAAGTATCTCAAATTGACCCTAAAGAAGAAACGTGGCATGGTGATTGCCGATGAGGAAGCTACCAGTGCTCAATCTACAATGAGAGGTTCCAAAAGAATGAGTGATTTTGAGGAAATACCTATCACTCCCTTGACCAAAAGGATTCATATAATCCTAAAGTCAACTCTAGCTCAAACACCTCCAATCACAAAAGCCAAGCTGGAAGAAGCCCTTCAAGCTACAAATACTTATATGGAAGGGCAAGTAAACCAACAACACCATTACAGACACATGAGTGATGCCAAGGGAAAGAAGCAAATAAGAAAAAGACTATCAAAGATGAGTCATTATAAAGAATTGGGTTTAGAAAATTGAAGCTCATGCTCATAATCAAATAATAACAATGATCAATCAATGTTAAACACTAAACTTAATACGGAGATAAATGATGATGGTAATTGGGATAAGCTACACCAAATGATGGATCAACAAGAAGTGGCTAGTGAGCCACAAGAAGAGGGAGAAGAAGTGGTGGAGGAAGAAGTTTTATGGACTCTTGAGCTTGACAAAACCTTTACAATTCAAATCAATGATACAACAAAACTACATTTTCAAGAAGTTACTTTGGAAGGAGTCAAAACTTTGATCCACTCCAAAGAAGAAGGAGAATAAGAAATAAAAGCACAAACCATAGTGTCTATCATTCCAAAAAGGGTTATTGTAGAGCCATCACCAATGGATGTGCATCATGCAAGTAGAAGAATTACAAATTTGGCAACTAGTTAACGAAGTAATGCATACAATCAAGGAAAAAGATGTGCTTATAAGAGAAACCCCAATCATACCACAATCTTGGCTAAACCTGGATGTGGCACAATTAAAACCAACTGTCAAACATATGATTCAAAGTGCCATGGACAATCAACCACAACTATTAGAGACTGATAAAGAATATGAAGCAAGAACATATGGAAAATAATCAATTTAGAACACTTATTGAGAATCTGTCCGACCAGGTGCTAAAGGCCCAAGAAGAACTTGTTAAAGGCGTGTTAAATGCTGTTGGTTCCTTCTAACTATCAGAAGTGCGTTTAAGTGATTCTTGGGTTCTTGGGAGTGGAAGGGCTCTGTTAGACAGAGGCCCTGTACTTATTTCCCAAACTCATTGCTCACACCCAGCACTATACTAATGCTGCGAGCACTATCAAAGATTACCGTACTTAGATATTACCATCACAGTCTTAGCTCAACCACGGGCATCGAATACGCAAGGTGCTATGTTGCAGCTACACATAAACTTACTGGAAATACCAGAAACAAGAGTAATCGTTAACCTTTACCGCCTGGATCTAAACAGTCAGGCAACATCGTAGACACAGAGAACTTGGGGGTTCAACCACACAGTATTGAAGGTTCAGTGCACCACTTAGAAAGATCCCTATTGTACTTAACTTTACCGTATGAAGATAGATTCCAACATTGCAGACAACATAGCACAGATCTGAATACCAGAATGCTACTACAGTTGCTCAGATTTCACCAACCACTGGTAGAACATTCCAAGAAGAGGTAACACACAATGTGCGGGCTAACACCACAGCTCAATAGAGATTCACAAACAACTTACTCAGACAACAGTCCATGGTCTATTAGCTGTGAATGGAACTCGCAACCTCAACAGAGATCGATAGGTAACAAAACACAGATACACACAGTACAATCGAAGTACACAGAAGTTAGACAACAGCGCTATAGTAGTGTTCAGGCAATCCTCCAGACGAACGGTCTGGTGATTCCACGAATCATCTCACTGGTTAACAACAGAACAGATGTCGACGATAGACAAGACAAAAGATGAACACGAACTCAGAATACAGGAGATATGCAAATGACACTACAGACAACGCCCGGTCAGTCACCCAGACAGACAGTCTGGTGATCTGTCCCGTACCCGTCTATGTGCGTCTTCTTGATTTATATAACTTTTTTACAAACTGTTTGTAACTACTTTTTCACTCGTGTGAACAAGATTCAGTTATACAATCTTCCGATCCGGCGGCCGCTAACACTCTGGCACGCACGATGGGACTCGAACTCGCAGGTTTTTTACAAAATTATTGCTCATCTATGATTCCTTCTAAGTACATATTTCTAGCTAATCTAAAGGTACGGGCTATCTTTTTCTTGAGGGTTTCTAATAACTGTTTTAGGGTGTCCGGTTCTAGTAATTGCGCATCTCTTCGTACAGAGCTTAGACCTATGGCTTCATTTAGCAAAATTTCTGCTTGAGTCTGCAGAAAGGCTTCCTGTAAGTAAAATTCATTGGATAAAGCCGCATCTCTTGAAATCTTCATTTCGGCCACCTGTTGCTCCATCTTCTGTACTCTTTCTTTTTGATTGGCCAGTTGGTTTTCTCGTCTCTCGATCTCTTGAATCTGAAAGTTTATTGTTCTTTCATATGATGTTTTTTTGTGTCTGAGATCTGTAATTAGTTTCTGTGTCTGCGCTTCCTTGGTTAAGTAATGCTTGAGCATATTGTTTACATCTGATAGGTTTTCTTTTGTCCGTTGCAGTTCTTCTTCTGTTAATTTAGCTTGCGTCTGCTGTTCTTGACTCTGCTACACTAATTCTTGTAGCTGAATTCTGGTTTCTTTGAGCAAGTTTCCTAAGGAAATCCTTGCATCTTCCTTGTCCTGTATATCTTGCTTCATTTTACTGATTTCTTCATTTGCAATCTGTAATAACTCTTCTTTCTTTGTGAGTTCCGCCACGGCCGCATCTCTCTGATTGGCAATCATTAGTTGTTCGGCAATTTGAGCTTGGAGTTGGGCAATCTGTGAGTTGAGCTGATGGTTTTCGGCTTTAACTGCATCTATCTCTTCTTGCAGTGGCGTGATTTCTGCTTCTAGAATGTCCACTTTTTGTTGTAGCTCATTCCGGATGTTGTTTGTGGCTTCTTTCAATTGAATTGGCAATTGCTGTGATAGGTTAATGAGTAATTGACCCATGTTGGCCAATTCAGAAATGACGGGAATCGATGGAAGTGGCAGTTGAGGTCGTGGTTGGGATGAGGAGGCAGTGAGCAGTTGTTGGGAGTTCGATGGAGAGTAGTTGAGGGAGGAGGATGAAGAATCAGTGGTTTCGGCAGGGTGAATGGGTTGGATGGGGATGATGGGGTCGATGGGTGGTTCCGGTGGAGGAGTGGGAAGGACAGTATGAGATGTTACCTGATCGACGTTTTGTTGTGCAGTGTCTGCTGCTGTGGATTCCACTGCCTTCAGCAGCCTTTCGAACACTTCTTTCGCAAGTTGTTCTTCATCTACTTGTTGTTCCTTTTCAGACTGTTGCTGTGATGCTTCTTCGGTAGATGTTGTGTCAGCTTTAGTATGATTTTCCTGTTGTTGCTCCTAGGAAGATTGTGCGCAGGATTCATTCTGCATTGATGTTGTGGTGTCGTGAAATGTTTCCTTGTCTTGTTTTTCTTCTTCTTTGTCGTCATCTTTGTTTCCTTTGGCAGATCCTTGTGCTTCACTCTCAGAAGAACTAATTCGGATCCTTTTTCTGCAGAAGAGCTGGTTTAGTTCCTCTTCATCTTCTTCTTCATCGTCCCATAGTTGTACTGATTCTTCATGTCGTAGAACAGGTCCTCGGGGTGGTGGTTGTGCTGCGAGTATTGCCGGAAAAAGGAATGAAAGGATGTGCAACAATCTGGATCTCGGCATGCCTCCCTTGTTTACCTGTTTCATAATGGACACGCACTCTCGGTGAATGCGGTGGAAGAAGAAGGATGCAAAGTTGACTGGTTCTTGCGCAGCTAATTCTATGGCAGAGTAGAAGGGGCGGGATATTCCATAGGTGCGTTTCTGTAGGTTGAGAATGGCTACTAAGAACTGGAGAGGTGATCGTTCTGGTTCCGGTCGGCAGAGAATCGCATACTCGTTGGATGAATGCCTAGGAAATAACTCTACCATTCTAGCGACTGTCAGACTTGGGCCATTTTCCCGGCCTTGCGAAGGGAGTCTAAAGGCTTCTGCAAAAGCTTGGAATGTGATGAGTGTACGGGAGGGGAGGGAGGTGATCGGCCAACTCTGTTCAGTGGCAGGTGTGTTGGCGATGGCGGAGATGATTTGGGCAAAAAATGGGTGGGAGTCCACTGAATGCCAAGGCAGTTCAGCGAAGTTGTTAAGCCCACGAATGCGCAGGAACTCTCCTACGTCTGTAGGGAGTCCATCACGGAATGCGGCGTAGTTAGCCAAAGCTTCCATGGTGCACACAACGACAGTAAACACAAGCACGCAGAGCACAGGTTAAGCACACAGAGCACAAATCACACAAACACAATAGCGTTTTTCGGCGAAACAGAAAAGGTTAAGTAGATGCGTCGCAGTGGAGAGCAATGAAGGATGATTAATCATCACGCGGTATTGAAATGATAATTCTTAACTTCGGTGTGCATGTGTGGGTAGCTGGCAAGAGAAGGGTGGCCGTGGACATAATTAGGTATCAAAACTCGGATATTTACAGATTTATTTTATTAAGCACGCAAAATAAAAGAAAAGAAAAGAAAAGAAAAGTGAACGCCAAAAGACGCGGCCAACCGCAAAACGTTTCAGTGCGGGTTAGACGTGTGTTCATACGGCCGCAGCTTCGAACCGTTAAATGACTTTCGGAAGAGGGATTCCGGTCAACGTAGTCAACCGAAAAGTTGCTGGGCCCACTTGCTCAGAAATTTGGTAGGGACCAAACCATCGCAACTTGAATTTGCCAACAGAGCGATTCGACTTTGCATTGTACACGAGTACAAGTTGTCCCACCGAAAAAATTGGGGTCTTTAGATATCGGTCATGTGTTCGAGCTTGTCTTAGCTGTACTTCCTGCATAGTCAAAAAACTGTGCCATCGTTGCTCGTCTAATTTTCTGAGTGTATCCAACCGAAAGGACAGTGATTCTTCCGATAGTAGTTTCTGGTTGATGGCTACTCATAAACTTGGTATAACTATCTCCATCGGTGTTATTGCTTCTAATCCATAAGCCAGTTTGAAAGGGGTTAATCCATTTGTTACCTTGTATGTAGTCCGATATGCCCATAATACTGCAGGCAACAGTTGATCCCATCTTTCTGGTGCTTCCATAATCAATTTTCGAAGCATATTCAACAAAGTTTTGTTGGTACTTTCAGCCAAACCATTAGCATGAGGATAATAAGGAGAACTAAACTTATGCGTGACCTGGAACGAATGTGTGAGTACTTTCATTAAATTGTTGACAAAATGAGTGCCTTGATCTGTAACAAGTTCCAGTGGTAAACCAAAACGTGGAAAGACATCGGTTAGCAGACACTTTGCTACCGCAATAGCTGTAGCAGACTGTAAAGCCTAGGCTTCTGCCCATCTGGTAGCATAATCAGTACATGTCAAAATATAACGATTGTTACTGAGGATTGCTGGTGGTGTAATAGGTCCAATGAAATCTAGACCCCACTTCTGAAAAGGTTCTAATGGCAGGACAGGTTGTAGCAGAAAATAATGACGTGGTAACGGCTGTCCGGACCTCTGACAATTATCACATTTTTTTACAAACTGCAATACATCCCTGTACATAGTAGGCCACCAGAGACCACTTTTCAGAATTTTTCGGTGTGTTAAGTTTGCAGCAAAATGGCCACCGGAAGGAATTGAGTGAGCCAAAGTAATAACTGAGTTAACTTCATGTGGTGGAATACATCGAAGTAAAATTCCAGTATGATCCACATAATATAATTCCCCAGCAATCAACCGAAATCGACGGCTAAAAACTGCAATTTTCCTGCGTATTGCCGTAGAAGTCTGAGATGGAAGGCATCCATCAGTGAGGAAGGTCAATATTTGATCATAGTATGTAGATGGCATAGGCGGGTCTGTAATTTCATCATTAGTTGGTTCAGAGACATAAACTGCTGGTGTCGTGTCATCTACACCGACCGGAGCTTCATCGGAATCTAAGCGAGACAAAAAATCTGCTAAGGCATGTGAATTGCCTGGCCGATGAATGACTTTGTAGTCAAATTCTTATAAAAGTAGAACCCATCGTGCTAATCGACCTCCTAGATGCTGTTGCCGAACCAGATAAACAAGTGCAGCATGATCTACATGAAAAGTAAATCTACAACCCAGCAAATAATGCCTGAATTTCTTGACAGAATATACTAAACCTAGACATTCTCTTTCTGTTACAGAGTAATTCTTTTTAGCAAGGGCCAATCTTCGACTTGCATAGTACACTGGTCTGAACCACTTATCGGTTTGTTGCATTAGAACGCTCCCTATTGCTATATCTGAAGCATCAACAAAGACGTGAATGGGCGATCCCAGTCAGGAGGCTGTAAGATTGGAACCTGTGTTAGTAAACACTTTAAACGATCAAATGCTATCTGATATTCCAGGGTCCATTCAAATTATCGAGGGGTCTTGGTTATCAATCGGTTTAGTGGTATTGCCAGATGAGCAAGCCACCGTAAGTGTCGACCATGCCATCTTACTTGGCCCATGAAGCGAATTACTTCCTTCAGTGTAGTGGGCACCGGAGCTTCTAACACAACTGAAATTTTATCTGGGTCTACCTGTATACCTTGTGCAGATACAATGTGGCCAAGTAGCTTGCCACATGAAACCGCAAACACAGATTTGTTCGGGTTCAAACAGAGTCTGTATTCTCTGCACTTTTCAAAGCAGCACCGTAAATGGAACAGGTGTGCTATCATCTTACCGAAAATTGAAAAATCGCCAAGATATACTTGCATAAAAGAGGTAAGGTAAGGAGAAAATATTTCCTGCATACACCTTTGGAACGTACTTGGGGCATTCCTTAATCCAAACCACATAACGGTACATGTGAAAATACCCTATTTGGTTATGAAGGCAGTCTTCGGTATATCCTGTTCAACCATTCTAACTTGATTATAACCATTGTATCCATCTAGGAATGAGTACATTTCATGTCCTGCTACTCTATCAAGCATTGTGTGTAGAAAAGGTAGCGGAAATGGATCAGGCACTGTAGCTGCGTTCAGTTTCTGGTAATCTACACATATTCGTAACTGCTTATTGTTTTTAGGCACAATAACAATTGGTGAGATCCATTCAGCATGCTCTACTGGTACAATGAATCCAACCTTCAATAACATATCCAGTTCTGTCTTTACCTGTGATGCATAGTTTGGATTCATCCGATAGCTGGGTTGCTTGATCGGTCTTGCTTCTGGCTTCAGCATGACCCTGTGTTGGTAGATGCGCGGGTCCAGGCCTTTCATGTCTTTGTAATCCCATGCAAATACATCAGAAAATTCTCGAAGTAGTTGAATTAAATCTGCTTGAAATAATTCTGGTAAGCTCTCTTTTATTTTAACAGGTCGTGGATTTGCTTCATCTCCTAAATTGTAAGTGGTCAGTTGATCTTCTGGAACATAAAATTGTCGAGGCTTCTCTGTATTCTTAGCTAGGTTAAACAGTTGTTGTAAATCAGCGTCATCTATGGTAGCCTTATCTTCTTTCATATCTGTTTCTGTTACAGTCATCACCGTACAAACTGAAGGATTCCAGTTATCTACAACAGATTGTAGATCAACAGATCCTAGGGAGATCAAGTCAATGTTATTTTTCAGAAACTCTTCTTCTTCATCATCTGACAAACCATCTAGCTTATGAACTGGTTCCGCAAAATACGGTCTAGCATGCAACTCGCAAGGTTGTATAGCATCTAATTTTACAACGTATTTACGATTATTATCCTTGAAAGTGAGTTCCTGTGCAGACCAATCCTGTATCACCTTAGCGTGCTTCAGCCAAGGATGGCCAAAAAGAAGATTATAGTCTAGGGTGGATTCCGGTAATTCTAAGATGACAAAGGTCATCTTGAATGTGGTACCATGCAAAGTTATTGGTACATTCCGGACAAGTCCTACTGGATGGACTCTAGACTAGTCAGCCATTCTGACGAAGAATTGAACTGGTTCGATGTTGGTCCACCCTAACTTTTTACACAGTGCAGCAGTAGCAATATTGACACCAGATCCTCCATCAATTAGTACCTATGTGATTTTATGATTTTTATACCATACCGTAATCAAAGGAACTGAATGATCGACCGTAGAATCAGGTTCCGGTTGCACTGTTGCTGTCACTGGAATGCAAGAAGGCACATGACTGAACTGCTATTGGAATTGTTGTCGAACTCCTGGTACTAGTGCAAGTAATTGGCCCAGAGGAAGAGTAATGGATGCTTTCGATAAAATTTCCCAGGCCTTTTGTGATTGGATTGTATTTTCCACAGGTTCTGAAGATGATGCGCCTACTGAAGATGATGTGCCTGCTGCTGAATTGGAATCCTGTTGTTGTGTTCCTTCTTCGGTTAACGGAGTCTGGGTTACCGGAATAGGATCTGGGAAGACTGGAGGTTCTGCCGTGGTCTATTAACTAGCTTTATCGTACATCCTTTGTTGTTCACGTATGCTTGGTTCAAATATTTCTGCTGCTGGTTGCAGTTGCTTATCGGAGCGGGTCTGAATTACTGCAGCGTGCGTTTCTACTGGTGTGATTTGTACCATATTAGCCATTGGATTTTGAAGTTCTTTCTTCCTCTGATCATACTCAGCTGCATCCTTACAAAATCTTCTAATGTGACCAAATTCACCACAGAAATGGCAGCGCGATGGTGGCAAATTGGGATTTTCCGGTGGCGGTCCGATCTGCCAGCGGTTTGCATTATAGTTATTATTTCTCTGTCCTTGGTAATTTCGATATCCTTGTTGCTGGTTGTTTCTCATTTGCGGAGGAACATAGTGATTGGCTGGCTGTTCCTGTATAATTGCATTGACAGTCGCTGTTCCCTGCACTTTGGCATTATATGCGCAGTTTTCGGCGGTGTGTCTGGTAGTGTTGCAGATAGCACAAAACAACTGATTAAGTGCACAAGTGGCACTAGTATGGCCTGAATTCTTGCAGGTAGTGCAGTACATCTGTCTGGTCGGATCTTCGACGACATTTTTATTTGCTTTTAACCACTCCAGATCTTCTGTAAATCCTCCAACCTTGTTTTCCAACTGCAAAGCCATTGCGATCACTGCATCTAGCGTCATAGCTCCTACACAGCGTATGATCATAATCTGTTTAAGTTGTGGAGTCAAGCCATTGATGAACCATTGAGTAATAACGTCATCCGGTAGGTTGGCATGTGCTGGTGGTAACTACCTCAAATGAGTCCTGAATAGAGTGGCGTATTCCTGTACTGTTTGATTTATCTTCTGTCTATTGTTTTGCAGGTAGTCAAAAAATTCGGCTAGATTCTTCTTTAGCCTGAATCTCTACAAAAAGGCATCCCTTACTGCTTCATAGGTGTCGAAATGGTTAATATCATATTCTGTAAGCCATCTAGCTGCTTCGTTGACCAATGTCGATTGGAAAACAATAGCCTTATATGTCGGATCAGGTGGATGGTTGAGTACTGCGTAGCTTATCTCAAATGTGCGTACATGAGCATCCGGGTCATCACCTGGGAATCCACCAAATTTGGTGTACGTTACTCCCGTTGGAGTCGGCCTGGGTAGACATAGTTGTTGTTGTTGTTCGTTCATCGTGCTGATGGTTGTATGGTGACTATCTGCTGTATTCCGAGGCTGAATATCTGAACCGTCGGAGTCTGTATCATTCTGTGCACTTTCCGGTTCGATAATCTTGTTCAGTATGCTTCGAATCTTGGTTTCGAACAAGCTACCTTCCTTCTTGATGTCAAATGTAGGGAAGCTTACTCCCAATAGCGCTGACTGGGTTGAAGATTCACCAAGAAATGGTAAACCATCGCCGGAAAACTGCGATCTTTCAGTAACTGTTACCGAAATATCATCGGAATGTGTCGAATTTTCGCCAAAACAAGGTGTTTTTTCGCCTTCACTAATTTCTTTGGCTAAAGTGTTTCTAGTCGTAAACAAATTTGAATCTTTACCCAATGTTGTTAGACTAACTTCAGGCTGCGTCCTGGTATATTCTGGAGTTACTATATCTTCGACAAACTGTGCTGAAATAGTACCGGAATTTACCAGAGGCGTAACACGTTCCACCAGAATATGACCGGAATCACTACTAATGTTCTTTACTTTCTTGACAACTGGGTAAGACCTAGTTGTACTTCTACCTCCCGGAGTCGTTTTTAGCAAATTAAGTACCCCAGGCTGGCGGTTCTTTGGATACATTTCACCAGATCGAGTAACCGGCATGTATCATCTTTTGTACTAATCGCGTACTGTTACTGTTAATTAAAAATTTACAGTCACGCTTCCATAACAGGTTTGCAACAATCTGATCTGTTGCCACCTTCCCATAGATAAATGGCAATCTTGATAACACTTTCGACAGATAAACGGCAATCTTGATGCCACCTTCCCACAGACGGCGCCAGTGTTAAACGCTGTGTTAAATGCTGTTGGTTTCTTCTAACTATCAGAAGTGTGTTTAAGTGATTCTTGGGTTCTTGGGAGTGGCAGGGCTCTGTTAGACAGAGGCCCTCTACTTATTTCCCAAACTCATTGCTCACACCCAGCACTATACTAATGCTGAGAGCACTATCAAATATTACCGTACTTAGATATTACTGTCACAGTCTTAGCTCAACCACGGGCATCGAATACGCAAGATGCTATGTTGCAGCTACACATAAACTTACTGGAAATACCGGGAACAAGAGTAATCGTTAACCTTTACCGCCTGGATCTAAACAGTCAGGCAACACCGTAGACACAGAGAACTTGGGGGTTCAACCACACAGTACTGAAGGTTCAATGCACCACTTAGAAAGATCCCTACTGCGCTTAACTTTACCGTATGAAGACAGATTCCAACATTGCAGACAACACAGCACAGATCTGAATACCAGAATGCTACTACAGTTGCTCAGATTTCACCAATCACTGGCAGAACATTCCAAGAAGAGGTAACACACAATGTGCGGGCTAACACCACAACTCAATAGAGATTCACAAACAACTTACTCAGACAACAGTCCATGGTCTATTAGCTGTGAATGGAACTCGCAACCTCAATAGAGATCGATAGGTAACAAAACACAGATACACACAGTACAATCGGAGTACACAGAAGTTAGACAATAGTGCTACAGTAGTGTTCAGGCAATCCTCCAGATGAACGGTCTGGTGATTCCACGAATCGTCTCACTGGTTAACAACAGAACAGATGTCGACGACAGACAAGACAAAAGACGAACACGAACTCAGAATACAGGAGATATGCAAATGACACTACAGACAACGCCTGGTCCGTCACCCAGACAGACAGTCTGGTGATCCGTACCGTACCCGTCTCTGTGCGTCTTCTTGATTTATATAACTTTTTTTACAAACTATTTGTAACTACTTTTTCACTCGTGTGAACAAGATTCAGTTATACAATCTTCCGATCCGGCGGCCGCTAACAAACTTGAAAATGTGAATAGGAGAAATCAACCAAATGGACACATTAAAAGGTGAGAATGATGCTCGGAGCACTCAAGTCAATGAAATCCACCAAATTTATGAGTCAGTGAAGAAGAGAAACATGACCTTCAGCAGAAATATGCACAAAGTAAAGATAAAAAGGTACGCCTTGTGAATCGAAGAAAAATCCTAGAGGTGCAAATCAAGGGCTACATGGAGGATGTTGACTCATTAAGGAAAACCAAAATAAAGAATTAATGCCTTCAATGTTATTGAATTAACCAATAGAAGCATCAAATTCATTACAAGAAGAAATCCAAAGCCTGAAGTAGCAATTGAAAATGTATGTTGATCAGTTAAGAATAGATTAAACACTTTGCGTGCAATGGGAGTCAATGATGCTCAAGACACAACTGAACTTAGGAACAATTGGAAAGAAGGAGTCAATCAATACACCAAGCAGTGCAAACAAGATGTCGACCAACTCAAAGAACTATGTGAAAGAAAACTCAAAATAGAAGCATAGCTCAAGGAAATACACAGATAGAGCAAATATAAAAATCAAATCATCGCAGACTTACAAGATCAATTAATGAAAGTTTAGAGTGATAAGAAAATTCAACAAAAAAACATGGGGACACCAATAGTGCAAGAAACCAATCTGGCTACTGAGGAGACTGAGGTACATCCCCCATTGTTCAATTTTCTATGCAAGATCAACATGAACTAGCGATTGATAAAATTCTATTGCCATACTCTACAGAGCTAGACCAGAGAGAAAGAGCATTACTAATGTCCCATCATGCAAAATTTTTAAGATGCAATGGTATGCATGATGAAGGAAGCAAAAATTAAAAAAAAAACGATTTGGATAAAATCATGAAGCCTTTTAATGTACCATACAACATCATGAAAGAGCAAACATGTAGATACATCAAAAAAGTTACCTAGCAAGATCCGGATCAAGATTTGAACTTCACGGCTATTACTTTAAATTATACACAAGAAGAACTCAACACAGTTGATCCTATATGGAGAAAGAGATCTTTGAAAAAAAATCCAACTTTGCGAGTACATTGGCAAGAGGCACCATATTTACTACAAGTAAATCCATAATTTTTCCATGTGCGAAGGCATCCACTATGGCCAAAATTTAAGACCAAAACAATACACTCAATAAACAACGGCTCAATTTTCCACTACTATCGAGCCCGCACATAACTACCTTCCTAGAGAAGAGTATATGATCCAAACTATCAAATTTTGGTTGTCTAGATATGCTCACATAACAGATTTAACTATTAAGCTTACGAATAAAATCCCCAGCATGATCTTAAAAAATTGAAAGTCTTCAACCATGCTAAGTATACATTTTTGAACTTAATCAGTATCAAGTAAGGCACAGATACCTTGATTTTTGATCTTTCTATCATGCCAAGTTGACTAACTATCATGGCATATTACTCATGCCTCATTTTTTTCCCTAACCTTTATTTACAAACCTTCAATGAAGCATTTTTAACCAAATTTCTTGAATTGGATTCAGAAATATTTTTGAAAATGTCATCTAAATTAAATGCTCGACTTGTAGCCTATGAGCTCAGCTTTTTTGCAGATCATCATCAAGCTCCACATGATGGGGTTAAATCAGCACAATAGAAAGAATTCATGCTCAGAGAAGCCAACCAAATCAACCAAATAGAAAAGCAGGTCTACCAAACCTACACACATCACCATCAAATTCCTATCGAGGATGATAGAGTTGAGGAGGAGGGACATCTGGAGGGAGAAACCAGTATGAAGATAAGAAAAAGGAAATCAAGGAAGAAAAAAATTCATTAAAACACTACTCTCTACCCACAATCCCATAGAGGCATGCATCAGCTAAACCAAGACACAAGAAAAAAAAGATAGACAATGATAATGCAACAACCCCAGGTATGAATATAAGGAATACCCAAGGGAAAAACGAAAGCATCAGAGTGAGGCTCGGACAAGGTGACAAATAGCCTCTGAGTCTTAAAGGCTTCCTCTACCATTGGTAGCATGCAGTTAAAAGAAATATACACATGGAAAATATACCATCAGGTGGGCAAGAGGTGAGACAATTGGTCCATCTCTAGCCACCCATTGTGCATTAGGAAAACCCTCTAGCTATGTGTCAGAACAACCCATAGAAAGCCTATCTAGGGATGACAACAACTAAGAGTGGGAGAGTGTTGCAGAGGACTGAAGACAAGGAAGCAGAAAAAAGAAGTAAAGAAAAGTAGGCCCCAAAATTTTTGAGAAATAGCTAATTTTCTTTTTCAAAAATCCATTGTGAAATCTTGAGAAGCTTTGTAATTGCTCTAGAGGAGTCCTCTAATGTAACATTACCTTTGTAGAATAGTATGAGCTTAGTGATTTTTAGAGAAAGTGCCAATCTCTTATGTGGAGGGACCAAAATTTGGGCACATGTATACAAGTCACTTGTGACTCTTATGTAAAGACTTTTTGCCAAAGCATAGGAAGTCTAGAAGTGAAAGTAGGTGTTTCTCATTGCTCTGTTTTGCCATAACGAAGCACAAAACTCGGATTGATCTACCATCATTGGATGTGTCTCTTCAAGAGCTTCAAAACGGACCTATATTGATTATATTTGGGTATTGAAGATGAGAGATATCACTCGACTTGTGTCTTCTTCTACACCAAGTATCGTGATACATATTGTTTTGTAACAGGTGTTGTGTGAGTGGGATGTTCCCTTTTTGCATGCATTACTTGTCCCTTTCATACATTAACTATCATTTAAGAACATATCTTCTTACACTTGATTGGGTTATACTCTCGGATTGATAATCTAATGTAGGTATCAATGCCTCCACTATATGCATTTGCTTGATGATTGAGATTTAGTTTTTTTCATCACAAATACATAAGGCATTGTGAGCTTAGGTACACACTTCCCAAGGTGATACTTAGGTATGAAATACTTAATGAAGAGCTACATTAAGTATTTTAGACGTCTTGCTTAGTAAAATTAGGCACAAGAAGAAAGTCAAGCATTGAGTTTTCTTGGTATAATGATAAGAAAGAATACATGAATACTTACAAACTTATAAAACTTATGATGACTCTAAGCCAAGGAGATACTTAGAGAGTCATAAACAAAAGATATTTTACACTTTCTTGTGTATTTCTTCTGTATCCAAGTAGGGTGATAACTTAAGAAAGTTTTCAAAGTTCCATGTGCACTTTGATCTCACTTAATTCCATCCAAAAGTGATGGAAATCAAATAAGAGTGATTGAAATTAATATAAATTGAACTTTGAAGGTTCAATTTATGGATGATATCCTCCATGATTTTATGCACAATGCCAAGAAAAAAACATGGAAACTTTGAAACACCTATTCCTCTTAAAAGAGTTAGAGAGTTACTTTGTTATCAAAGAGATTTGGAATTTTGAGATGAAACCCTTGCAAGTGATCTTTAGGAAATGAGATAGTTCCTAAAATAAAAAACTTAAATGAAATAGTCTAGTCTTCTATTTCATAATCATGCTATTTTCCTACCATATTCAAGATGAAATAATTTTTTTGTGAATACAAAACTTTCCAAGAGATGGATCTCCATTGGCCCATGAACTTTTCCCAAAACAAGAATGATTTCATAAATATGTTGGGAAAAGTACATGGCAATGTACTTTTGAAAGATATTCTAATGATAGAAGCTACCGAGTAATGCATAAGTAAATCAAGCATCCAACAGCCTGTTGATAGAGAATAGCATCAAATGCATCTCCAGCATCATGAAGACTCAATCATAAACCTGTCTCCATAGGAGTGGCAATAGGCTTACAGTCTTCAAGGCCAAAATGCTGCAATAATGTGTCAATATATTTCGTTTGACACAAAGCCATTCCACCATCAACTTGCATAAATTGAATGCCCAAATAGCGATGCAAATGCCCCAAATCAAACATCTCAAATGAGGCATGCAAATCAGCCTTAAAATCAGCAGTATGCTTCTCAATAGGACCAGTGAGCAGCATGTCGTCAACATAGACAACAATGATCAGAAGCACATCATTAGCACACTTAACATATAAGGTGCTTTTAGTTGGACTGTTCTCAAAACCATGTGCAATCAGATAGGCATGTATCTTCTCATACCAAGCACGTGGTGCTTGCTTTAAACCATATAATGCCTTCTTTAACCTGCACACCTGGTTTTCATGCCCTTTCGGCACAAAGCCACGGGGCTGAAAAACATACACTTCAGAAATGTTGTTTTAATGTCCAACTGATGTATATTCCAACCATGATGAGCTCCAAGTGCACAAATGCTCCAAACAGTAGTCATACGGCATGTAGGTGCAAAGGTCTCATCAAAATCAATGCCTCTTTCCTATGCATAACCCTTTGCAAAAAGCCTAGCCTTATACTTGTCAACTGTACCATCTGGTTTACGCTTCAGCTTGTATACCCACTTAGTGCCAATGGCCTTCTTGCTAGGAGGCAAGTCACATAAAGACCAAGTACCATTCTTCATTATAGCATCATATTCAGATTGCATAGCAGCCATCCAATTTTTTGAATTTTGTGCTTCATCAAACGAAACAGCCTCATTCTTATCACAGAGACTAGATGTAGCCATAGCATAGCAATCTGATGCAATAAAGGCACTATGAGAGCCTGAACGAGTACATATGACAGAGGTGCATCTAATTTGTTGTCACGCAAGGTCTGCACCAGCCACTTTGGCATAGTTCTTACGTGCTCAATATCAGCTCTCTCATCAATAAGTGCATCATGTACATTTGCATCAGAAATGGAATTATCTGCATCATCACATGAAACCTGCAAAGGCTGAGAAGTTGCCTCATTAGGACCAGCACTAGACTGTCCACCTGTAAAAAGAGGCAGCAAAGTATCATATATGTCTTTGGAGCTAATAGATGTCTCCTTAGTACATGAAAACAATGTCTAAATAGTATCTTCCACAAAAACAACATCATAGCTAACCAAAATGCGTTTAGTCTGTGGATGATACAGACGATAGCCTTTACTTTGAGAACTATACCCAACAAAAATACATGTTACTGCTTTATCATCCAATTTTCTACGATGTTGTTCAGGCACTAATGCGTATGCCAAACAACCAAAAACACGCAGATGAGCAACAGATGGCTTGCGGTCATGCCAAGCCTCATATGGAGTGATAGAATATAGTGCTTTAGTGGGACACCTGTTCAGTACATATGCTGCACACATGACAGCCTCAAGCTAGAAACTATGTGGTAAAGCCTGACTCTTGACCATATACCTCGCCATCTCCATGAGTGACATGTTCTTTCGTTCAGCAACTCCATTCTATTGAGGTGTATACGGCACTGTACACTGGTGTTTTATCCCACGCTCAGCCAAAAATGCATTAAAATCAGAAGACATATATTCCCCCCCTCGATCAGAACGGAGGGTGCCCATTTTACATGCTAACATATTTTCAGCCAAAACCAAAAACTATTTGAAGCACATGAACACTTCGGACTTTGCCTTCAATGGATATACCCATGCATACCTAGAAAAATCATCGATGAAAGTCACAAAGTAAAGATAATTCCCAAAAGAAGGTGTCTTCATAGGACCACAGACATCACTATGTACAAGCTGCAATTTCTGAGTAGCTCGAACTGAACCATCTTTTGGAAAGGATGAACGTTGTATTTTGCCAAAAATATAGCCTTCACAAACATGTTTTCTAGGTGCCTCAAGTTTGGGCAAAGAGGACACCATTTCAGATTTCTGTAGGCGTAGCAAACTAGCAAAATTTAGATGACCAAAGCATGCATGCCAAAGCTTTGCATCTGACATAGCATGAGAATCATTTACTGCACATGCCAAATCATTTATAGATCTTTCATAGTCTATGAGCTTATATAGCCCACGACATAAAATGCCAAAAGCAATAATCACATCGCCATTTGACAGATCATGAATTGTACACCTATCATCAACAAATTTCACAACCAAGCCAATCTTGGCTAATGCAGAAACTGATAACAGGTTCTTCTTGATCCTTGGCACAAATAAGGCATCTGACAAAGTGAAAGAACTACCATCAGCAGTAGTCAAAATGATCTTACTAACTCCCATAACAGGATAAGAGAAGTTGTTGATGCATGTAACAGTATTCCCTATAGGGGCAGGCTCGAGTGAAGATAAGAAACTGCACTGTGAGGTAATATGTTTGGTCACCCCACTGTCAAAATACCAAACATCTGAGTCTACTTCAGACATGCACTGCTCATGAGAAGATGGGTCAAAACTGCAGACAGTAGTAAACACCCATTCTTCTTCCTGCACAAGATTAGCAGACTCTATTTTTGGTGTAGAGGCCTCTGCAACAACCATTCCAACCTCTTTCTTCTTTGCCTCTTTAGTAGCCAGTTTTGGACAGTTCTTTATGATATGATCATTCCCTTTGTAGTACTTACAAAACAATTTCTGCTTTTCTGATTTCTTCTCATCTTTATCTTCCTTCTTTGAATATGCAGAATTAGCAGATTTCTGCTTACTAGTTGAAGAGCTCCATTTTCCTTTGCCCTTCTGACTAGCCAGGAAAGCTTGATCTGCAACTCACATAATGGACCTATTCTGCCTGGACTGAGCTTCCTGCAACAGAACAGAGACTAACTCCTCAAATGATAAGGCATTTGGATTGCCTTTCATCATCAACCGAAGAGTAGAAGCAAAACTTTGATATGAGTCAGGAAGACCATTCAGAACGGTCTGCATAAGTGAGCTATCTGGTATAACCTCATCAGTAGAAATCAATTATTCCTTCAAGTCTTTGATCTTCGTTAGGAAATTGTCCATAGAATCACCTTCATTCATGTGCTCACTCTCCAACTGTTTTTGGAGGTAAGCAACACGAGCGTCATTCCTAGCTTGGTACAATGTGGTAAGTGAAGCATCCTTAGTTGTTCTACAAGAGCGAATGTGAGGAAAAATGGCACGTTTGATAGACAAAGCTATCAATGCATGTGCATGGGCATCTCTGCCATCCCAGCAAATCTGATCTACAGTAGGTGTAGCAGAAACCATAGCATGAGTAGGAATATGCAGAATATCATCATCTTCAACACCTTCTACATCAGCTTCAATACCTGCAGCTGTAACAGTTGCAGGTGTGATAGGACATTTTTCGACACCCTACACAATGGTCCACAGTCCTTTTGCAACCAACACATGTCGTATCATATAAGCCCATAACGGGTAGTTGGTACCATCCAACTTATCCTCAACAGCCAACATACGGAATACATCACTACTTTCATCCATGGCCAATGATTAAAATACCTTGATGCAGAAAATTGACTGTATCTCAAAAAGTTGAATAGAATTGCCCACACGAATTCCACTAGACCTGTAGCAGACTTTAAGATGCTTATATTGGCTAATAGAAATTGGTATATACCTTTGGCACAAAAAGATGAAATAGCCTACACAAGTGCTATGATAGTGCGTTCGGAAGCCGAAACGAGCTCAGATCACGATTTTGGCACAAAACATAGCAAAGCTGGTTTGATCTCGAAAACGTGCTGAGTATGCTCACCAAAAGTCGTGCGATTCTAAGACTGCAATTGGAGGAGTGTCGATGGTGCCCTAGATGAATCGATGACCTACTCTGATACCAATTGTTGGAGTTAGACATCTGCGGAAGCACGCGAACAACACAAGGAAGAGGAAGAAGCTTGGAGCACAACACACAATACTGAATATATTACCAGTAGAATGTACAAAGATAAGTAGCCCATTAGGGCAATAGGCGTATATACAAGTCGGGGGAAAAAAACCTCTTAAAGAGGGAAAAAAGTGCCTCGGTGGTCCTAGTGTGTTCACACACATCACTACCTAAATATATCAACACTTTTGAATAGCCAAGAAAACTTGATCCGCAACAGGCATAATAGACATGTTCTGCCTAGACTGATCTTCTTGCACCAGAACTAAAACTAACTCCTCAAATGACAAGGCATTTGGATTGCCTTTCATCATCAAACAAAGAGTAGAAGCAAAACTCTGATATGAATCAAGAAGACCATTCACAACGGTCTACACAAGTGAGCTATCTGGTATAAACTCATCAACAGAAATCAATTGTTCCTTCAAGTCTTTGATCTTTGTTAGAAAAGTGTCCATAGAATCGCCTTCATTCATGTGCTCACTCTCGAACTATTTTCGGAGGTAAGCAACACGAGCCTCATTCCTAGCCTGGTACAATGTGGTAAGTGTATTGCTATTCTACAAGGGTGAATGTGAGGAATAATGGCATGTTTGACACACAAGGCTATCAGAGCATGTGTCTAAGCATCTCTGCCATCCCAATGAATTTTCTCTACAATAGGCGCAGCAAAAACCGCAGCACAAACAAGAACCTGTAGAATATCATCATCTTCGACACCATCTTCATCAACTCTAGCACCTGTATTTGGATTACATGTCTTCGCAGATGTAACAGGATGTCTTTCAACACCCTACACAATGTTCCATAGTCCTTTTGCAACCAATACATGTCGCATCATATAAGCCCACAACAGGTAGGTGGTACCATCCAACTTATCCTCAATAGTGATGGAGAGTGTTAATCTCCAAAAGAACAAGTTATCCTTGAAGTTAGAGCACCTCTATATCAAGAATAACTTAAAACCCCCACCAATTTGGAGGATCAATACTCAACTACCAAAATCTTGAACAAACTGTGAAGAAGATGTCTACACAGAAAGTCTATTGCACATAAATCATTCATTGAATTATCAAATGTGTAAAGTTTTTTATCAAATTTTTTTAAGGTGTTGCCTACAGTTTGTGCACCTCCTCCAAGTTAAATCATTCCAAAAGACTTAGTAGATCTTGAGAAATGATCTCAACAAGTCACCTATGTCTAAAACTGTAGTTCTTAACAGTCGACTTTGACACCTGTAACTTCTAAAGCTTGGTTCTCCGAAATTAAAACCCGTTTATGCAAATGCTTTTAGCCATAGGTGGCTTACCTTCCAACTTAGATTTTGACTCCTCATTTGTGCAAAACTTTACACTGTGCATTGAGAACTAACCATTTCTTTGACCATCCGGATTGCGCCTGTTTCAGAAGACACTCAACACTTCCTCACATATGAATGTTCCTACTCATAATCGCACAGCCTGTTTACAATTAGGCTCTCAAACTTCAACCATAGACTCAAGCACAGAAGGAGAACACACAGAAAAATCGGGTGCAACTTTTCTTCATTACTAAAAAGTTTTACATCTGGATGAGAGAGCTATCTTACTCACTTCACGTGTCTAATGACTTCTAATTCTCTTCAATTCTTGTTCTCTCACACTCTCTCATATTTGCCCCGACATTTTCCCTTGTATATATAGGCAAATATGTACAAGCTCATAACCATACAAAAGTATAAATGAGCTAACTCTAAGTTAATGTACAAATGTATACATATCTTCATTCTCTAAACATATACTTTCTTCATGCTTCATGAATTGATCTTTTCTTCAATTTTTGACTTCAAAACTTCAATTGTTGATTGTCTTGCACCAATAGCTCCCCCTCAATCATCAATTGAGGTTTTCTCTATCTTCTTTATACCTTCCATGTCTTTGAATCTCTGTAGCTTTGGTCCATCCAAGCTTTTGGTTAGCATATCAGCTATCTGATCTTTTGTTGAAGTATGTATAACTTCAATCTCTTTATCCATCACCTTCTCTCTTAGAAAATGATATTGAATCTCAATGTGTTTATTCTTGGCATGAAAAACAGTATTAGCAGCTAAATACAATGAACTCATGTTATCTCCATGAATAGTGGGTGTACTCTGAATGATGTCAAAACTCTTCATAAGAGAGTTAAGCCATATCACTTCCTTTGCAGCTTCAACCATACCTTGTACTCAGCCTCTGTGGATGATAAAGCAATTGTATGTTGCTTCTTTGAACACCATGAAATTAACTTATCTCCCACATAACACAAGTATCCATAAGTTGATCTCCTATCATCACGATTACCTACCCAATCTGTATCACTATATATTTTGATGTTTGTATCTGATGTAAAACCATAATACAAACTTCTTTGAGTGTACCCTTAATGTACCTCAACACTTTTTGTCCTGCAACCCAATGTTCTTTCCTAGGACAATGCATGAATTGAGATAATACTCCAACTGCATATGACAAGTTAGGCCTAGTTAATGTAGCATAGATCAAACTACCAACCAAACTTTGATATAGCTTCATGTCCTTGAATTCTTCTCCTCCATATCTGCTCAATTTGTGATTCACCTCCATTGGAGTAGGTGCTACCCTATAATCATCCATTTTAAACTTGTTCAACAAGTTTTTCAAATACCTTTCTTGAGTTACATACACTCCATGTTGAGTGTATGAGATCTCCATGCCCAAGAAATATGACAAATCTCCCAAGTCACTAATCTTGAACTCTTTCTCCTTTTGCTTCTTTAGGCTTTGAATTCCTTTCTCATTTGTACCTGTAAGAATCATATCATCAACATATATGCACATGTAAATGAACCCATCATCACTTGCTTTAACAAGCAAGCTACTATCTACTTTAGATACTTGAAAACCAAGTTCCTTCAAGAACTTCACAAGTCTATAATTCCATGCCCTTGGGGCCTGCTTCAAACCATACAAAGCTTTCTTGAGCTTACATACATGATCTGAATACCTTTCATCTCTGAACCCTTGTGGTTGCTCCATGAAAACATCATCTGAAATATAACCATTTAGAAAATCATTCTTCACATCTAATTGACATAATTTCCAGCCTTTACATGCAGCAATAGCTATGAGTGTCTTGATGGTTGTCATCTTTGCCACAGGACTATAGGTCTCATCATAATCTATACCATATGTCTGAGCAAATCCTTTCACAACAAGTCTAGCTTTATACCTAGACACACTTCCATCTGCAACCTCTTTGTCTTGTAGACCCATTTGCATCCAATGATCTTTTGACTATTTGGTTTAGGAACCAAATCCCATGTGTCATTCTCCATCAATGCATCATACTCTTCCTGCATAGCTTTCTCCCAATTTTCCTTACCTTTTGCCTCTTCATATGTAGAAGGGTCTTCATCTGCCTTTACCATATAAGAATAATCTTTAGTAGCCAAAAAAGATTTGTAGGTTGCCATTTGTGTCTTGATGACCTTGTGAGTTCTCCACTCCTTGAGGTTTCTGGTTCATCACATTCTGGATCAAATCTTGGAACTTCTTCAACTTCAACCTGTACTTCATTGTTCTCTTCGTCATCAAATATCTGAACCTTTGATTTACCTTTCTTTTGATTCACAACTTCCTCATCACCTGCATAAATATTGATTGTACCTGCATACCAAGTACCTTGCTCATCAAATGTAACATCCTTTGATACAAGGAATTGTTTTGTGGATGGACTCCACAACCTATATCCCATCTGCTTATCATCATATCCAATGAATACATACTTTTCAGCTTTAGGTTCCAATGTATGCCTTAATTGAGATGGCACATATGCATATGCCAAACATCCAAATGCTTTGCAATGATCTAGAGTAGGTATCTTACCCAACCATGCTTCATATGGTGTCATACCCTGCAAAGCTTTACATGGTAATCTATTGACCAAATATGTAGCTATATTTACAGTCTCAACCCACAAATAATTGGGACAATTTTTCTCCTTCATCATGGATCTTGCAAATTCAACAAGAGTTCTATTCCTCCTTTCTGCTACACCATTTTGTTGAGGAGAGTACCTGCAAGTAACCTCCCTCTACATTCCACAAGTAATCACTAAACTCATTAGAGAAATACTCTCCCCCTCCATCTAACCTTAGTCTCTTCAACTTTTGACCTGTGATTCTTTCTGCATACACATGATAATGCTTGAATGTATTGAATACCTCTGATTTATCTTTGATCACATAGATAGTGATCCATCTGGTAGCATCATCAACATAAATTACATAATACCTTGAACCATTGATACTAAAATCCTTTTATGGTCCCCACACATCTGTGTGTACCAACTCAAGCTTCTCTGAATACATAAAACCATGCTTGGAATAAGATTGCTTATGAGCCTTACCTAATTGACATGCCTCACATCTGTATGTCATATGTTGACCTGCAACATTAGGCAATCCAAGCACTGAACCATTGTTAACCATATCTTTAATACCTCTTTCATTAAAATGTCCAAGCCTTTTGTGCCAAAGATCTAACTCAGAGATCTTATGTCCTCCATAGGTGAACAAAGCATGACCAACATTACCTTGAATTTTCAATGTGAACAATCTTCCTTCTTTCTTCCCTGAAACAATTTGTTTATACCCATTGCTAGGGTCTTCCACAAAAACTCCTTCATTAGTGAACCTAACTTCATAACCTTTTTCAACAATTTGTCCTACACTTATTAGATTCTTTGGAACTGTAGGAACATACAAAACCTTACTCAAGAGAGTACTTCCATCCTTGGCCTTCACTGATCCAATTGACTTCACATTGTGCTTTGTATTATCACCTATTTGAACTACATGATTAGTTACCTTATTTTCCAAATCAGTCATCAATGCTATGTTGCCACTCAGGTGATTGCTACACCCTGAGTTAATGTAGAAGACTCTTTGGTCTTCACTTTGCCTTTCACAAGTGTTGGTGTAAATTGCAAGCCTACACATTTTGCTCAAAGGATGCATTGAAGTCTACACATACATGAAGAAGCATAGGAACATATGCTAGTGGTTAATTACCACTTTACCTCATTGTAAAAGTCAAATTGACTTGGAATCTTTTGTAATTACCTACCAAAATGAGTCGTGGAAAAGTAGCTCATTTGATTGAAGGAATATATCCTAATATGTAGGAGCTTGATCATAGGGAGCCAAAACTTGAATTTGAATTCAAATCTTCACTCATTACATATAAAAGTGAACATGAAAAGTCGCGGGTAAGATAGATCACTCCCGAGCTTCTCATTTCTTATTTTGAGTGTGTGTGAGGACTATACTATAGCCTACACCTCTCTACACCATTAGGCAATGTTGTTCATGCCAATGGGATTGTATACAAGTGTTCATTAATAGATACATTTACATCATTCATCTCTGAGTTCTCTGTTAGTCTACTCAAAAGTCTGTCAACTTGTCAAGGGCATATCTCGGTTGATCTTCACCAAATTCAGTGATTCAAAGCTTATTGGATTCAGCTCAAAGTCATCTACATGCTATCAAAGTTTGAAGTGATTCTATTCAGCCATTTCAGAGAAATCTGCGTCGAGGTGAACTCTGGTCATTTTCTGCTATAGTCCTAAAAAGTCGGGGGTATAGCTAAACTTGCTAAATTGATTTCTCTTAGCATAGTTTATCTTTTTACATCATTCCACTTGCAAATGGTAGCTTACTAAGCTAATTAAATACCCCTAGAAGGAATTTTATCAATTTCTATTGTGCTGGTCACACTGAGCAAAACATTCCGCAGGTATCAAGACATAAATAGAAGTCTTTTTTTTGAGTTTGTGAACTTCAAAGTTATCTGTTTTGGTTCAATCATTACACACATCACTTCCAAAGTACATAGGCCATTTTTTGGTGTTATTGGAAAGCTAAGAAGGTCTACTTATCTCTGAAGCAAAAGAGGGCTGGTACAAAGCAGGTGTAGCAGTACCTACTCAGTCTCTTGGAGCATCCATCCATCTTTTCCAACAACAAGTTGCATTCATAATCAATGTTGAATCCTCCTTCTGATCTGAAGCATAATTGTAGTAGGTATTTTTGTAGTTTTGGCTTTGGAATCCTCTACCTAGCATTTCTTCCAAAATAACCTCTACCTCTGAAATTACCTCTTTGATTTCTGCCACCTCTTCCTCTTGAATTAAAGTTCTGATTATATCCACCATTATTCTGAGTATTATGCCAACAATCATGAGCTAAGTGATTTGTCTTACCACAAATCCAGCAAGCTTTGACTCCATCTTTATTACTTCTGCCTCTTCCTCTACCTTTGCCACCTCCTCTTCCTCTTAGGAAGTTAGCTTGGCTAGTTGTACCTTCATCTTCATTTGCTAGTTGCTTCCCTTTGCTATTCTTCTTTTTATCCTTTGAATACATTGCTTGACCTGCACTCTTATCACTTTCTCCTTTGACATCCTGCTCAAAGGCTAGCATGTGTCCAAGCAACTGGTTCAAATCAGGAGTAAAATGATCTAGTGATAATTCAGTAGACAAAATGAATGGTTTCCATTTGTCATCACCTCTCAAACCTGTGAGGATTTGCCTTACCAATTTATCATCCTCAATATCTTCATCAACTGCTCCTAATGCATCTGCAATGTCCTTCATCCTTGTTACATAATCTGAAATGGATTGAGAGGCCTTCCTCTTGAATGTGGTAAACTCTGCCCACAAGGATGCCTTCCTTGACTTTCTGGTGTTTTGGAAATGTTCCTCCAAAGCATTCCATATATCACTTGCACTTTCAAGACCTCTAATGTGAGGTAGCAAGTAGTCATTAACTCCCATATAGATAATTCTCCTAGCTTGAGCATCTCTCTTCATCCAAGTCTTCAAATCTGACAATTCATCCCTAGTTGGAACACTAGGATCTCTGAACTGAGGCTTTTCTTCTTCACCTGTGATATAACCTATCAAGTCTTTGCTCATAAGATGAGCTTCCATCCTCATTGACCATGCTGGATAGTTTTCTCTATACAATTTCTTTATCTGAAGAGAATCTCCCATCCTTTCTTCACCTGTGTATTAAATTCTTCAACCTTTATAAGAAATAAGTGTACCTTTGCTTCGAATGAAGTTCCTTTTGTCTTCCTTGAGTAAGAAAGAAGGTAGACTCTTTACTTTAAGAGTACAAGGGAACATTGGTCAAGCTTTGATCACACATGGTGAAGGAGTGATTACAAAATTTGATCTCTGGCATAAGAGATTAGGTCATTTCAATGAAAGAGGAATTAAAGCTATGGTTGCAAATCAGTATGTACTAGGACTACCAAATGTGCAGAGTCAACATATGTTTATAAATGTGAACACATCCTTCTCAAGCTTTACTTTCAGGCTTTCATCTTTTGTATTTTCAAATGTTGAATTCTTTATAACTGCAACAGTCAGGGTCCTCCTTTCTTCAATTGTGATGCTTCCTGCTCTGATACCATTGATGGAGAGTGTTAATCTCCAAAAGAACAAGTTATCCTTGAAGTTAGAGCACCTCTATATCAAGAATAACTTAAAACCTTCACCAATTTGGAGGATCAATACTCAACTACCAAAATCTTGAACAAACTGTGAAGAAGATATCTACACAGAAAGTTTGTTGCACATAAATCATGCATTGACTTATCAAATGTGTAAAGTTTTCTATAAAACTTTGTATAAGGTGTTGGCTACAGTTTATGCACCTCCTCCAAGTTAAATCATTCCAAAAGACTCAGTAGATCTTGAGAAATGATCTCAACAAGTCACCTATGTCTAAAACTATAGTTCTTAACAATCGACTTTGAAACCTGTAACTTCTAAAGCTTGGTTCTCCCAAACTAAAACCCGTTTATGCAAATTCTTTTAGCCATAGATGGCTTACCTCCCAACTTAGATTTTGACTTCTCATTTGTGCAAAACTTTACACTATGTACTGAGAACTGACCATTTCTTTGACCATCGGGATTGCACCTGTTTCAAAAGACACTCAACACTTCCTCACATATGAATGTTCCTACTCATAATTCTCATAGCTTGTTTACAATTAGGCTCTCAAAATTTAAACATAGACTCATTAACTATGGAATTAGAAACCTACAAAAGGATTCTTGAATTGATCAAGCACAGAAGGAGAATACACAGAAAAATCGGGTGCAACTTTTCTTCATTATTGAAAAGTTTTACATCTGGATGAGAGAGCTATCTTACTCACTTCACAAGTGTCTAATGACTTCTAATTCTCTTCAATTCTTGTTCTCTCACACTCTCTCATATTTGCCCCGACATTTTTCCTTGTATATATAGGCAAATATGTACAAGCTCATAACCATACAAAAGTATAAATGAGCTAACTCTAAGTTAATGTCCATATGTATACACATCTTCATTCTCTGAACATATACTTTCTTAATGCTTCATGACTTGATCTTTTCTTCAATCCTTGACTCCAAAACTTCATCAAAACTTCAATTGTTGATTGTCTTGCACCAACAAATAGCCAACATATGGAATACATCACTGCTTTCAGCCATGGCTAGTGACTAAAATACCTTGATGGAGAAAATTGACTTTATCTCAAAAAGTTGAACAGAATTGCCCTGACAAATTCTGCTAAACCTATAGCAGACTTCGAGATGCTTATACTGACAAACCAAAATTGGTATATACCTTTGGCACAAAAAGATGAAATCGCCTGCACAAGCACTATGATAGTGCGTTTGAAGGCCGAAACGAGCTCAGATTGTGATTTTGGCACCACAAAGCAAAGCAGTTTTGATCTCTAAAACACCTTGATTATGTTCACCAAATTTCGTACGATTCTGAGATTGCAACTGGAGAGGTGACAAAGACGCCCTAGATGAAGCAGCGACCTGATTTGATACCAATTGTTGGAGTTAGACATCTGCGGAAGCACACGAACATCACAAGGAAGAAGAAGAAGCTTAGAGCCCAACACACAATACTGAATGTATTACCACTAGAATGTACAAAGATTAGTAGCTTGTTAGGGCATATATATAAGCCAAGGGAAAAAACCTCCTAAAGAGGGAAAAAAGTGACCGGGTGATCTTAGTGTGTTCACACACATCACTACCTAAATATATCAACAACTATCAGTAGGTCTCCCCATGTTGAAAGGCATTTCTGAATCACTTGTGTCTGAACTTAGTACGTAAAGATAACCACTTAGTTGTTGTGCCCAAGACTTAGTTGTATGGTTGACACTAGCCTCAAAAGATCTAATTCTTTTTCTATCCTTGCCTAGGTGTCTACCAGATCTCAGGTTCATAAGCTTTGTCTTCTAGTCCCAAAATTCCCCTTTGTATTACTCAAAATCCTTTGGAGTTCCCTTGGTTTCCTAGTCCCACCTGAGGGTCAACTTCAAAATACTATATATATAACTCCATGTTCCAAAATACTAAAAACGAGCTTTCCAATGAGCTCAAAATCACTCCAAACGGAGTTTGTATGAGAAAGTTATATCCAATCAGGCTTTTGGGGGGTCAAAACACGCTAACAGGACCTCTTAGAGAATCCAATTTTTTGCAAATTAGGTAGACAAAAAGTCATGTTTTTTACAAGTGCAACAACCAAAGAATCGCAATTTTTTCAAAATCCACAATCCAAAGAATCGCAACTTTCTCAAAATCTACCAAGCAAAGAATCATGCATTTCTAGTAGAGAATTGAGAATTTATCAAAATGCCTAAGTCCAAAGAATCGTGAATTTCTAGCAGAGAATCGCAAATTTCTTCTAGAGAATTGTGACTTTCTCAAATTTTTCTAAGTCTAGAGAATCGCAAATTTGTAGTAGAGAATCGCAACTTTCTCAAATTTTCTAACTCTAGAGAATTGTGAATTTCTCAAAAATGCCAAGTCCAAAGAATCGCGAATTTCTAGCAAAGAATCGCAAATTTCTTCCAGAGAATCGCGACTTTCTCAAAATTTTCTAAGTCCAGAGAATCGCAACTTTCTCAAATTTTTCTAACTCTAGAGAATCGCAAATTTTTAGCAGAGAATCACAAATTTCTTCTAGAGAATCGTGACTTTCTCAAATTTTTTAAGTCCAGAGAATCGTGAATTTCTTCTTGAGAATCGCAATTTCTCAAAATTCCCAAGTCCAAAGAATCGCGAATTTCTTCTAGAGAATCATGAATTCCTCAAATCTTCAAGTCCAAGAAATCACGACTTTCTCAAATCTTCAAGTCCAAGAAATTGTGAATTTCTAGCAGAGAATCGTGACTCTCTCAAGTTTCCTCAAGTCCAAAGAATCCCGAATTTCTAGCAGAGAATTGCGAATTTCTAGCAGAGAATCGCGAATTTCTCAAATTTTAAGGCCAGAGAATCGCGATTTTCTCAACTCCAAAATGTAGAGAATCGCGATTTTCTCAAAAGAATTTAGGCGGGGAAAATTTTAAATTTTCTAGAGAATCGTGATTTTCTGAGCTTTTAGGCAGGAATTTCAAATTTTTGCGTCGAGCCCCAAATGTGCAAAAAAACGTGAAAAACACAAGTCCATGCACTTCCAAGCACTTCCTAGCTCTTTGTTGCACTCCCACACATGAGAAATGATGTGAAAATGGTGAAAATGGTGAAAATGAACTCACAAACAAAAAAAATATATGAAGATGAAGATGGTGATGATGAAGATGGAGAAGAAAAATAAAAAAAAATAACAAAAAATGATTATTTCTTACGTTGCAATGTTGTAAATCTATGATCTTACCATCACAACGCTCGTCCTCAGAGCTCTCTCCCCGACAATGGTGCCAAAATTTGATGTATCTCAAGCGTAAGCACCACCTCCTTTACTTGTTAATCTGCAGAGATGTGAGGACTGGTATGAAGATCGTGAGCATGTGAAGGCACAAATGTGTGAGTGAGAAGCACACTAGCATGCACACACACAAGGCAAGATCAAAGAGAGGAACAATGGAAAGCTTTCTATTGCAAATGAACTCTCTTACAAAGCTTCAAACTCTAACAAGCCAATCTCCAAAATGATCTCTTTAGCTCTTTTTATAGTTTTTTGAGTAGTTTTGGCCCTGTCTAGACCTAGTGTCTGGCCTAGTTAAAAATTAGGTTCCAAGGGTTATTTGAGGGCTCAAATGGAGTCTAAAAATTATAAAAATTGGTAGGATGATACTTCTAATACTCCTCAAGCTTGAGGACTCCTCGGCTTGAACAAAATGGAGTTGAAAAAATGGAAAATGGTATTTACAATAGTTTTTAGTGATAAAAATCACTTTTTATAGGGATTTTCTCTAAAAATTTGACATGTACTTCTTGGAGCTCCCTAGTTGCTCCTTCTTCTTGTGTGTCCACTTCTTTGACATGTTCTTGTGCCTCATTCTTGACCTTGATTGCTAACAGTTATAAATATCTATTACCTCCATTTGAGTTTTCCTTGTCGGTCCCCAAACATCAGTATAAACCAAATCAAGTGGATGATAACTCACAAAGTTACTCTTGTTAAATGGTAACTTGATTTTCTTACCCAATTGACAAGCTTCACATAAATTCTTCACTTTGCCTTCTATATGATGAATTTCCCTTGTCCCTTTGATAACAACCCCTTGCATTGTTGAAAGTTTTTCAAGCTCAAGAGTGTGGGAACATGCCCCAAATTGAACCTTCCACATCATCCACAATCAAAGGAGGCTGATTTCCACGAGTTGGAGGCATCCAATTATGCCCATAATGGAAAGAAGTTGATTAGAGAAGATTTAGCTCACCCCTTGATGTGATTGGACCTCACTTTTGACATGTATATGCTTTTGATTGGTTAAAGAGGTTAGTATGTGGTCTTTAAAACCTCTAATGAGTTGTATTATGACTTAGAGTCGTGGAAATACGTGCCCAAGCTGCCCCCTTGCTTAAGCACACCCCCTACTAGCTGTTCTCTGCATATTTTGCAGAAATTTCACTTACACACTCTATCTATCTAGATGTTTTTGGCAGACCCCCCGGTCTTGTAATTGTTGTTTCTCCTTCATCCAGAATCCATTTGCAATGATTTTTGTCTTGTTGGAAAGCTTATAAGTTTTACTTTGTCTGGTATAAGTCTCAGGTTCAGTGCCTGCACATGTGTAGAGAAATGTCCAGAACAGTGTCTGTCTAGTTAGCTCATACTCTGTGAAGAGATCAAGTTATCTGTCTTGTTGCGGTTGGTTAGAACGGGCACGTCAACAACAAGGGGAAGCAAATACATCATCAAATCAAAGACGAAGCTTCATCAAGAGGAGTAGCTCTATTTTTTGAGGTAAAAGCCATCTTTTTCAACTTCATTACATCAAGGGGGAGGTTCAAAAGAGATAGGAGACACCATGGCTGATCTCAATGCTCAGATTGAGAAACTCGAAAAAGGAAATTACCAATCGTGGCGATTTAGAATCAGCAATTTTTTGATGGGGAAAGGTTTGTGGGGACTTGTGAGTGGTGGAGAGCCAAAACCCTACATAGATGAGGTAAATCCAACCAATGACCAGAGAAGAGCAGTAAGAGAGTGGGATGAAAGGGACAAAAGGGTCATTTTCATTTTATCTCAGCATATTAGCAACTCTATGGTAGGGCATATTCAAGATTTGGATACATCGAAGAAGGTGTGGGAGTGCTTGGAGAGATTGTACTCAACCTCCACAAAAGCTAGAAAAATTCAGCTCAAGAATGAGCTAAATAATCTTAGGAAAAGCCCCTCTCAAGGTGCTAATGATTACATATTAAAGGTTAAAGAGCTTGCAGATGCACTAGGGTCAATCGGTTATGCCCTAGATGATGACGATCTTGTCGCCCACACCCTAAATGGACTTAGGGATGATGAAAAAAGGAGGGCTTTCACAACTTCAGTGTATGTAAGGGACTCTCTTCCTAATTTTGATCAACTAATCACTCTCATGGTGACAGAGGAGATGAACGTTGGTGGTCATAATGTCAAGGATAGCCAAGGGCAATTGTTGTATGCAGGTAGAGGAAGAGGAAGACACAACCGAGGCGCTTCAAGAGGAAGAGGAAGATATCAAAGCAACCAAGGAGGTCAAGGACAACAAGAAAATGCAGGTCAAAGAGGTGGAAGAGCCACAAATAGAGGAAGAGGTGGAAGATTTGGTGGAAGAGGACAAGCCACTTCAAATGGATGCTTTGTATGCGGTAAGCCCGGTCATTTTGCAAATGAATGCTATCATAGAGCTCAAAGACAAGGGAATCAAATCAACAACAACAATTATAGAGGACAAGGTAATTATGCAAACACATCATCCAGCCAAGGGAATGATTATTTACTTGCCATGAGGTATGGTGAAGATAAACTCAAGCTAGTGAAGATGTATGGTATGTAGACAGTGGATGTAGCAATCGTATGTCATGTCGAAAGGAGTTTTTTAGTAATTTGCAGGTCTCAAAGCATCAAGGGCATGTGGAAACAGGTGATAACTCAGAGCATATCATTCAACATGTGGGAGATATCAGTTTGGAAGGAAACCAAAGAGCAAAGTGCTTATCAGAGGTATTACATGTCCCTACTATTACCAAAAACTTGATTTCGGTAGGCCAAATGGTAGAAAAAGGCTATCAAGTTAGGTTCAATGAAAGAGGATGTTTTGTTGAGGATCCAAGGGCAGGTTTCAAGCTCATAGCAAAAGGAAAAAAGCAAGGGAGAATGTTCACAATGGACATAAATCAGCCACACCATTCAATGTATGTCACATATGGAGACAAGAGGATAGCAGATTTGGATCTATGGCATAAACGAATGGGTCACATCAACCTACAAAAGCTCAAGGACATGCAAAGGAGGAGCTTGGTAAGAGGCCTACCAAATTTTACATCTAAAATGCTGCATGAAATTTGTGTAGCTTGCCAACAAGGAAAACAATCAAGGCTGCCCTTCAAGAAGAGTACCTATTTAAGTGCAAATGTTTTAGACCTCATTCACATGGATGTTTGGGGTCCAACAAGAGAAGCATCCCTTGCTGGAAATAGGTATTTTGTAACCTTCATTGATGACTTTTCAAGAAAAGTGTGGTTGTATTGCATTAGAAACAAATCAGATGTGTTCCACTACTTCAAGAAATTCAAAGCACAGGTGGAGAAGGAATCTGGCAAGTTTATCAAAACTTTGAGATCCGATGGAGGGGGAGAGTATTTCTCCCATGAATTTTCTGAATTTTTGCAGGTCAATGGCATCAAAAGACAATTTACATGCAGGTATACCCCTCAACAAAATGGGGTAGCAGAGAGAAAGAACAGACACATAGCAGAGGTAGCAAGGTGTATGCTCAACGAAATGAATATGCCGCATTGTTATTGGGGAGAGGCTACATATATAGCCACATACATCATGAATAGATGTCCTACATCAGGTATACATCATCTAACCCCTGAGGAAGCATGGAGTGGAAGAAAATCTTGCATTTCACATCTTAGAGTGTTTGGTTGTATATGCTATGTACATGTACCTCAAGAGTTGAGGTCAAAGTTAGATGCCAAATCTGAAAGATTTATTTTTTTGGGATATTCTATGGAACAAAAGGGGTATAAATGCTATAACCCCATCACCAAGGAGCTGAAGGTAAGTAGGGATGTTGTCTTTGATGAGTTGAAGCCTTGGCATGCATGCACGAGTCCATTGCAGGTTGAAGACATAGGTGAGACAGATTTGAAGAATGATGATAGAGTTCAAGAAAGCATGGATTTAAGTGGTCCAAGCAACTCATGCAACACAAGGACACCCTCACCATGGAGTGGAAGGCTTAGGGAAAGAGAGACCAGCTCTGAAGAAAGCAAAGTCAAAGGCAAAGAGAAGATTTTAGTTGAAGAAGGAAGCGATGTGGACGAGAGCATGTTGGAAGATGAAGAGATAGAAGAAATTCAAACTCCAGGAGTGGCAAAACAAAGAAAGAAGATGGCAACCACACCAAAAGGAAGTGAAAGAAGGTCTTCAAGAGTAAGATATCCAGTACAAAGGTTAACATATGATAATTTCATTGCAAAGCATTATGCATACATGACTCAGGTAATCAAGGACAAATAACCAACTAGTTATGAAGAAGCTAAGGATTGCAAGGAATGGCAAGAGGCAATGAAGGAAGAGCTCAAAGCACTTGATGAGAACCATACTTGGAGCTTGGTACCAGCTCAAGAAGGCATGAAGGTGATAGGTAATAAGTGGGTTTACAAAATTAAAAGAAATCCAGATGGTTCCATTGCTAGGTACAAAGCAAGGTTGGTGGCGAAAGGCTTCTCCCAAAGCTACGGGATAGATTATGATGAAACTTTCAGCCCCGTAGCCAAGATGCCAACAATTAGGACTTCGATTGCAGTGGCCACATCAAGGAAATGGAGCTTATATCAGTTGGATGTGAAGAATGCCTTCCTCAATGGAGAGCTTGAAGAAGTATACATGAGCCAACCTCAAGGATTTGCTAGTATGAGGTACCCAAATTGCAAGCTAAGGAAAGCACTATATGGACTAAAGCAAGCCCCAAGGGCCTGGAATTAGAGGTTAGTGGATTATTTATCAAGTTGTGGATACAAAGAAAGTGTTGCAGATCCATCACTTTACATGAAGAAGCAAGGAGACAAGACAGTATACATATGCATCTATGTGGACGATTTGATCATCACAGGAAGTGATATTGCAGGTATTAAAGATATCAACTCAAAGCTAGGAAAGGAGTTCAAGATATCTGATCTTGGAACACTAAAGTACTTCTTGGGAATAGAGGTAATCTATGCACACAATGGCATCTTCTTGATTCAAAGAAAATACTTGTTGGATGTGCTATACAGGTTTGGTATGAGTGGTTGTAAGCCACTTTCTCAGCCCATGGAGCCCAATACAAAGTTGGTTGCAGGTCAAGGAGAGGCTATACAAGATATTACACTATATAGAAGCATAATTGGTTCATTAATTTATGCTACATTCACTAGACCTGATCTTGCATATGTAGTAGGTGTTCTCTCTCAATTTTTGCATGCACCTACTCATGATCATCTTATGGTGGCAAGAAAGGTGCTTTGTTACATCAAGAACACCATCAACCAAGGTCTATTTTACTCATATGATGCTGATCTAAGTGTCAAAGGATATAGTGATGCTAATTGGGCAGGTACCAAGGATGATCGAAGGAGTACATCGGGTTATGTTTTCATGATAGGTACAAAAGTGATCTCTTGGAGCTCTAAGAAGCAACCTACGGTTGCTCTTTCATCCACAGAGGCTGAGTATAGAGGTTTAGCATTGGCTACATGTGAGCTATTATGGCTTAAGAAGCTACTTAAGGACTTGGAAGTAGAAGTGGAGGAGTTTCCTCTTTATGGAGACAACATTTCAAGCATCTATCTAGCTAACAATCCCATGTTTCATGCAAGGAGCAAGCACATAGCGGTTCATTACCACTTCGTTAGAGAAAAGGTGATGGCAAAAGAGCTAGATATAAGGGTATGTGAACACTAAAATGCAGGTTGCAGACATGATGACAAAGTTTCTTGAAGGTACAAAGCTTGGAGGATTCAAGGAAGCTATCAACATAAGAGACATAGGCTGAAGCAACGAAAGGAAAAGACTTGAGCTTGAGGGGGAGTGTTGAAAGTTTTTCAAGCTCAAGAGTGTGGGAACATGCCCCAAATTGAACCTTCCACATCATCCACAATCAAAAGAGGCTGATTTCCACGAGTTGGAGGCATCCAATTATGCCCACAATGGAAAGAAGTTGATTAGAGAAGATTTAGCTCACCTCTTGATGTGATTGGACCTCACTTTTGACATGTATATGCTTTTGATTGGTTAAAGAGGCTAGTATGTGGTCTTTAAAACCTCTAATGAGTTGTATTATGACTTAGAGTCGTGGAAATACATGCCCAAGCTGCCCCCTTGCTTAATGCCTACACATGTGCAGAGAAATGTCCAGAACAGTGTCTGTCTAGTTAGCTCATACTCTGTGAAGAGATCAAGTTATTTGTTTTGTTGAAGCTGGTTGAGGCATCATCCAGTATCCAAATGGAGTGATTTTACTCTCATTGGAAAGCTCTTAAAGTCTAGTTTATGCTTGCAAAATTTCATTTTCAGTATCTGCATATACTCAGAGAAACTCAGAAAATACAGAACCTATGTCTGAAAAATTTCAGGATCCTAGGAGGGTTCATTTGCTTTTGTTGTGCACATAGGAGTGTTTATCCTCCAACATGCATACTTCGATAGCAGCAAAAATGCATTAGCATCATTTTGTATTATTCATGATAGCATCATTTGGGCTGGACAAAATCAAACAACAACATATTTGATAGGGTGGTTGGATGAAAATACTTGCATCAAGAGAAAAACAAATCGTATTTTGGAGCCATCTCATTAAGTCCCTCTGATTCTGATGGGAAGATGCAATTGTTCAAACCCTATTCTTTATAGGAAAGAGATTTAAGTTGAGCATTTGATGGAATGTATTTGCATAGATTTAGGTTTTGCAAACCCATTCCAAAGCATGTGGGGCCTAGGCAAGATACTCGAGGAATGACCATGTGAAAAGTCATTAAATTATAATTGTTTCTCTGCTTATAATTGAGTCTATCTTCTTGAGTGTAGCTCGCATACTACTATCGTCTTCCTCCAAGCCGCATGCTTGATTCTGTAACAGAACGTACAATCCAATATTGTTGCTCTTCTCAGAATGTATCTTCTAATAATTTATGGCCTTTTCTTGCATTTTCTTTTGCTTGGCGTCTCATGTCTCCTTTGCTATCGAAAGCTGACAAATGTCGACCAATGCATGCCTCTCAAACTGTCCACATACAACATGATCTCTCGCTTCATGGGCTATTTTGATCTCTTCTTGTAGAACCCCCACTCTATTGCATAGAAGTTCCACCTCTTCAAGTGTACTCATAACTTCTCCCCTCTCAAAGAGGGAATAGACTTGTCCTTGTTCTCACTGCATAAACTTAAGTTTGCGAAGTACACCACTAATGCCTTGATCATTTAATTGCAAGCTACACATCCTACTATGATCAATCATGAATGTATGACCAACTACATTCACTTGGGGATGCTACTTGGATTGAGAATGTGTATATATATTTTTTAAATATATATTTAGTATATATATTCAATATGTATATTCATGTTGAAGCTGATTATAATATTCTATAGTATTTTCCATCATCCTTGTAGTTGTTTGTGGTAGTCGATATTCATCTCAATTTAAACGGCTCAAAGTTTGTCGTCCTCTCAACACGTCATCAGTGCTTTGGATGGGAATAATCATTCATCAAGTATGTACTCAACTCCCATCAAGTACTCTCTCTCTCTCTATCCATCTATCTTTCTATCTCTCTCTCTCTACATATATACACACACACACACACACATATATATATATATATATATATATGTATATATACATACATACATACATACATATATATATATATGTGTGTGTATGTGTGTATGTGTGTATGTGTGTATGTGTGTGTGTGTATTGGTGCTTTTCAACTTAAGGGAAGTGCAACTTTGATTTCTTTGGTGCAACTTGTTTTAGATTCCATTTCAAATATTGGAGGGATGTCAATTTGTCATATTAATCAAAAGATAGTATGTGTTGGTTTTGATGGATGCTCAGTTATGCATGGGCTTAGAAATGGATTGTGTGTCCAATTGCAACAGAACTATACACCATATGTTTTCAGTATACATTGTTTGTCTCAATGTAGAGATTTGGCAATTAAAATCATGTCAGAATTCGTTTTTGTACAAAAAGTTGAAGATCTTGTACATTAGGCATATGCTTTCTTTTCAAAAACATAAGTTATGGGTGTGGTCAATTTTATGTCTTTAAGTAAAGGAATACAAAAAGGAATGTTACTGTTAGTGTCCATGTGAAAAGGCCAAATGGCCACTGGACACTTCTTTGTATATGTTCTTTAATAAAACATATAGTGACCTGGTCAGCCACAGACTGTAAGTTCGACCACATTTGCAAGACCTAAGAAGTCTATCTTTCGTGCTCCCTGTGTACTGTGTTTTCTCCATATTCTGCAGCATCTGTGCGAAGTACTATGTGCGGCCTCAGGAGCTCAGTTTTCTACCCCGAGCATATCATCGTGGAGCTCTCGAAAAGGAGAGTGCACTGTGGTGCGTCGGCATTGAACTACTTCACTGGTATCAGAGCAGTTTGATGCAAAAAGCTTTGTTCCTTTTGTGCGAGCAAAGCGAGCAACCCCCCCAAGGCTTTCTTCAAGGTTTAGTCGACTAAGGCAGTGACCAAGGCATAGACCTTGGCATACCTTGTCATCCAAGTCACCGAAGTCACTATTGGTACCGTTGGCTGCATGCGAGGGGGGACCTCAATGATCAAGGAATATAGAGGTTCTCGGTACTTCTCGGGAGATCACACATCCCAATATTGTTCCCCCAGGAGCTCGCTTAATCGTGGCAATCACTTGCCACTAAGCTACACTTTTGTGGTGTCTGAAGAAGGGTAAATTCTAAGGTTGACATTAACTTGAACATGTTTTGATCCCTCAAACCTTCATTCTTGGCTTTCAAAGCCTATTTTTGAAGCATTTTTGGGTGTTTTCTAGAGCCATTTGGAGTACTTTTGCACATAATTCTCTTGACACAGGTCCAAGAACATCAAGAAGAGTGTTCTTTGTACTTCTCCGACAATAAATGTCAACCTTTAGGGCTGTGTTTTCAGCCACACTCGTAAAACTACAGGTTTCTCGAAAGGTTTTCAGTTTTGGTGGGAGCAACTGCTACAAATTTATGCAGGTTTTTTGAGCCTAAAACATCAGAGTTGACAGACACTTGTAGGTGTTGTTGGCTAGTTTTCGGGCTGTGCATTCAGCTTTTTAGTATCATTTTAATGCATATATTGAGCACATACACACCACGTACGCTCTTGTGGATACGGCTTATGTACATCCATGTGGTCATTGATAGAGCGGTTACGCTCTTTGCATAAAGCCTTTTATGTTTGATAAAGAGGGTTGTGGTGAGGTTTTCTTAACTGGGAGACACCCAGATGTCGGGTTCTCTTCAATGATGCAGGTAAAAGACTTACCCAGCCTCGCCATAGGAGATGTATGATAGTTGTTCATAGGTGCTCGATAACCCTAGTTGGCTTCTATTGGGTAATTGATTATATGAAGTGGATTCAGTGATTCACTATGCAAGAAAACATGGCAGTACTTGCAATTTTGTGATATTCTGACATTGTACATACGCTCATTTTGCAGAGGATACTCTGGCAAAGTTTTTCCAGATTTCAGGTTTTGTCAATTATATAGTGGTCGATTTACTCCTTGATACACTTATTCATTGGTGTTTGGACTCTTCTAGCTCCATTATCATTCTATTCAGTTCTCTACCATCATGGCATCAGAGGTCTCAAGCACATCCGATAGATCAGGGTCTAGTGCTAGTATTCCGAGGAGGAGCTATAACTTGCAGGGCAAGGACCATTTTGAGATCCAAAAATTTGATGGCACAAACTTTGCTCTATGGAAGAATCATATTAAAGATGTGCTAATTCAAAAGAGGCAATGGAAACCAGTAAATGGAATTTCAAAGAAGCCTACTGACATGGATGAAGATGATTGGGATGAGTTAGATGAAATGGTCAGGTTTACCATTCGCTTGCACCTAGCAGATAATGTTTACTTTATAGTATTAGACTTTGAAAGTGCAGAGGAGCTTTGGAAGAAGTTATGCAATACATATGAAAAAGAGATGGCATCAAATAAAGTCTATCTGATGAGAAAATTATATGACCTTCGTATGAAGGACACAGACAGTGTTGTTGCTCATCTAAATGAGTTTCATGCTATATTCTCTCAGTTACAGGATCAAAAAATGGATATGGATAATTAAATGAAAGCAATATTTTTGTTATGCACCTTGCCATCATCATGGGATACGTTTTGCATAGCTATTAGCAATAGTGCACCTCGTAGTAAACTCGTCTATGATGACGTATGTGGAGCACTCTTAAGTGAGGAGATTCATAGGACATCTATGGTTGGCACTCAGAGTGGAGATGCATATAATGTTCGTGATTCTTACCAAGGAAAGAATCAGCAATGTGGCAGGAGCAAGAACAAGGAAAAGAACGGTCAATGGAATAAGAGTAGAAGTAAATCAAGGAAGAGGGATATTGAATGCCATTATTGTCATAAGAAAGGACACATGAAGAAAGGCTGTTATGCATTAAAGAATGCTAAAGGTAAAGGACAGAATGTTGATGGTGTTCCTTAGCTCATGTCACAGGTCCATGGTTCCATAGTTCCAATCATGTACAACATTAATTCTAGCAATCTTCCATATTGACAAAACATGAATATACCACAACTTAATCATACAGATGATGAGACAAAGATAGAGAAAGAATAGACGACATGTGTAAGGTGTTACGTAAGCCATCGCTTACTCATAGTATCATATATAACAATGTTCAATGTACAATGTGGGAGCAAAACTCTCAATCACTCTATGTGATGAGAAATAGATGAATGAGTGAATGTACAAATGTAACAAACATATTCAGATGTATGGGCAGTAATCTGAATATACATGAGATGTGTGACCTAATAAGTTATAGAAGATTGAATATGAGTGATTGAAAGAGGAAGGATCGGTGTGAAACTGATAATCAACAAACCCTCATCTAACCTTAGGCTATGGAAGACCCTAAGTTAGATACGTGTGTGAAAAAATCACATACTTAAAAAGTAGCAAAGAATGCTAAAAAGTTTGCTGCCTGAAATCCTCAAACTCATGTGAACACACCTTCTCAAACACCTCATCAAAATATGCATAAAGCATACATGTACTGTTTCTCTTGTACCTATGCTGAATAGGACTCCTCCTGATATGAATGCTACTGCTTCCATAAAATTCAAGTAGTACCTGTGTGCATAAAGAGAATATGTACCTGAATACTTAACATAAGATGTAAATCTTATGTTAACCACCATCCAATGTCTTTGAAGTAGCCCGACATCTTCTTGTAGAAGACAATCTTCAACCTAACATCTTCTTTGTAGAAGACAATCTTCAAATACACCATGTAGATGGTCGATCCTCACCATCAAGCTGCTAATGACCAAGTCTTCTTGCCATGAACAAGAGATAACCTCCTCTCCATGAGGTAGAGTGTGAGCACACCCTTCATCTTCTCCAAGAAGAATCATTAAGAAGAACTCCATAGCTGCTCCTCAACATGCTTCAAGTTAGCACCATGGCTGCCCCATGTGGCAGACGAAACACCACCTCTATTGAGGTCCAAGCTCCAAGCTTGTGTTGAACACTAGGTGAAGGATATCTTGAAGTGACCCCATGCACTTCTTATATAGTAGTTTGTTATCCCATGAAAAGCAATAATAAGCAATCGCTCAATGAAGCAATCGTACGTGATCGTAATCGAGAAACGCGGTCTTCGTCCGAATTCGTTACCTGCTGTCGTTGTTGAGTTTAATTTATGAAAAGCATGATATTAAAAATGATATATCGCGTTGTGCCGATCAGGGATTGAACCTTGGTCGATGATGTGAGAGGAAAACGTCCTAACCAATGCACGCATGCTTTTGGATGTAGTAGCACTCTTAAGAAAATCTTAATACGCTAAGCGCATGCGTCTTCTTGTAGAGCAACTAGGTCCCAACTCTACATATGTTGTTATACCTTAAAAATTTGACCAATAGAAGAATATTGTTTGACCAATAGGATATTGATTCCAACAATCCCCCCTGCAATGTCATATTGGTACAACCTGGACTGGATATGCAAACTATCAAAGCTGCATCCATTTGCAAATTGTCACAAGCTTCAAGCTTGTACTCCCGCACTTTAGAACTGTTTCTTCAAAAGTCTTCTTCAAAACTGAATTTGACTTTTCTTCAAAAATCTGAACTTGTTGAATATGAACCATACTACTTGAGAAAATATGCAAACTAGATATCCAATAGTGAACTCTTCAAGCAATCACTACTTGATAACAAATATAGCATGTACGGACTCTGCACCTGCTATCTCTTGTCTTCAAAAACCTGAAAACATACACTAGGATCCACATATTTGCATTTACCTTCCAAAAAGGTTTTTCAACGTACTTCTGCTGCGTCATGTAAATACACTAATCAAGAACTAAATCTTGGAACCTGTGACTGACAACTCACAACGTAGTGCATTATGCACACTGCTGGTTCATCTCTGACTGTACTCAAATCAAATCAACTCAACTCAATTGAAATCAATTGAAATATGAGTCAAAAATCTATGATGTCATGATGTCTTCATCCTTTAAATCCTTCATATCTCTTTCCTTCAGAACTTGGTATAAACATATATGTGCGCACTTCTGAAATATACCTTTCTGAAATATCAAGCTTCTCTTCAAATAGAACTCTGGATCCTTCTCCTGAACAGGAACATCCTAAAGGAACTTTCTCCAAACATTCTTCTTCTTCCTCCTTCTTTCAAAGCTGGAACATAAAGAGAACCTGACAAAGGAAATATAGGAATACCTGAAATAGGAATACCTATAAGTATGAATCTATATTCTTTTACATATGGCTTGAAAATAAGTCTTCATGTTTCATCACCCCCCTAGATGATTTAACACTAGTATCCAGTATTCTTCAAATATATCAAACTTTATGAAATCTGGAACGTCTTCTTCATAAATCTGATGTTCAGTGATCAATACCTGTATCTGGAACAAAAATTCTGAATCCTTTTTATTAGCATTGATCAGATGCCAATAGCTTTCCATGTCATTCCTCAGCTTTCCAAAATCTAAAATAAGGTTAGCTGATCCTAACATAACAAAACCTTGCTGAAAGCTTTATAGGATTCATAACCTTCAGTAACATAACAAATATCTTCTATCTCTCTGCAACACAAATCTGATAGAACCTGAATCTTTGACTTACTTCTTTCAATGTTTAAGAATCTTCTCAAATAAGGAGACAACTGACTCATAAATACTCAAGATCATATAAGATCATACAAGATCAATGATCTTCCTGTGTAGAATCTGCTATCATCAAACCTTCATGATTGAATGTTTGATTTATTACATGAATGTCTCTAAGTGTCCATGCTTCACAAAAAGTTGTAAAACTTTTCTTCAAACAAATCCTTCAAGGAATCTGCAATTCCTACTTGAAACATAAGTGGACAAACTTCTCACCTTGAGAACTCCAAAAGCTACAAGTTGATACTTCATAACTTTCATATTTTACCCGGGTGAAATGTGACACTACTTGCTTGACTTTCTTTTGGCTAACTCCACTTCTCTATCAAGTGATAGGATCTGATGGAACACCTTTTTGAATACAAACATGTATCCAAAAAACTAGACAATCATAAAAAGTAGATTCTCCATTGACTAGTACATCAACAAGACTAAATTTTCTGAAGTTTTCTGAAAATACTGAATATGAGGTAACCTTTTCCAAACATAAAACCTCAACCCAAGTCTTTAACATCTGCTACAAAACCCTTTTACCTCAAGAGTTAGATAAAGAAGAAATATACTTCTCTGCAACTTGTCATATAGGTAGCTCTGTATTGACACTTCAAGAATTCTTTGAGGGAATTTATAAGCTGCCTGCTTTGAAAGCTTCAACTAAAACATAACTCATACATATATGAGTCACAATATATTTCTGCTGCTTTTTCTTTCTCTCAATGCAATTCTTTGTCAAATCTACTAAATCATGACCAAGTGTAATGCAAAACAAGAAACTACTTTACTTTTGGATGTAGAAGGACTCCTATGCCCACTAGGTCCTTAGGTGACTCTCTTTACTTTGTCACTTTCATAGATGATGCTACTAGAAAAGTTTGGGTATATCCTATCAAATCCAAGGATGAGGTATTCCCTACTTTCAAAAAATGGCTTGCTTCAGTTGAGACTAAAAAAGGAACTAAGCTCAAGGCTTTACGTTCAAATCATGGGGTTAAATATATATATATATATATATATATATATATATATATATGTGTGTATCCATATACATGCATATATACATACACACACACATGTATATATATATGTGTGTGTATGGTGTCGATAGATACACATAAATACAACAAATAAAAACAATGCATAACATGCATTGTTGACGTGACAAAAGTATCCTCATCTATTTAAACACCATTTATGAGACAAAAGTATCCTCATCTTTTTAAAGACCATTTATGAGACCACCCAATGCCAAATTCTGTCTATTGAATTAAGCATGTATTTTTTGTCTCATCAAATTCACTACAAAGAAAAAGATCAAAAAAACAATGCATAACATACATTGTCGACGTGACAAAAATATCCTCATCTATTCAAACACCATTTAAGAGACAAAAATATCCTCATCTTTTTAAACACCATTTATGAGACCACCCAGTGCCAAATTCTGGCTCTATTGTATTAAGCATGTATTTTTTAATCTCATCAAATTCACTACAAAGAAAAAGATCAAAAGTAGAAGATAAAATATAGATTTCAATTTATATCTAAATTTATATATATGCCTATTTTAAGTGAACGAAACATAAGTATGAGTTACATGAGGCTCTCACTCTTTTTTTAAACTCAAAACTATGATGTATAATATAGTCATCGATATCACACTCTAGCCCTAGCCTACCTATGCATGTCCTAGTTAGTACTTCTGTTGTGCTTTCACTGGATAAATATAAACAAATAAAAATGAATAAAAACATGTGTTATAATATCATTTAAAATATTAAATTATAAAAAAAAACATGCCTCTAGGAAAGAGCTCTCTTCTTGCAACTAGAAAAGCATGTATACATGTGTATGTATACGTGTTTGTGTATGTGTATGCATGTGAGATATATGCATGTATGTGTATGTCTATGTATATGTGTGTGTGTGTATATGTGTGTGTATATGTATCTATGTGTGTCTTTGTATGTATGTGGATGTGTGTGTATGTGTGGAAGTGTTTATTCATGTGTATGTATGTGTATGTATGTGTATATGTGTATGTGTCTCTGCGTATATATGTATGTGTATGTGTGTGTATTTGTATGTGTGTATGTGTGTGTGTGTGCATATTTGTATGTATGTGTGTATCTGTGTGTGTGTGTGTGTTTGTAAGTATATGTAGATGTATGTGTGGAAGTGTTTATGATTGTGTATGTATGTGTACGCATGTGTGTATGTGTGTGTGTATGTGTGTGTGTGTAAGTGTAGGTGTATGTGTGTGTGTGTGTGTAAGTGTTCGAGTGTGTGTAAGTGTTCAAGTGTGTGTGTATATATGTATGTGCATGTGCATATTTGTATGTATGTGTGTATGTGCGTGTATGTGTTTGTATGTATATGTAGATGTATGTGTATGTGGAAGTGTTTATGCTTGTGTATGTATGTGTACACATGTGTATGTGTGTATGTGTGTGTATGTGTAGATGTATGTGTGTTTAAGTGTTCGAGTGTCTCTATGCGTATATGTATATGTATGTGTATGTGTGTGTATTTATACATTGTATGTATATGTGGTGTATGTGTGTGTGCATGTGTGTATGCATGTGTGTGTGTGTATGTGTATGTGTGTAGTGTGTGTTTTTTTTACATTATGTATATGTGCTGTATGTGTAAGTGTGTGTATGTGTGTGTGTATGCATGTGTGTATGTACGCATGTATGTGTGTGCATGTCTGTACGCATGTGTGTGTTTGTGTTTGTGCATATACATGTAATATACATGTATGTGTGTGTGCGTACGTGTATGTGTATACGTGAATTTGTATGCGTGCATATTTGTGTGTACGTGTACGTGTGTGAATTGTGTGTATGCATGTGTATTTGGTATTGAGTGTGTTTGTGTACGTGTGTGTATCCCGTTCAATACAACCATAAAATATAACGTTCCGTAAACTCTCCATAAACTCTCTGAAAAGGTTAGCCAATCAAGAAATGAAATTCTTCACGAATACTGACATATTAGATGTCATGCTGTGAATGTGGTTTTATGCATGATTTTACGTGCAATTACTGAGCTATTTAAGCTTCTATTCACTGAGTTATTAAAGCTTCTATTAACGTTCAAAATCGTTGGGATAGTGAGTGATAACTCGTACTAACTTTAGCATACCCTAGCATTGCGCATCGTAGGTGTAATAGCAGAACAATCGTACTATGTGCAGCGCGCTGCATGTGCATAATAGTTCACATTGATTGCTACTCCAGCCATTAGAACGTCGTGTTACACATTCGTAAACGACAGCGTCAAGTTACCCCCCCCCCCAAAAAAAATTCCACAATCGCACGCTCTGAAAGGCGAAAACCACAACATACAAAGTTGTCAGAAATTACGTACATGCGACTTTTAACATATAAAGAGAATCCAGATCATTCACACATATGAACAGTCTGAAATATGAGCAATCATCCCACATTTGCACGACCAAACAAACGCCATGAAAAATGTATATATGCATGCAAGAAGGATGGAAGTGTGTTCTTTAGACTCTTAAAAAATGCATGTAGTCATGTCCAAAACCATTGGAGCAGGTCACTCACCAGTTTGTGTAGCATCTCCCCAAGTCATGTATACATCTAACCTCGCAACATACGTCTGGACATACTAAGAACATGTTAACACATCAAGAACATGCTAGGAGCTTATGAGGAACATATGAAAGAATGTGTAATAAAAGAACATTCAACGCAATTGTGCACCATTACATCCCACATTTGTACACGATCAATAAACGATCGCCATGCAGACGTATAAATGCGTGAACGTCAAAACATAATCAATTAAGTTGTTAATTGCATGAACATCTCCAAGTATCCTAATCAATTAAGTTGTTAATTGCATGAACATCTCCAAGTATCCTACAGGCAAACAGAAAAGTGCACATAAATCTACCTTCACATTCAAAGTAGACATAATCAGAAAACTTAAGTGTGCAGAAAATCTCCAGGCATCCTACAGACAAACCGAAAAGTGCACATAAATCTACCTTCACATTCAAAGTAAACAAAATATGCGAACTAACTTGTGTAACAAACTTTGGTCAAACACAGACTTCAATCAACATACCATATACTACAACTTCGACAAAAGCCAAAAGGATAGCCGGACAGACTGCCAGGAGCACTATCAAATCCGATGTATCATCCCAAACGTAGCTCCAGAACAATGCAAGGGATAAAGCCACACACAACATAATGAAGGACCTAAAGCACATAATCAGATACAAGAACATATATCCATTCCCGAATTACATTAAGTGTCTGCCACGTGCTCAAAGGAAGTTAAGGAACCAACCAAAATCCAATCAAGGAAGACATAGCAAAAATAGACTAATCAGGCACTCAATATTGCGATAACAAGTTCGCTACTACAGAATAACATGGCTTTTCCAAATCACTGCTTACTTCTTTCTGAATACATGTAATGACCTTTGAAAACTATAGCTCAATGTTATTGAGAATGGCGACTGCCACTACCATCCCAGTGAATTAAAGCTGACCACAGTCGGCAATAACAACAGGCTTGGATGTTCGTCCTCCCGAGGAGCCAACCTTCTCAATAGCCTTAACAACCGACATACCTTCTATCACGCTTCCAAACACAACATGCTTCCCATCTAGCCAGGGGCAAGGTACTGTACAGAGGAAAAACTGAGATCCGTTGGTATTGGCACCAGCGTTGGCCATGGACAGAACACCTGGGCCGGTGTGCTTCCTCTGAAAGTTCTCGTCAGCAAACTTAGCACCATAGATAGACTCACCACCGGTTCCATCGCCACGCGTAAAATCACCACCCTGACACATGAAATTTGGAATGACCCTGTGGAACGTAGATCCCTTAAAGTGAAGAGGTTTTCCGCTTTTACCCACCCCCTTCTCGCCTGTGCACAACGCCCTAAAATTTTCAGCTGTCCGAGGAGTCGTATCCGCATAGAGCTCCATCACAATTCGTCCCGAAGGACTACCCCCGATGGAAATATCGAAGAACACCTTTGGGTTGGCCATGACTTCTGATAAACAAAAACACTATTCCAAATCGACAGCAGAGTTAATATGAATTCAAAAGCGGACATCAAGTACACATAGTACACCAAACATTACAAAAATATCAAAATCGGACGACAAAAAACTGCAAAGCCACGCCACACATTGCGGCTCTTCCGAAACCATACTTACTAAAGCTCATCTTTGTGGTTACAAACCGTGTTATTCACAGAATTCCGGAATTCAAGAGCAGGTACATGAATACTGTCAAAATCACCACGCAACCATGCAGCAGGAACACAGAACATACAAGAAAATCTGGCCACTGATGAGAATCTAAACACTACTAAGACCTCCAAAATGAATTCAGAAAAGCCTACAATACAAGTTTGTACGTAGAAGTAATTCTCCCGAAAACATCACAGACACCAGCAATTTCGTGCTAACAACTCGGCGATCTTACGAAACGGAAGTGTATGCTTACATAGAACTGAACATTACCTGCAGTTATGCTCAGCCGCGACAACGGCACAACAATGTTTCTCTAACCAGATACACAGCCAAGATGCCGCATGAAGATCGCGCCTCTGCTGGTTTATAGAATTCTACAAACCCTAACTCCGCAACTAACTATGGTTAAGTTACGCGATATTTTGTTTAGAAAATGTCTTTCAACGCACCCACGTCCGCTTACCAAGATGGTAGTCCCACCGAGTGGATTTCTTATTGCACTTATTTTCTCTTCATTATTATTGTGAACATTATGTAGCCTACGAGCCACACTTCAACTCCAAGAATTAGGGGGGTTTCACATAGAGACGGTGGAACATTGATAAAAATGAGTCAAGTTCCACCTGGAATTCTTAATAAATAATGGAGTGCCTTCACCATTGTATTCACATATAATGTAGCGTTTCCTCAATCACAATCTATCCCCAATCATAATCTTTCGATTACTCAGAAATAACAGTGGAGACAAGAACGCAGAGATTGCACAAGGTAAAACAAAATCTGATGCGGAAGAGTAGAACAAATATGACGCAGAGAAGGAAGAATTCTGATATTATAGATGTGAATCAATGGTTACAGTAGCTTTGGACAATAGCTTCTTGACGAAGCCTCTACCTCCCGACCACCCCCGAGCTATCACAATCGCATTCTCACTCGCACTCTCAATCACACTCTCACTCTCAATCACACTCTCAATCACAAGGTAATTCTCAGATTTCTGTGTGTCAACCATGTTGATGCGCAGGCCTTCTTATCTTTTTCCGTTTGATCGCAGCCGTGCTCCCCCAAAGAAGTGTGCGATCCACCAATTTAGAAAAAGTCGAGTTTCTCCAAAACTTTCGCAAAAAGCCATGCGATCGTAGTGTACTTCCTTTCTTTAGCATACCTATCAAAATTAGCAGAAAAACACCAAGAAGACATATCCGAAAACATACATAATTAGACATGGTGACACGTGAGCATGAGAATCACGGATTCGAATAGAATTAGACAAGCCCTCATTTTTTTTTTTAAGTGTTGGAAAAAAGGGCACTTTTCAAAGCCCTGTAACTCAAAATCAATGAGGAATTAGGTTAAAATTGTGAGAGACACTTTTATTCAATTTTTTGATCTGCACAATAGTGTTAGAGACGTCCGAGGTCCAAATCCACCTCTACATGCCACTTTTGAGCCCTGCAAGGTTTAAAATTCTAGAGAGAGTAAAATCAAGGCATTTTCTTACAATGAACTAAACGTAGGACCCTGAACGAGCTACTTAGAACATGATTCACAAAAATCTCACACAGGCACTTTTATTCTCTTCTACTTGCTCTACCTTTCCCTCATACAAAGTTTTCCTTAATTCTTTCATCTTCACCTTCAAAATCCCACTGGAAAACATGATGCAATTAAGGTCTAGAGAGAGAATATGAAACTTGTCAACCATAATTTTTTCCTACATGCATAAAATGACCTTTTATTTGTTCTAAGCATTATCGCCACAATGAAATTCAGAAAGTTCAAAATGAATTATTTCACTAGAAAAGAGGCCTATTACAATTCTTCCCCCCTTTAAAAACTCTGTCCTCAGAGTTGGAAAGAAGGATAATGTGTTAGAAAGTCATCTAAATTCACCCAACTCGAATCTTAAACTTCTCTTTGTACTCATCACAGATAAGCTATGCTTGTCACTTTCGTGTTGTCGGAAATTGTAGAACTCCATCTTCTTCTCCATATGGTAGTGTGGAGAAAAATAGCGTTTTTCAGCTTGTTCTCTGAATTCCTTCCATAGAACAGGACCAGAACGCGTTTGAGTCTGCATATATGACTTCCACCATAGCTTCGCGATCCCACGCAGATGCAGGATCCCAACTTTTGCCTTGGACTCTTCACTAAATTGTCGAAGATCAAAGAAATCCTCTAGTTCTTCAATCCATGCCTCAAGATCTTCACCACTCTTCTTCTCGCCATCAAAATCATTTAATTTTGCCTTCAAGAAGACTTGGTTAAGGGCAAACTCACCTGGTTCCATATCTTCAGAATTGCGTTTTAGTTTTTCGGAGGCACACTAGATGTTCCCGCACCTTCATCTATTTCATCGTTCAGCTCCACAAACAAATTTGTTGCTCCTTCTGGTTGCTTTCCCCCTCGTTCTTTGCGCAATTCACCAAGAAGCTTCTGAATAAGGTCCTCTTGTTCACGAACTTTTTGTGTTAGACCTTCCATCGTTCCCGCGGATTGATTCTGCTCTGATACCACTTGTAGCGTTTCCTCAATCACAATCTATCCCCAATCACAATCTTTCGATTACTCAGAAATAACAGTGGAGAGAAGAATGCAGAGATTGCACAAGGTAAAAGAAAATCTGATGCGGAAGAGTAGAACAAATATGACGCAGAGAAGGAAGAATTCTGATATTTTAGATGTGAATCAATGGTTACAGTAGCTTTGGACAATAGCTTCTTGACGAAGCCTCTACCTCCCGACCACCCACGAGCTATCACAATCGCATTCTCACTCGCACTCTCAATCACACTCTCACTCTCACTCTCACTTTCAATCACAAGGTAATTCTCAGATTTCTGTGTGTCCTCCGTGTTGATGCGCAGGCCTTCTTATCTTTTTCCGTTTGATCGCAGCAGTGCTCCCCCAAAGAAGTGTGCGATCCACCAACTTTAGAAAAAGTCGAGTTTCTCCAAAACTTTCGCAAAAAGCCATGCGATCGTAGTGTACTTCCTTTCTTTAGCATACCTCTCAAAAATAGTAGAAAAACACCAAGAAGACATATCCAAAAACATACATAATTAGACATGGTGACACGTGAGCATGAGAATCACGGATTCCAATAGAATTAGACAAGCCCTCGTTTTTTTTGTTTTTCTTTTTTTGAAGTGTTGGAAAAAACGGCAGTTTTCAAAGCCCTGTAACTCAAAAACAATGAGGAATTAGGTTAAGCTTGTGAGAGACACTTTTATTCAATTTTTCAATCTGCAGAATAGTGTTAGAGACGTCCGAGGTCCAAATCCACCTCCAAATGCCACTTTTGAGCCCTGCAAGGTTTAAAATTCTAGAGAGAGTAAAATCAAGGCATTTTCTTACAATGAACTAAACGTAGGACCCTGAACGAGATACTTAGAAAATGATTCACAAAAATCTCACACAGGCACTTTTATTCTCTTCTACTTGCTCTACCTTTCCCTCATACAGAGTTTTCCATAATTCTTTCATCTTCACCTTCAAAATCCCACTGGAAAACATGATGCAATTAAGTTCTAGAGAGAGAATATGAAACTTGTCAACCCAAAATTTTTCCTACATGCATAAAATGACCTAATTATTCGTTCTAAGCATTATCCCCACAATGAAATTCAGAAAGTTCAAAATGAATTATTTCACTAGAAAAGAGGCCTATTACAATTCTTCCCCCCTTTAAGAACTCTGTCCTCAGAGTTGGAAAGAAGGATAATGTGTTAGAAAGTCATCTAAATTCACCCAACTCGAATCTTCTACTGGGTATGAATGCCATTTCACCAAAATTTCTACTATAGATCTATTTCTAAGAAATCTTTCCTTCCTATCTAATATTATTTCCGGTTGAAGCTCAAAAGAGCCATCGTCTTTCAGCTTATAATTGTCCTGCAAAACATGAGCAACATTAGACACATATCTTTTAAGTAAGCTGACATGAAATACAGGATGCACATTTATATATTTAGGTAATTCCAGCAAATAAGCAAGAGATCCGATCTTTTTCAAAACTTTAAAAGGGCCTGCATATCGAGGAGAAAGTCTATGATCCTTCCCTAGCAACAAGTTAGATCGGTGAGGATTAACTTTAAGAAATACCATATCATCAACTTGGAATTCAAGTGGTCTTCTCTTTAAATCATAGAACTTCTTTTGTCTTTTCTGAGCTTCTCTTATATGTTTCTTAATTTTTCCAAGTTCTTCATCCATCTTATCAAGCATTTCTTTGGATACTTCTACTTTATTTGGAAAACCCAAAAACGAAGGTGGAGTCAAACAATTATAACCATACATAGCTTCAAACGGAGTCATTTTTATAGATGCATGCCATGCACTATTGTATGCAAACTCAACCAAGGGTAAATATTCACTCCAATTATCCTGCTTTTCATTCATATACATACGCAACATATCCTCAACTACCCTGTTAACCCTCTCGGTTTCCCCATCAGTTATTGGATGGAAAGCTCTACTCATACGAAGTTGAGTTCCAATGGATTCAAATGTCGCTTTCCAGAAGTTTGACATAAATCTAGAATCTCTATGAGAAATTATGCTTTTAGGCATTCCATGCAATCGAAATATTTCTTTTACAAAGATTCTTGCAACATTCAAAGCAGTATCAGTCTTTTTCATAGGAAAGAAGTGTGGCATCTTGGTAAGCCGATCGACTACAACAAATATGGTATCATGCTTACTTTTGGTCATAGGTAGCTTAGTGATAAAGTCCATAGAAATGGACTCCCACTTCTGATTTGGAACATCCAAAGGTTGAAGCATTCCTGGCATCCTCTTAAACTCAGATTTCACCTGTTGGCATTTCAAACATTCATTTACATATTTTCTAATATCCCGCTTCATACAGGGCCAAAAGTAAGAATACTTTGTTTTAACATATGTCCTTGAATAACCTGGATGTGCAGAAAAAGGTGCATCATGACAATCATGCAATATTTTAACTTTTAGTGGAGATTCAGAAGATAAGCATAGCCGATTGTAACAATACAACGTTCCATTCTGCAAATGAAATTTTTCCTCATACGTCGATCCCTTGTTCGCATTCAAAGCATTCAAATATAGATGCATAAAAAGGATCTTGTTTTATCTCTTCTTGAATTTGATTGAGAAAATCAGAATTTATTACAGAAACAAGATTACACAAAGGTCTCCGACTCAATGCATCAGCAACCTTATTTTCCTTACCAGCAAGATACTTAATGTCAAAATCATACTCGCTTAATAATTCAATCCAACGCTTCTGCCTGTTGTTAAGCAATGGTTGAGTGAAGATGTATTTTAGACTTTGATGATCTGTTTTCAATTCAAACTTAACCCCTAACAATAGATGTCTCCAATGCTTAAGTGCATGCACAACAGCAAGCATTTCAAAATCATGAGTAGGATAGTTAAGTTCATGCTTTCTTACTTTTCTGGACTCATATGCGACCACCCTGCCATCCTGTGAAATAACACAACCTATCTGACTACCCCTTGCATCACATGCAACCACAAAAGGCTTTCCCATTTCGGGTATTTTCAAAACAAAATTCTCAACGACTTATTGTTTCAATGTTTCAAATGATTTTTGACAGGCATCACTCCACGCAAATCCTACATTCTTTTTACTTAATTCGGTGAGGGGAGTAGCTATCTTAGAGAAATCCTAAATATGTGCTCTTTCATATTGTGCAAACCCAAGAAAATTTCTAACATCCCTCACAGTCTTACGAATCGGCCAATCAGCTATTGTTTTTACTTTATCTTCATCAATAAGGATTCCTTCTTTTGATATTACTCTTCCTAGATACACAAGTTTATCCTTAGCAAAGAAACACTTACTCTTTTTTCCATACAATTTGTTTTCTCTAAGAGTTTGCAAAGTCTTCTTGAGATGTACCGCATGCTCCGAATCATGTTTAGAGTACACAAATATATCATCAAGGAAGACTAAGATGAATTCATCTAGGTAATCGTGAAAAATATTATTCATCAAGCACATAAATGTGGCAGGAGCATTTGTTAAACCAAAAGGTAGAACCGTAAACTCATAGTGACCATATCGTGTTCGAAAAGCCGTCTTAGGAATATCCTCTGTTTTGATCCTAATTTGGTGATATCCAGATCTTAAGTCAATCTTTGTGAATACGGTCACTCCACTTAATTGACCTAATAAGTCATCTATGTGAGGGAGTGGATACTTATTCTTAATTGTTCTTTTATTCAACCCCCTATAGTCAATGCATAATCTGTAAGAGCCGTCTTTCTTCTTCAGAAATAAAATAGGCGCACCCCAAGGTGAGACACTCGGTTTTATTAAGCCTTTCTTCAAAAGATCATCTAATTGAATCTTAAGCTCCTTTAGTTCATCAATGTTAAATCTAAAGGGTGCTCTAGAATATGGTTCACTCCCTGGATATAGGTCAATGGCGTGGTCAATCTGCCTAGGTGGGGGTATACCAGGCAAGCCTTCTGGAAATACATCGGCATATTCTTTCAAGAGATTTCCTACGTAATCTCGAATATCGTCGTCATTACCTTCCTGATGCAGATTGTTCACATGCACTACAAATGTTTTGCAGCCATCACGTATACTTCTAATTATCTGCATAGCAGAGATAAGAGTAGGCTTAGGATTAAAGACATCACCTAGAATATGAATAGATTCACAGTGATCGTTCTTTGTTCACAATTAATTGTTGCAGAATTTTTAACTAACCAATCCATGCCTATGATTACATCACTCTGTTTCATGTCAATTACATGGAAGCTTCCAGAAAAGCGTCTATTAGAAAGAGTAAATTCAAGGTTTTCAACATATCCTTTCGTGTAGTGTAATCGTCCATTGGCCATCTCTACAGGTCTGGTTATCTGCATATTTAGGGCTATCCCTAGATTTTGTACCAATTTGAAAGATAGAAAACAATGGGTACTACCTGAATCGATCAAAAATCTGGTTTTATGCGCAGAAATCATACCCGGAATCGTGATTACAGAAACCTTTGGGAAAGAACTAACCACCATGCAACATAAAGTAGAGTCAGCGCACTTACCGCCATCATCTGCTTCCTCAATAATTGTACACTCCTCGATGATGTTTATCGCTTTTGATTGTACGTGTCGAAAGAGTGCCTTGTGTGGGCACTCATATGTCCAATGCCCTTGCTCCCCGCAACGAAAACACAGACCAAGTCTTTTTGCCCTCTCAATAAAATTAGGGTCTTCTTGCCACTCAATTGGTTGACGCCTCCTTTGATTTTCCACCGACCGAGCAGGGTTCTTACCTTGGTCGTTAGAAGATGGAGTTTTCTTTGAATTGTTCATGTTCATTGCAGCAGGTCCTTGTGGCCTATGTCCCGTTGCAATGAATCTGCTTCTATTTGCCTTTTGCAAATTGAACTTCTCCATCTTCTCAAAGTTCTCAGCCATCGCAACAGCATCAAGAAAATCGATGCATCTAGATCCCTTGACTTGATAGCGAAGTTCCTCACGAAGCCCTTCAATAAATTTACTCTTTAGAGCATTACCACTAACCTCTAATGCATATTTATGAAGACGTAGGAACTTCTCTTTGTACTCATCAACAGATAAGCTATGCTTGTCACTTTCGTGTTGTCGAAAATTGTAGAACTCCATCTTCTTCTCTATATGGTAGTGTGGAGAACAATAGCGTTTTTCAGCTTGTTCTCTGAATTCGTTCCATAGAACAGGACCAGAACGCGTTCAAGTCTGCATTTATGACTTCCACCATAGCTTCGCGATCCCACGCAGATGCAGGATCCCAACTTTTGCCGTGGACTCTTCACTTAATTGTCGAAGATCAAAGAAATCCTCTAGTTCTTCAATCCATGCCTCAAGATCTTCGCCACTCTTCTTCTCGCCATCAAAATCATTTAACTTTGCCTTCTTGAAGACTTGGTTAAGGGCAAACTCACCTGGTTCCATATCTTTAGAATTGCATTTTTGTTTTTTGCGAGGCACACCAGATGTTCCCGCTCCCTCATCTATTTCATCGTTCAGCTCCACAAACAAATTTGTTGCTCCTTCTGGTTGCTTTTCCCCTCGTTCTTTGCGCAATTCACCAAGAAGCTTCTGAATAAGCTCCTCTTGTTCACGTACCTTTTGTGTTAGACCTTCCATCGTTCCCGCGGATTGATTCTCCTTTGATACCACTTGTAGCGTTTCCTCAATCACAATCTATCCCGAATCACAATCTTTCGATTACTCTGAAATAACAGTGGAGAGAAGAACGCAGAGATTGCACAAGGTAAAAGAAAATCTGATGCGGAAGAGTAGAACAAATATGATGCAGAGAAGGAAGAATTCTGATATTATAGATGTGAATCAATGGTTACAGTAGCTTTGGACAATAGCTTCTTGACGAAGCATCTACCTCCCGACCACCCCCGAGCTATCACAATTGCATTCTCACTCGCACTCTCAATCACACTCTCACTCTCACTCTCACTCTCAATCACACTCTCAATCACAAGGTAATTCTCAGATTTCTGTGTGTCCTCCGTGTTGATGCGCAGGCCTTCTTATCTTTTTACGTTTGATCGCAGCCGTGCTCCCCCAAAGAAGTGTGCGATCCACCAAATTTAGAAAAAGTCGAGTTTCTCCAAAACTTTCGCAAAAAGCCATGCGATCGTAGTGTACTTCCTTTCTTTAGCATACCTGTCAAAAATACTAGAAAAACACCAAGAAGACATATCCGAAAACATACATAATTAGACATGGTGACACGTGAGCATGAGAATCACAGATTCGAATAGAATTAGACAAGCCCTCGTTTTTTTTTTTTAATTTATATTTACGGTGTTGGAAAAAACGGCACTTTTCAAAGCCCTGTAACTCAAAAACAATGAGGAATTAGGTTAAGCTTGTAATTTTATTCAATTTTTCGATCTGCACAATAGTGTTAGAGACGTCCGAGGTCCAAATCCACCTCCAAATGCCACTTTTGAGCCCTGCAAGGTTTAAAATTCTAGAGAGAGTAAAGTCAAGGCATTTTCTTACAATGAACTAAACGTAGGACCCTGAACGAGGTACTTAGAACATGATTCACAAAAATCTCACACAGGCACTTTTATTCTCTTCTACTTGCTCTACCTTTCCCTCATACAGAGTTTTCCTTAATTCTTTCATCTTCACCTTCAAAATCCCACTGGAAAACATGATGCAATTAAGGTCTAGAGAGAGAATATGAAACTTGTCAACCCAAAATTTTTCCTACATGCATAAAATGACCTATTTATTCGTTCTAAGCATTATCCCCACAATGAAATTCAGAAAGTTCAAAATGAATTTTTCACTAGAAAAGAGGCCTATTACAATTCTTCCCCCCTTTAAGAACTTTGTCCTCAGAGTTGGAAAGAAGGATAATGTGTTAGAAAGTCATCTAAATTCACCCAACTCGAATCTTCTACTCGGTATGAATGCCATTTAACCAAAATTTCTACTATAGATCTATTTCTAAGAAATCTTTCCTTCCTATCTAATATTATTTCCGTCTGCATATATGACTTCCACCATAGCTTCGCGATCCCACGCAGATGCAGGATCCCAACTTTTGCCTTGGACTCTTCACTAAATTGTCGAAGATCAAAGAAATCTTTTAGTTCTTCAATCCATGCCTCAAGATCTTCGCCACTCTTCTTCTCGCCATCAAAATCATTTAACTTTGCCTTCTTGAAGACTTGGTTAAGGGCAAACTCACCTGGTTCCATATCTTCAGAATTGCGTTTTTGTTTTTCGCGAGGCACACTAGATGTTCCCGCACCTTCATCTATTTCATCGTTCAGCTCCACAAACAAATTTGTTGCTCCTTCTGGTTGCTTTCCCCCTCGTTCTTTGCGCAATTCACCAAGAAGCTTATGAATAAGCTCCTCTTGTTCACGAACCTTTTGTGTTAGACCTTCCATCGTTCCCGCGGATTGATTCTGCTCTACGAATAATTAGGTCATTTTATGCATGTAATAAAAATTTTGGGTTGACAAGTTTCATATTCTCTCTCTAGACCTTAATTGCATCATGTTTTCCAGTGGGATTTTGAAGGTGAAGATGAAAGAATTAAGGAAAACTCTGTATGAGGGAAAGGTAGAGCAAGTAGAAGAGAATAAAAGTGCCTCTGTGAGATTTTTGTGAATCATGTTCTAAGTACCTCGTTCAGGGTCCTACGTTTAGTTCATTGTAAGAAAATGCCTTGATTTTACTCTCTTTAGAATTTTAAAACTTGCAGGGCTCAAAAGTGGCATTTGGAGGTGGATTTGGACCTCGGACGTCTCTAACACTATTGTGCAGATTGAAAAATTGAATAAAAGTGTCTCTCATAAGCTTGACCTAATTCCTCATTGTTTTTGAGTTACAAGGCTTTGAAAAGTGCCGTTTTTTCCAACATTAAAAAAAAAAAAAACGAGGGCTTGTCTAATTCTATTTGAATCCGTGATTCTCATGCTGACATGTCACCATGTCTAATTATGTATGTTTTCGGATATGTCTTCTTGGTGTTTTTCTGCTATTTTTGACATGTATGCTAAAGAAAGGAAGTACACTACGATCGCATGGCTTTTTGCGAAAGTTTTGGAGAAACTCGACTTTTTCTAAATTTGGTGGATCGCACACTTCTTTGGGGGAGGACGGCTGCGATCAAACGGAAAAAGATAAGAAGGCCTGCGCATCAACACGGAGGACACACAGAAATCTGAGAATTACCTTGTGATTGAGAGTGTGATTGAGAGTGAGAGTGTGATTGAGAGTGCGAGTGAGAATGCGATTGTGATAGCTCGGGGGTGGTCGAGAGGTAGAGGCTTCGTCAAGAAGCTATTGTCCAAAGCTACTGTAACCATTGATTCACATCTATAATATCAGAATTCTTCCTTCTCTGCGTCATATTTGTTCTACTCTTCCGCATAAGATTTTCTGTGCAATCTTCTAAGCATTATCCCCACAATGAAATTCAGAAAGTGCAAAATGAATTATTTCACTAGAAAAGAGGCCTATTACAATTCTTCCCCCCTTTAAGAACTCTGTCCTCAGAGTTGGAAAGAAGGATAATGTGTTAGAATGTCATGTAAATTCACCCAACTCGAATCTTCTACTGGGTATGAATGCCATTTCACCAAAATTTCTACTATAGATCTATTTCTAAGAAATCTTTCCTTCCTATCTAATATTATTTCCGGTTGAAGCTCAAAAGAGCCATCGTCTTTCAGCTTATAATTGTCCTCCAAAACATGAGCAACATTAGACACATATCTTTTAAGTAACTTGACATGAAATACAGGATGCACATTCAGATATTTAGGTAATTCCAGCAAATAAGCAAGAGATCCGATCTTTTTCAAAACTTTAAAAGGGCCTGCATATCGAGGAGAAAGTCTATGATCCTTCCCTAACAACAAGTTAGATCGGTGAGGATTAACTTTAAGAAATACCATATCATCAACTTGGAATTCAAGTGGTCTTCTCTTTAAATCATAGAACTTCTTTTGTCTTTTCTGAGCTTCTCTTATATGTTTCTTAATTTTTCCAAGTTCTTCATCCATCTTATCAAGCATTTCTTTGGATACTTCTACTTTATTTGGAAAACCCAAAAACGAAGGTGGAATCAAACAATTATAACCATACATAGCTTCAAACGGAGTCATTTTTATAGATGCATGCCATGCACTATTGTATGCAAACTCAACCAAGGGTAAATATTCAGTCCAATTATCCTGCTTTTCATTCACATACATACGCAACATATCTTCAACTACCCTGTTAACCCTCTCGGTTTCCCCATCATTTTGTGGATGGAAAGCTGTACTCATACGAAGTTGAGTTCCAATGGATTCAAATGTCGCTTTCTAGAAGTTTGACGTAAATCTAGAATCTCTATCAGAAATTATGCTTTTAGGCATTCCATGCAATCAAAATATTTCTTTTACAAAGATTCTTGCAACATTCAAAGCAGTATTAGTCTTTTTCATAGGAAAGAAGTGTGGCATCTTGGTAAGCCGATCGACTACAACAAATATGGTATCATGCTTACTTCTGGTCATAGGTAGCTTAGTGATAAAGTCCATAGAAATAGACTCCCACTTCTGATTTGGAACATCCAAAGGTTGAAGCATTCCTGGCATCCTCTTAAACTCAGATTTCACCTGTTGGCACTTCAAACATTCATTTACATATATTCTAATATCCCGCTTCATACAGGGCGAAAAGTAAGAATACTTTGATTTAACATATGTCCTTGAATAACCTGGATGTGCAGAAAAAGGTGCATCATGATAATCATGCAGTATTTTAACTTTTAGTGGAGATTCAGAAGATAAGCATAGCCGATTGTTACAATACAATGTTCCATTCTGCAAATGAAATTTTTCCTCATACGTCAATCCCCTGTTCGCATTCAAAGCATTCAAAATAGGTGCATAAAAAGGATCCTGTTTTATCTCTTCTTGAATTTGATTGAGAAAATCCGAATTTATTACAGAAATAAGATTACACAAAGGTCTCCGACTCAATGCATCAACAACCTTATTTTCCTTACCAGCAAGATACTTAATGTCAAAATCATACTCGCTTAATAATTCAATCCAACGCTTCTACCTGTTGTTAAGCAATGGTTGAGTGAAGATGTATTTTAGACTTTGATGATCTGTTTTCAATTCAAACTTAACCCCTAACAATAGATGTCTCCAATGCTTAAGTGCATGCACAACAACAAGCATTTCTAAATCATGAGTAGGATAGTTAAGTTCATGCTTTCTTAGTTTTCTGGACTCATATGCGACCACCCTGCCATCCTGTGAAATAACACAACCTATCTGACTACCCCTTGCATCACATGCAACCACAAAAGGCTTTCCCATTTCTGGTATATTCAAAACACAATTCTCAACGACTTTTTGTTTCAATGTTTCAAATGATTTTTGACAGGCATCACTCCACGCAAATCCTACATTCTTTTTAGTTAATTCGGTGAGGGGAGTAGCTATCTTAGACAAATCCTTAATATGTGCTCTTTCATATTGTGCCAACCCAAGAAAACTTCTAACATCCCTTACAGTCTTAGGAATCGGCCAATTAACTATTGTTTTTACTTTATCTTCATCAATAAGGATTCCTTCTTTTGATATTACTCTTCCTAGATACACAAGTTTATCCTTAGCAAAGAAACACTTACTCTTTTTTCCATACAATTTGTGTTCTCTAAGAGTTTGCAAAGTCTTCTTGAGATGTACCGCATGCTCTGAATCATCTTTAGAGTACACAAATATATCATCAAGGAAGACTAAGATGAATTATTCTAGATAATCGTGAAAAATATTATTCATCAAGCACATAATGTGGCAGGAGCGTTTGTTAAACCAAACGGTAGAACCGTAAACTCATAGTGACCATATCGTGTTCGAAAAGCCGTCTTAGGAATATCCTCTGTTTTGATCCTAATTTGGTGATATCCAGATCTTAAGTCAATCTTTGTGAATACGGTTGCTCCACTTAATTAACCTAATAAGTCATCTATGTGAGGGAGTGGATACTTATTCTTAATTGTTCTTTTATTCAACCCCCTATAGTCAATGCATAATCTGTAAGAGCCGTCTTTCTTCTTCTGAAATAAAACAGGCGCACCCCAAGGTGAGACACTCGGTTTTATTAAGCCTTTCTCCAAAAGATCATCTAATTGAATCTTAAGCTCCTTTAGTTCATCAATGTTAAATCAATAGGGTGCTCTAGAATATGGTTCACTCCCTGGATATAGGTCAATGGTGTGGTCAATCTGCCTAGGTGGGGGTATACCAGGCAAGTCTTCTGGAAATACATCGGCATATTCTTTCAAGAGATTTCCTACGTAATCTGGAATATCTTCGTCATTATCTTCCTGATGCAGATTGTTCACATGCACTACAAATGTTTTGCAGCCATCACGTATACCTCTAATTATCTGCATAGGAGAGATAAGAGTAGGCTAAGGATTAAAGACATCACCTAGAATATGAATAGATTCATCATTTAGCTTCACAGTGATCGTTCTTTGTTCACAATTAATTGTCGTAGAATTTTTAACTAACCAATCCATGCCTATGATTACATCACTCTGTTTCATCTCAATTACATGGAAGCTTCCAGAAAAGCGTATATTAGAAAGAGTGAATTCAAGGTTTTCAACATATCCTTTCGTGTAGTGTAATCGTCCATTGGCCATCTCTACAGGTCTGGTTATCTGCATATTTAGGGCTATCCCTAGATTTTGTACCAATTTGAAAGATAGAAAACAATGGGTACTATCTGAATCGATCAAAAATCTGGTTTTATGCGCAGAAATCATACCCGGAATCGTGATTATAAAACCTTTGGGAAAGAACTAACCACCATGCAACGTAAAGTAGAGTCAGCGCACTTACCGCCATCATCTGCTTCCTCAATAATTATACCCTCCTCGATGATGTTTATCGCTTTTGATTGTGCGGGTCGAAAGACTGCCTTGTTCGGGCACTCATATGTCCTATGCCCTTGCTCCCCGCAACGAAAACACAAAGCAAGTCTTTTTGCCCTCTCAATAAAATTAGGGTCTTGTTGCCACTCAATTGCTTGATGCCTCCTTTGATTTTCCATCGACCGAGCAAGGTTCTTACCTTGGTCGTTAGAAGATGGAGATTTCTTTGAATTGTTCATGTTCATTGCAACAGGTCTTTGTGGACTATGTCCCGTTGCAATGAATCTGCTTCTATTTGCCTTCTGCAAATTGAACTTCTCCATCTTCTCAAAGTTCTCAGCCATCCCAACAGCATCAATAAAATCGATGCATCCAGATCCCTTGACTTGATAGCGAAGTTCCTCGCGAAGCCCTTCAATAAATTTACTCTTTAAAGCATTACCACTAACCTCTAATGCATATTTTTGAAGACGTAGGAACTTCTCTTTGTACTCATCAACAGATAAGCTATGCTTGTCACTTTCGTGTTGTTGGAAATTGTAGAACTCCATCTTCTTCTTCATATGGTAGTGTGGAGAACAATAGTGTTTTTCAGCTTGTTCTCTGAATTCCTTCCATAGAAAAGGACGAGAACGCGTTCGAGTCTGCATATATGACTACCACCATAGCTTCGCGATCCCACGCAGATGCAGGATCCCAACTTTTGCCTTAGACTCTTCACTAAATTGTCGAAGATCAAAGAAATCCTCTAGTTCTTCAATCCATGCCTCAAGATCTTCGCCACTCTTCTTCTCGCCATCAAAATCATTTAACTTTGCCTTCTTGATGACTTGGTTAAGGGCAAACTCACCTGGTTCCATATCTTCAGAATTGCGTTTTTGTTTTTCGCGAGGCACACTAGATGTTCCCGCACCTTCATTATTTCATCGTTCAGCTCCACAAACAAATTTGTTGCTCCTTTTGGTTGCTTTCCCCCTCGTTCTTTGCACAATTCACCAAGAAGCTTCTGAATAAGCTCCTCTTGTTCACGAACCTTTTGTGTTAGACCTTCCATCGTTCCCGCGGATTGATTCTGCTCTGATACCACATGTAGCGTTTCCTCAATCACAATCTATCCCCAATCACAATCTTTCGATTACTCAGAAATAAGAGTGGAGAGGAGAACGCAGAGATTGCACAAGGTAAAAGAAAATCTGATGCGGAAGAGTAGAACAAATATGACGCAGAGAAGGAAGAATTCTGATATTATAGATGTGAATCAATGGTTACAGTAGCTTTGGACAATAGCTTCTTGACGAAGCCTGTACCTCCTGACCACCCCCGAGCTCACAATCGCATTCTCACTCGCACTCTGAATCACACTCTCACTCTCACTCTCACTCTCAATCACACTCTCAATCACAAGGTAATTCTCAGATTTCTGTGTGTCCTCCGTGTTGATGCGCAGGCCTTCGTATCTTTTTCCGTTTGATCGCAGCCGTGCTCCCCCAAAGAAGTGTGCGATCCACCAAATTTAGATAAACTCGAGTTTCTCCAAAACTTTCACAAAAATCCATGCGATCGTAGTGTACTTCCTTTCTTTAGCATACCTATCAAAAATAGTAGAAAAACACCAAGAAGACATATCCGAAAACATACATAATTAGACATGGTGACAGGTGAGCATGAGAATCACGGGTTCGAATAGAAGTAGACAAGCCCTCTTTTTTTTTGTTTCTTTTTAAGTGTTGGAAAAAACGGCACTTTTCAAAGCCCTGTAACTCAAAAACAATGAGGAATCAGGTTAAGCTTATGAGAGACTCTTTTATTCAATTTTTTTATCTGCACAATAGTGTTTGAGATGTCCGAGGTCTAAATCAACCTCCAAATGCCACTTTTGAGCCCTGCAAGGTTTAAAATTCTAGAGAGAGTAAAATCAAGGCATTTTCTTACAATGAACTAAACGTAGGACCCTGAACGAGGTACTTAGAACATGATTCACAAAAATCTCACACAGGCACTTTTATTCTCTTCTACTTGGTCTACCTTTCCCTCATATAGAGTTTTCCTTAATTCTTTCATCTTCACCTTCAAAATCCCACTGGAAAACATGATGCAATTAAGGTCTAGAGAGAGAATATGAAACTTGTCAACCCAAAATTTTTCCTACATGCATAAAATGACCTAATTATTCGTTCTAAGCATTACCCCCACAATGAAATTCAGAAAGTTCAAAATGAATTATTTCACTAGAAAAGAGGCCTATTACAATTCTTCCCCCCTTTAAGAACTCTGTCCTCAGAGTTGGAAAGAAGGATAATGTGTTAGAAAGTCATCTAAATTCACCCAACTCGAATCTTCTACTGGGTATGAATGCCATTTCACCAAAATTTCTACTATAGATCTATTTCTAAGAAATCTTTCCTTCCTATATAATATTATTTCCTGTTGAAGCTCAAAAGAGCCATCGTCTTTCAGCTTATAATTGTCCTGCAAAACATGAGCAACATCAGACACATATCTTTTAAGTAAGCCGACATGAAATACAGGATGCACATTTAGATATTTAGGTAATTCCAGCAAATAAGCAAGAGATTCGATCTTTTTCAAAACTTTAAAAGGGCCTGCATATCGAGGAGAAAGTCTATGATCCTTCCCTAGCAACAAGTTAGATCGGTGAGGATTAACTTTAAGAAATACCATCATCTGCTTCCTCAATAATTGTACCCTCCTCGATGATGTTTATCGCTTTTGATTGTGCGGGTCGAAAGACTGCCTTGTTCGGGCACTCATATGTCCGATGCGCTTGCTCCCCGTAACAAAAACACAGACCAAGTCTTTTTGCCCTCTCAATAAAATTAGGGTCTTGTTGCCACTCAATTGGTTGACGTATCGTTTGATTTTCCACCGACCGAGCAGGGTTCTTACCTTGGTCGTTAGAAGATGGAGTTTTCTTTGAATTGTTCATGTTCATTGCAACAGGTCTTTGTGGCCTATGTCCCGTTGCAATGAATCTACTTCGATTTGCCTTCTGCAAATTGAACTTCTCCATCTTCTCAAAGTTCTCAGCCATCGCAACAACATCAAGAAAATCGATGCATCCAGATCCCTTGACTTGATAACGAAGTTCCTCACGAAGTTGGACAATAGCTTCTTGACGAAGCCTCTACCTCCCGACCACCCCCGAGCTATCACAATCGCATTCTCACTCGCACTCTCAATCACACTCTCACTCTCACTCTCACTCTCAATCACACTCTCAATCACAAGGTAATTCTTAGATTTCTGTGTGTCCTCCGTGTTGATGCGCAGGCCTTCTTATCTTTTTCTGTTTGATCGCAGCCATGCTCCCCCAAAGAAGTGTGCGATCCACCAAATTTAGAAAAAGTCGAGTTTCTCCAAAACTTTCGCAAAAAGCCATGCGATCGTAGTGTACTTCCTTTCTTTAGCATACCTGTGAAAAATAGCAGAAAAACACCAAGAAGACATATCCGAAAACATACATAATTAGACATGGTGACATGTGAGCATGAGAATCACGGATTCGAATAGAATTAGACAAGCCCTCGTTTTTTTTTTTTTTTTTAAGTATTGGAAAAAACGGCACTTTTCAAAGCCCCGTAACTCAAAAACAATGAGGAATTAGGTTAAGCTTGTGAGAGACACTTTTATTCAATTTTTTGATCTCCACAATAGTGTTAGAAACGTCCGAGGTCCAAATCCACCTCCAAATGCCACTTTTGAGCCCTGCAAGGTTTAAAATTCTAGAGAGTAAAATCAAGGCATTTTCTTACAATGAACTAAACGTAGGACCCTGAACAAGGTACTTAGAACATGATTCACAAAAATCTCACACAAGCACTTTTATTCTCTTCTACTTGCTCTACCTTTCCCTCATACAGAGTTTTCCTTAATTCTTTCACCTTCACCTTCAAAATCCCACTGGAAAACATGATGCAATTAAGGTCTAGAGAGAGAATATGAAACTTGTCAACCCAAAATTTTTCCTACATGCATAAAATGACCTAATTATTTGTTCGAAGCATTATCCCGACAATGAAATTCAGAAAGTTCAAAATGAATTATTTCACTAGAAAAGAGGCCTATTACAATTCTTCCCCCCTTTAAGAACTCTGTCCTCAGAGTTGGAAAGAAGGATAATGTGTTAGACAGTCATCTAAATTCACCCAACTCGAATCTTCTACTGGGTATGAATGCCATTTCACCAAAATTTCTACTATAGATCTATTTCTAAGAAATCTTTCCTTCCTATCTAATATTATTTCCGGTTGAAGCTCAAAAGAGCCATCGTCTTTCAGCTTATAATTGTCCTTCAAAACATGAGCAACATTAGACACATATCTTTTAAGTAAGCTGACATGAAATACAGGATGCACATTTAGATATTTAGGTAATTCCAGCAAATAAGCAAGAGATCCGATCTTTTTCAAATCTTTAAAAGGGCCTGCATATCGAGGAGAAAGTCTATGATCCTTCCCTAGCAACAAGTTCGATCGGTGAGGATTAACTTTAAGAAATACCATATCATCAACTTGGAATTCAAGTGGTCTTCTCTTTAAATCATAGAATATCTTTTGTCTTTTTTGAGCTTCTCTTATATGTTTCTTAATTTTTCCAAGTTCATCCATCTTATCAAGCATTTCTTTGGATACTTCTACTTTATTTGGAAAACCCAAAAACGAAGGTGGAGTCAAACAATTATAACCATACATAGCTTCAAACGGAGTCATTTTTATAGATGCATGCCATGCACTATTGTATGCAAACTCAACCAAGGGTAAATATTCACTCCAATTATCCTGCTTTTCATTCACATACATACGCAACATATCCTCAACTACCCTGTTAAACCTCTCGGTTTCCCCATCAGTTTGTGGATGGAAAGCTGTACTCATACGAAGTTGAGTTCCAATGGATTCAAATGTCGCTTTCCAGAAGTTTGACGTAAATCTAGAATCTCTATCGGAAATTATGCTTTTAGGCATTCCATGCAATCGAAATATTTCTTTTACAAAGATTCTTGCAACATTCAAAGCAGTATCAGTCTTTTTCATAGGAAGGAAGTGTGCCATCTTGGTAAGCCGATCGACTACAACAAATATGGTATCATGCTTACTTCTGGTCATAGGTAGCTTAGTGATAAAGTCCATAGAAATAGACTCCCACTTCTGATTTGGAACATCCAAAGGTTGAAGCATTCCTGGCATCCTCTTAAACTCAAATTTCACCTGTTGGCACTTCAAACATTCATTTACATATTTTCTAATATCCCGCTTCATACAGGGCCAAAAGTAAGAATACTTTGTTTTAACATATGTCCTTGAATAACCTAGATGTGCAGAAAAAGGTGCATCATGACAATCATGCAGTATTTTAACTTTTAGTGGAGATTCAGAAGATAAGCATAGCCGATTGTTACAATACAATGTTCCATTCTGCAAATGAAATTTTTCCTCATACGTCGATCCCCTGTTCGCATTCAAAGCATTCAAAATAGGTGCATAAAAAGGATCCTGTTTTATCTCTTCTTGAATTTGATTGAGAAAATCAGAATTTATTACAGAAACAAGATTACACAAAGGTCTCCGACTCAATGCATCAGCAACCTTATTTTCCTTACCAGCAAGATACTTAATGTCAAAATCATACTCGCTTAATAATTCAATCCAACGCTTCTCCCTGTTGTTAAGCAATGGTTGAGTGAAGATGTATTTTAGACTTTGATGATCTGTTTTCAATTCAAACTTAACCCCTAACAATAGATGTCTCCAATGCTTAAGTGCATGCACAACAGCAAGCATTTCTAAATCATGAGTAGGATATTTAAGTTCATGCTTTCTTAGTTTTCTGGACTCATATGCGACCACCCTGCCATCCTGTGAAATAACACAACCTATCTGACTACCCCTTGCATCACATGCAACCACAAAAGGCTTTCCCATTTCTGTTATTTTCAAAACACAATTCTCAACGACTTTCTGTTTCAATGTTTCAAATGATTTTTGACAGGCATCACTCCACGCAAATCCTACATTCTTTATAGTTAATTCAGTGAGGGGAGTAGCTATCTTAGAGAAATCCTTAATATGTGCTCTTTCATATTGTGCCAACCCAAGAAAACTTCTAACATCCCTTACAGTCTTAGGAATTGGCCAATCAACTATTGTTTTTACTTTATCTTCAATAATAAGGATTCCTTCTTTTGATATTACTCTTCCTAGATACACAAGTTTATCCTTAGCAAAGAAACACTTACTCTTTTTTCCATACAATTTGTGTTCTCTAAGAGTTTGCAAAGTCTTCTTGAGATGTACCGCATGCTCCGAATCATCTTTAGAGTACACAAATATATCATCAAGGAAGACTAAGATGAATTCATCTAGGTAATTGTGAAAAATATTATTCATCAAACACATAAATGTGGCAGGAGCGTTTGTTAAGCCAAAAGGTAGAACCGTAAACTCATAGTGACCATATCGTGTTCGAAAAGCCGTCTTAGGAATATCCTCTGTTTTGATCCTAATTTGGTGATATCCAGATCTTAAGTCAATCTTTGTGAATACAGTCGCTCCACTTAATTGACCTAATAAGTCATCTATGTGAGGGAGTGGATACTTATTCTTAATTGTTCTTTTATTCAACCCCCTATAGTCAATGCATAATCTGTAAGAGCCGTCTTTCTTCTTCTGAAATAAAACAGGCGCACCCCAAGGTGAGACACTTGGTTTTATTAAGCCTTTCTTCAAAAGATCATCTAATTGAATCTTAAGCTCCTTTAGTTCATCAATGTTAAATCTATAGGGTGCTCTAGAATATGGTTCACTCCCTAGATATAGGTCAATGGCATGGTCAATCTGCCTAGGTGGGGGTATACCAGGCAAGTCTTTTGGAAATACATCGGCATATTCTTTCAAGAGATTTCCTACGTAATCTGGAATATCTTCGTCATTACCTTCCTGATGCAGATTGTTCACATGCACTACAAATGTTTTGCAGCCATCACGTATACCTCTAATTATCTGCATAGCAGAGATAAGAGTAGGCTTAGGATTAAAGACATCACCTAGAATATGAATAGATTCATCATTTAGCTTCACAGTGATCGTTCTTTGTTCACAATTAATTGTCGCAGAATTTTTAACTAACCAATCCATGCCTATGATTACATCACTCTGTTTCATCTCAATTACATGGAAGCTTCCAGAAAATCATCTATTAGAAAGAGTAAATTCAAGGTTTTCAACTTATCCTTTCGTGTAGTGTAATCGTCCATTGGCCATCTCTACAGGTCAGGTTATCTGCATATTTAGGGCTATCCCTAGATTCTGTACCAATTTGAAAGATAGAAAACAATGGGTACTACCTGAATCGATAAAAAATCTGGTTTCATGCTTAGAAATCATACCCGGAATCGTGATTACAGAAAACTTTGGGAAAGAACTAACCACCATGCAACATAAAGTAGAGTCAACACACATACCGCCATCATCTGCTTCCTCAATAATTGTACCCTCCTCGATGATGTTTATCGCTTTTGATTGTGCGCGTCGAAAGACTGCCTTGTTCGGGCACTCATATGTCCGATGCCCTTGCTCCCCGCAACGAAAACACAGACCAAGTCTTTTTGCCCTCTCAATAAAATTAGGGTCTTGTTGCCACTCAATTGGTTGACGCCTCCTTTGATTTTCCACCGGCCGAGCAGGGTTCTTACCTTGGTCGTTAGAAGATGGAGTTTTCTTTGAATTGTTCATTTTCATTGCAACAGGTCTTTGTGGCCTATGTCCCGTTGCAATGAATCTGCTTCTATTTGCCTTCTGCAAATTGAACTTCTCCATCTTCTCAAAGTTCTCAGCCATCGCAACAACATCAAGAAAATCGATGCATCCAGATCCCTTGACTTGATAGCGAAGTTCCTCACGAAGCCCTTCAATAAATTTACTCTTTAGAGCATTACCACTAACCTCTAATGCATATTTATGAAGATGTAGGAACTTCTCTTTGTACTCATCAACAGATAAGCTATGCTTGTCACTTTCGTGTTGTCGGAAATTGTAGAACTCCATCTTCTTCTCCATATGGTAGTGTGGAGAACAATAGCGTTTTGCCAGCTTGTTCTCTGAATTCCTTCCATAGAACAGGACCAGAACGCGTTCGAGTCTGCATATATGACTTCCACCATAGCTTCGTGATCCCACGCAGATGCAGGATCCCAACTTTTGCCTTGGACTCTTCACTAAATTGTCGAAGATCAAAGAAATCCTCTAGTTCTTCAATCCATGCCTCAAGATATTTGCCACTCTTCTTCTTGCCATCAAAATCATTTAACTTTGCTTTCTTGAAGACTTGGTTAAGGGCAAACTCACCTGGTTCCATATCTTTAGAATTGCGTTTTTGTTTTTCGCGAGGCACACTAGATGTTCCCGCACCTTCATCTATTTCATCGTTCAGCTCCACAAACAAATTTGTTGCTCCTTCTGGTTGCTTTTCCCCTCGTTCTTTGCGCAATTCACCAAGAAGCTTCTGAATAAGCTCCTCTTGTTCACGAACCTTTTGTGTTAGACCTTCCATCATTCCTGCAGATTGATTCTGCTCTGATACCACTTGTAGCGTTTCCTCAATCACAATCTATCCCCAATCACAATCTTTCGATTACTCAGAAATAATAGTGGAGAGAAGAACACAGAGATTGCAGAAGGTAAAAGAAAATCTGATGCGGAAGAGTAGAACAAATATGACGCAGAGAAGGAAGAATTTTGATATTATAGATGTGAATCAATGGTTAGAGTAGCTTTGGACAATAGCTTCTTGACGAAGCCTCTACCTCCCGACCACCCCCGAGCTATCACAATCGCATTCTCACTCGCACTCTCAATCACACTCTCACTCTCACTCTCACTCTCAATCACACTCTCAATCACAAGGTAATTCTCAGATTTCTGTGTGTCCTCCGTGTTGATGCGCAGGCCTTCTTATCTTTTTTCGTTTGATCGCAGCCGTGCTCCCCCAAAGAAGTGTGCGATCCACCAAATTTAGAAAAAGTCGAGTTTCTCCAAAACTTTCTTAAAAAGCCATGCGATCGTAGTGTACTTCCTTTCTTTAGCATACCTATGAAAAATAGCAGAAAAACACCAAGAAGACATATCCGAAAACATATATAATTAGACGTGGTGACACGTGAGCATGAGAATCACGGATTCAAATAGAATTAGACAAGCCCTCGTTTTTTTTTTCAAGTGTTGGAAAAAACGGCACTTTTCAAAGCCCTGCAACTCAAAAACAATGAGGAATTAGGTTAAGCTTGTGAGAGACACTTTTATTCAATTTTTCGATCTGCATAATAGTGTTAGAGACGTCCGAGGTCCAAATCCACCTCCAAATGCCACTTTTGAGCCCTGCAAGGTTTAAAATTCTAGAGAGAGTAAAATCAAGGCATTTTCTTACAATGAACTAAACGTAGGACCCTGAACGAGGTACTTAGAACATGATTCACAAGAATCTCACACAGGCACTTTTATTCTCTTCTACTTGCTCTACCTTTCCCTCATACAGAGTTTTCCTTAATTCTTTCATCTTCACCTTCAAAATCCCACTGGAAAACATGATGCAATTAAGGTCTAGAGAGAGAATATGAAACTTGTCAACCCAAAATTTTTCCTACATGCATAAAATGACCTAATTATTCGTTCTAAGCATTATCCCCACAATGAAATTCAGAAAGTTCAAAATGAATTATTTCACTAGAAAAGAGGCCTATTACAATTCTTCCCCCCTTTAAGAACTCTGTCCTCAGAGTTGGAAAGAAGGATAATGTGTTAGAAAGTCATCTAAATTCACCCAACTCGAATCTTCTACTGGGTATGAATGCCATTTCACCAAAATTTCTACTATAGATCTATTTCTAAGAAATCTTTCCTTCCTATCTAATATTATTTCCAGTTGAAGCTCAAAAGAGCCATCGTCTTTCAGCTTATAATTGTCCTGCAAAACATGAGCAACATTAGACACATATCTTTTAAGTAAGCTGACATGAAATAGAGGATGCACATTTAGATATTTAGGTAATTCCAACAAATAAGCAAGAGATCCGATCTTTTTCAAAACTTTAAAAGGGCTTGCATATCGAGGAGAAAGTCTATGATCCTTCCCTAGCAACAAGTTAGATCGGTGAGGATTAACTTTAAGAAATACCATATCATCAACTTGGAATTCAAGTGGTCTTCTCTTTAAATCATAGAACTTCTTTTGTCTTTTCTGAGCTTCTCTTATATGTTTCTTAATTTTTCCAAGTTCTTCATCCATCTTATCAAGCATTTCTTTGGATACTTCTACTTTATTTGGAAAACCCAAAAACGAAGGTGGAGTCAAACAATTATAACCATACATAGCTTCAAACGGAGTCATTTTTATAGATGCATGCCATGCACTATTGTATGCAAACTCAACCAAGGGTAAATATTCACTCCAATTATCCTGCTTTTCATTCACATACATACGCAACATATCCTCAACTACGCTGTTAACCCTCTCGGTTTCCCCATCAGTTTGTGGATGGAAAGCTGTACTCATACGAAGTTGAGTTCCAATGGATTCAAATGTCGCTTTCCATAAGTTTGACGTAAATCTAGAATCTCTATCAGAAATTATGCTTTTAGGCATTCCATGCAATCAAAATATTTCTTTTAAAAAGATTCTTGCAACATTCAAAGCAGTATCAGTCTTTTTCATAGGAAAGAAGTGTGCCATCTTGGTAAGGCGATCGACTACAAAAAATATGGTATCATGCTTACTTCTGGTCATAGGTAGCTTAGTGATAAAGTCCATAGAAATAGACTCCCACTTCTGATTTGGAACATCCAAAGGTTGAAGCATTCTTGGCATCCTCTTAAACTCAGATTTCACGTGTTGGCACTTCAAACATTCATTTACATATTTTCTAATATCCCGCTTCATACAAGGCCAAAAGTAAGAATACTTTGTTTTAACATATGTCCTTGAATAACCTGGATGTGCAAAAAAAGGGGCATCATGACAATCATGCAGTATTTTAACTTTTAGTGGAGATTTAGAAGATAAGAATAGCCGATTGTTACAATACAATGTTCCATTCTACAAATGAATATTTACCTCATACGTCGATCCCTTGTTCGCATTCAAAGCATTCAAAATAGGTGCATAAAAAGGATCCTGTTTTATCTCTTCTTGAATTTGATTGAGAAAATCAGAATTTATAACAGAAACAATATTACACAAAGGTCTCCGACTCAATGCATCAGCAACCTTATTTTCCTTACCAGCAAGATACTTAATGTCAAAATCATACTCGCTTAATAATTCAATCCAACGCTTCTGCCTGTTGTTAAGCAATGGTTGAGTGAAGATGTATTTTATACTTTAATGATATGTTTTCAATTCAAACTTGACCCCTAACAATAGATGTCTCCAATGCTTAAGTGCATGCACAACAGCAAGCATTTCTAAATCATGAGTAGGATAGTTAAGTTCATGCTTCTTCATCAATAAGGATTCCTTCTTTTGATATTACTCTTTTTAGATACACAATTTTATCCTTAGCAAAGAAACACTTACTCTTTTTTCCATACAAATTGTGTTCTCTAAGAGTTTGCAAAGTCTTCTTGAGATGTACCGCATGCTCCGAATCATCTTTAGAGTACACAAATATATCATCAAGGAAGACTAAGATGAATTCATCTAGGTAATCGTGAAAAATATTATTCTTCAAGCACATAAATGTGGCAAGAGCGTTTGTTAAACCAAAAGGTAGAACCGTAAACTCATAGTGACCATATCGTGTTCGAAAATCCGTCTTAGGAATATCCTCTGTTTTGATCCTAATTTGGTGATATCCAGATCTAAGTCAATCTTTGTGAATACAGTCGCTCCACTTAATTGACCTAATAAGTCATCTATGTGAGGGAGTGGATACTTATTCTTAATTGTTCTTTTATTCAACCCCCTATAGTCAATGCATAATCTGTAAGAGCCGTCTTTCTTCTTCTAAAATAAAACAGGTGCACCCAAGGTGAGACACTCGGTTTTATTAAGCCTTTCTTCAAAAGATCATCTAATTGAATCTTAAGCTCCTTTAGTTCATCAATGTTGAATCTATAGGGTGCTCTAGAATATGGTTCACTCCCTGGATATAGGTCAATGGCGTAGTCAATCTGCCTAGGTGGGGGTATACCAGGCAAGTCTTCTGGAAATACATCGGCATATTCTTTCAAGAGATTTCCTACGTAATCTGGAATATCTTCATCATTACCTTCCTGATGCAGATTGTTCACATGCACTACAAATTATTGCAGCCATCACGTATACCTCTAATTATCTGCATAGCAGAGATAAGAGTAGGCTTAGGATTAAAGACATCACCTAGAATATGAATAGATTCATCATTTAGCTTCACAGTGATCGTTCTTTGTTCACAATTAATTATCGCAAAATTTTTAACTAACCAATCCATGCCTATGATTACATCACTCTGTTTCATCTCAATTACATGGAAGCTTCCAGAAAAGCGTCTATTAAAAAGAGTAAATTCAAGGTTTTCAACATATCCTTTCGTGTAGTGTAATCGTCCATTGGCCATCTCTACAGGTCTGGTTATCTGCATATTTAGGGCTATCCCTAGATTATGTACCAATTTGAAAGATAGAAAACAATGGGTACTACCTGAATCGATCAAAAATCTGGTTTTATGCGCAGAAACCATACCCGGAATTGTGATTTGCGAAACCTTTGGGAAAGAACTAACCACCATGCAACGTAAAGTAGAGTCAGCGCACTTACCGCCATCATCTGCTTCCTCAATAATTGTACCCTCCTCGATGATGTTTATCGCTTTTGATTGTGCGGGTCTAAAGATTGCCTTGTTCGGGCACTCATATGTCTGATGCCCTTGCTCCCTCCAACGAAAACACAGACCAAGTCTTTTTGCCCTCTCAATAAAATTAGGGTCTTGTTGCCACTCAATTGGTTGACGCCTCCTTTGATTTTCCACCGGCCAAGCAGGGTTCTTACCTTGGTCGTTAGAAGATGGAGTTTTCTTTGAATTGTTCATGTTCATTGCAACAGGTCTTTGTGGCCTATGTCCCGTTGCAATGAATCTGCTTCTATTTGCCTTCTGCAAATTGAATTTCTCCATCTTCTCAAAGTTCTCAGCCATTGCAACAACATGAAGAAAATTGATGCATCCAGATACCTTGACTTGATAGCGAAGTTCCTCACGAAGCCCTTCAATAAATTTACTCTTTAGAGCATTACCACTAACCTCTAATGCATATTTATGAAGACGTAGGATCTTCTCTTTGTACTCATCAACAGATAAGCTATGCTTGTCACTTTCGTGTTGTCGGAAATTGTAGAACTCCATCTTCTTCTCCATATGGTAGTGTGGAGAACAATAGCGTTTTTCAGCTTGTTCTCTGAATTCCTTCCATAGAACAGGACTAGAACGCGTTCGAGTCTGCATATATGACTTCCACCATAGCTTTGCGATCCCACGCAGATGCAGGATCCCAACTTTTGCCTTGGACTCTTCACTAAATTGTCGAAGATCAAAGAAATCCTCTAGTTCTTCAATCCATGCCTCAAGATCTTCGCCACTCTTCTTCTTGCCATTAAAATCATTTAACTTTGCATTCTTGAAGACTTGGTTAAGGGCAAACTCACCTGGTTCCATATCTTCAGAATTGCGTTTGTGTTTTTCGCAAGGCACACTAGATGTTCCCGCACCTTCATCTATTTCATCGTTCAGCTCCACAAACAAATTTTTTGCTCCTTCTGGTTGCTTTTGCCCTCGTTCTTTGCGCAATTCACCAAGAAGCTTCTGAATAAGCTCCTCTTGTTCACGAACCTTTTGTGTTAGACCTTCCATCGTTCCCGCGGATTGATTCTGCTCTGATACCACTTGTAGCATTTCCTCAATCACAATCTATCCCCAATCACAATCTTTCGATTACTCAGAAATAACAGTGGAGAGAAGAACGCAGAGATTGCACAAGGTAAAAGAAAATATGATGCGGAAGAGTAGAACAAATATGATGCAGAGAAGGAAGAATTCTGATATTATAGATGTGAATCAATGGTTAGAGTAGCTTTGGACAATAGCTTCTTGACGAAGCCTCTACCTCTCGACCACCCCCGAGCTATCACAATCGCATTCTCACTCGCACTCTCAATCACACTCTCACTCTCACTCTCACTCTCAATCACACTCAATCACAAGGTAATTCTCAGATTTCTGTGTGTCCTCCGTGTTGATGCGCAGGCCTTCTTATCTTTTTCCGTTTGATCGCAGCCGTGATCCCCCAAAGAAGTATGCAATCCACCAAATTTAGAAAAAGTCGAGTTTCTCCAAAACTTTCGCAAAAAGCCATGCGATCGTAGTGTACTTCCTTTCTTTAGCATACCTGTCAAAAATAGCAGAAAAACACCAAGAAGACATATCCACAAAGATACATAATTAGACGTGGTGACACGTGAGCATGAGAATCACGGATTCAAATAGAATTAGACAAGCCCTCGTTTTTTTTTTTTAAGTGTTGGAAAAACCGGCACTTTTCAAAGCCTTGTAACTGAAAAACAATGAGGAATTAGGTTAAGCTTGTGAGAGACACTTTTATTCAATTTTTTGATCTGCACAATAGTGTTAGAGACGTCCGAGGTCCAAATCCACCTCCAAATGCCACTTTTGAGCCCTGCAAGGTTTAGAATTCTAGAGAGAGTAAAATAGTGGCATTTTCTTACAATGAACTAAACGTAGGACCTTGAACGAGGTACTTAGAACATGATTCACAAAAATCTCACACAGGCACTTTTATTCTCTTCTACTTGCTCTACCTTTCCCTCATACAGAGTTTCCTTAATTCTTTCATCTTCACCTTCAAAATCCCACTGTAAAACATGATGCAATTAAGGTCTAGAGAGAGAATATGAAACTTGTCAACCCAAAAATTTTCTTACATGCATAAAATGACCTAATTATTCGTTCTAAGCATTATCCCCACAATGAAATTCAGAAAGTTCAAAATGAATTATTTCACTAGAAAAGAGGCTTATTACAATTCTTCCCCCCTTTAAGAACTCTGTCCTCAGAGTTGGAAAGAAGGATAATGTGTTAGAAAGTCATCTAAATTCACCCAACTCGAATCTTCTACTGGGTATGAATGCCATTTCACCAAAATTTCTACTATAGATCTATTTCTAAGAAATCTTTCCTTCCTATCTAATATTATTTCCGGTTGAAGCTCAAAAGAGCCATTGTCTTTCAACTTATAATTGTCCTGCAGAACATGAGCAACATTAGACACATATCTTTTAAGTAAGCTGACATGAAATACAGGATGTACATTTAGATATTTAGGTAATTCCAGCAAATAAGCAAGAGATCCGATCTTTTTCAAACTTTAAAAGGGCGTGCATATCGAGGAGAAAGTCTATGATCCTTCCCTAGCAACAAGTTAGATCGGTGAGGATTAACTTTAAGAAATACCATATCATCAACTTGGAATTCAAGTGGTCTTCTCTTTAAATCATAGAACTTCTTTTGTCTTTTCTGAGCTTCTCTTATATGTTTCTTAATTTTTAAAAGTTCTTCATCCATCTTATCAAGCATTTCTTTGGATACTTCTACTTTATTTGGAAAACCCAAAAACGAAGGTGGAGTCAAACAATTATAACCATACATAGCTTCAAACGGAGTCATTTTTATACATGCATGCCATGCACTATTGTATGCAAACTCAACCAAGGGTAAATATTCACTCCAATTATCCTTCTTTTCATTCACATACATACGCAACATATCCTGAACTACCCTGTTAACCCTCTCGGTTTCCCCATCAGTTTGTGGATGGAAAGCTGTACTCATACGAAGTTGAGTTCCAATGGATTCAAATGTCGCTTTCCAGAAGTTTGACATAAATCTAGAGTCTCTATGAGAAATTATGCTTTTAGGCATTCCATGCAATCGAAATATTTCTTTTACAAAGATTCTTGCAACATTCAAAGCAGTATCAGTCTTTTTCATAGGAAAGAAGTGTGCCATCTTGGTAAGCCGATCAACTACAACATATATGGTATCATGCTTACTTCTGGTCATAGGTAGCTTAGTGATAAAGTCCATAGAAATAGACTCCCACTTCTGATTTGGAACATCCAAAGGTTGAAGCATTCCTGGCATCCTCTTAAACTCAGATTTCACCTGTTGGCACTTCAAACATTCATTTACATATTTTCTAATATCCCGCTTCATACACGGCCAAAAGTGAGAATACTTTGTTTTAACATATGTCCTTGAATAACCTGGATGTGCAGAAAAAGGTGCATCATGAAAAAGGTGGAGATTCAGAAAATAAGCATAGCCGATTGTTATAATACAATGTTCCATTCTGCAAATGAAAGTTTTCCTCATACGTCGATCCCCTGTTCGCATTCAAAGCATTCAATATAGGAGCATAAAAAGGATCTTGTTTTATTTCTTCTTGAATTTGATTGAAATATTCAGAATTTATTACAGAAACAAGATTACACAAAGGTCTCCGACTCAATGCATGAACAACCTTATTTTCCTTACCAGCAAGATACTTAATGTCAAAATCATACTCGCTTAATAATTCAATCCAACGCTTCTGCCTGTTGTTAAGCAATGGTTGAGTGAAGATGTATTTTAGACTTTGATGATCTGTTTCTAATTCAAACTTAACCCCTAACAATAGATGTCTCTAATGCTTAAGTGCATGCACAACAGCAAGCATTTCTAAATCATGAGTAGGATAGTTAAGTTCATGCTTTCTTAGTTTTCTGGACTCATATGGGACCACCCTGCCATCCTGTGAAATAACACAACCTATCTGACTACCCCTTGCATCACATGCAACCACAAAAGGCTTTCCCATTTCTGGTATTTTCAAAACACAATTCTCAACGACTTTCTGTTTCAATGTTTCAAATGATTTTTGACAGGCATCACTCCACGCAAATCCTACATTCTTTATAGTTAATTCAGTGAGGGGAGTAGCTATCTTAGAGAAATCCTTAATATGTGCTCTTTCATATTGTGCCAACCCAAGAAAACTTCTAACATCCCTTACAGTCTTAGGAATTGGCCAATCAACTATTGTTTTTACTTTATCTTCATCAATAAGGATTCCTTCTTTTGATATTACTCTTCCAAGATACACAAGTTTATCCTTAGGAAAGAAACACTTACTCTTTTTTCCATACAATTTGTGTTCTCTAAGAGTTTGCAAAGTCTTCTTGAGATGTACCGCATGCTCCGAATCATCTTTAGAGTACACAAATATATCATCAAGGAAGACTAAGATGAATTCATCTAGGTAATTGTGAAAAATATTATTCATCAAACACATAAATGTGGCAGGAGCGTTTGTTAAACCAAAAGGTAGAACCGTAAACTCATAGTGACCATATCGTGCTCGAAAAGCCGTCTTAGGAATATCCTCTGTTTTGATCCTAATTTGGTGATATCCAGATCTTAAGTCAATCTCTTAATTGACCTAATAAGTCATCTATGTGAGGGAGTGGATACTTATTCTTAATTGTTCTTTTATTCAACCCCCTAAAGTCAATGCATAATCTGTAAGAGCCGTCTTTCTTCTTCTGAAATAAAACACGTGCACCCAAGGTGAGACACTCGGTTTTATTAAGCCTTTCTTCAAAAGATCATCTAATTGAATCTTAAGCTCCTTTAGTTCATCAATGTTAAATCTATAGGGTGCTCTAGAATATGGTTCACTCCCTAGATATAGGTCAATGGCGTGGTCAATCTGCCTAGGTGGGGGTATACCAGGCAAGTCTTTTGGAAATACATCGGCATATTCTTTCAAGAGATTTCCTACGTAATCTGGAATATCTTCGTCATTACCTTCTTGATGCAGATTGTTCACATGCACTACAAATGTTTTGCAGCCATCACGTATACCTCTAATTATCTGCATAGCAGAGATAAGAGTAGGCTTAGGATTAAAGACATCACCTAGAATATGGATAGATTCATCATTTAGCTTCACAGTGATCGTTCTTTGTTCACAATTAATTGTCGCAGAATTTTTAATTAACCAATCCACTCCTATGATTACATCACACTGTTTCATCTCAATTACATGGAAGCTTCCAGAAAAGCGTCTATTAGAAAGAGTAAATTCAAGGTTTTCAACATATCCTTTCGTGTAGTGTAATCGTCCATTGGCCATCTCTACACGTCTAGTTATCTTCATATTTAGGGCTTTCCCTAGATTCTGTACCAATTTGAAAGATAGAAAACAATGGGTACTACCTGAATCGATAAAAAATCTGGTTTTATGCGCAGAAATCATACCCGGAATCGTGATTACAGAAACCTTTGGGAAAGAACTAACCACCATGCAACGTAAAGTAGAGTCAGCGCACTTACCGCCATCATCTGCTTCCTCAATAATTGTACCCTCCTCGATGATGTTTATCGCTTTTGATTGTGCGGGTCGAAAGACTGCCTTGTTCGGGCACTCATATGTCCGATGCCCTTGCTCCCCGCAACGAAAACACAGACCAAGTCTTTTTGCCCTCTCAATAAAATTAGGGTCTTGTTGCCACTCAATTGGTTGACGTATCGTTTGATTTTCCACCGACCGAGCAGGGTTCTTACCTTGGTCGTTAGAAGATGGAGTTTTCTTTGAATTGTTCATGTTCATTGCAACAGGTCTTTGTGGCCTATGTCCCGTTGCAATGAATCTGCTTCTATTTGCCTTCTGCAAATTGAACTTCTCCATCTTCTCAAAGTTCTCAGCCATCGCAACAGCATCAAGAAAATCGATGCATCCAGATCCCTTGACTTGATAACAAAGTTCCTCACGAAGTTGGACAATAGCTTCTTGACGAAGCCTCTACCTCCCGACCACCCCCGAGCTATCACAATCGCATTCTCACTCGCACTCTCAATCACACTCTCACTCTCACTCTCACTCTCAATCACACTCTCAATCACAAGGTAATTCTTAGATTTCTGTGTGTCCTCCGTGTTGATGTGCAGGCCTTCTTATCTTTTTCTGTTTGATCGCAGCCATGCTCCCCCAAAGAAGTGTGCGATCCACCAAATTTAGAAAAAGTCGAGTTTCTCCAAAACTTTCGCAAAAAGCCATGCGATCGTAGTGTACTTCCTTTCTTTAGCATACCTGTGAAAAATAGCAGAAAAACACCAAGAAGACATATCCGAAAACATACATAATTAGACATGGTGACATGTGAGCATGAGAATCACGGATTCGAATAGAATTAGACAAGCCCTCGTTTTTTTTTTTTTTTTTTTAAAGTATTGGAGAAAATGGCACTTTTCAAAGCCCTGTAACTCAAAAACAATGAGGAATTAGTTTAAGCTTGTGAGAGACACTTTTATTCAATTTTTCGATATGCACAATAGTGTTAGAGACGTCCGACGTCCAAATCCACCTCCAAATGCCACTTTTGAGCCCTGCAAGGTTTAAAATTCTAGAGAGTAAAATCAAGGCATTTTCTTACAATGAACTAAACGTAGGACCCTGAACAAGGTACTTAGAACATGATTCACAAAAATCTCACACAAGCACTTTTATTCTCTTCTACTTGCTCTACCTTTCCCTCATCCAGAGTTTTCCTTAATTCTTTCATCTTCACCTTCAAAGTCCCACTGGAAAACATGATGCAATTAAGGTCTAGAGAGAGAATATGAAACTTGTCAACCCAAAATTTTTCCTACATGCATAAAATGACCTAATTATTTGTTCTAAGCATTATCCCGACAATGAAATTCAGAAAGTTCAAAATGAATTATTTCACTAGAAAAGAGGCCTATTACAATTCTTCCCCCCTTTAAGGACTCTGTCCTCAGAGTTGGAAAGAAGGATAATGTGTTAGACAGTCATCTAAATTCACCCAACTCGAATCTTCTACTGGGTATGAATGCCATTTCACCAAAATTTCTACTATAGATCTATTTCTAAGAAATCTTTCCTTCCTATCTAATATTATTTCCGGTTGAAGCTCAAAAGAGCCATCGTCTTTCAGCTTATAATTGTCCTTCAAAACATGAGCAACATTAGACACATATCTTTTAAGTAAGCTGACATGAAATACAGGATGCACATTTAGATATTTAGGTAATTCCAGCAAATAAGCAAGAGATCCGATCTTTTTCAAAACTTTAAAAGGGCCTGCATATCGAGGAGAAAGTCTATGATCCTTCCCTAGCAACAAGTTCGATCGGTGAGGATTAACTTTAAGAAATACCATATCATCAACTTGGAATTCAAGTGGTCTCCTCTTTAAATCATAGAACTTCTTTTGTCTTTTCTGAGCTTCTCTTATATGTTTCTTAATTTTTCCAAGTTCATCCATCTTATCAAGCATTTCTTTGGATACTTCTACTTTATTTGGAAAACCCAAAAACGAAGGTGGAGTCAAACAATTATAACCATACATAGCTTCAAACGGAGTCATTTTTATAGATGCATGCCATGCACTATTGTATGCAAACTCAACCAAGGGTAAATATTCACTCCAATTATCCTGCTTTTCATTCACATACATACGCAACATATCCTCAACTACCCTGTTAACCCTCTCGGTTTCCCCATCAGTTTGTGGATGGAAAGTTGTACTCATACGAAGTTGAGTTCCAATGGATTCAAATGTCGCTTTCCAGAAGTTTGACGTAAATCTAGAATCTCTATCGGAAATTATGCTTTTAGGCATTCCATGCAATCGAAATATTTCTTTTACAAAGATTCTTGCAACATTCAAAGTAGTATCAGTCTTTTTCATAGGAAAGAAGTGTGCCATCTTGGTAAGCTGATCGACTACAACATATATGGTATCATGCTTACTTCTGGTCATAGGTAGCTTAGTGATAAAGTCCATAGAAATAGACTCCCACTTCTGATTTGGAACATCCAAAGGTTGAAGCATTCCTGGCATCCTCTTAAACTCAGATTTCACTTGTTGGCACTTCAAACATTCATTTACATATTTTCTAATATCTCGCTTCATACAGGGCCAAAAGTGAGAATACTTTGTTTTAACATATGTCCTTGAATAACCTGGATGTGCAGAAAAAGGTGCATCATGACAATCATGCAGTATTTTAACTTTTAGTGGAGATTCAGAAGATAAGCATAGCCGATTGTTATAATACAATGTTCCATTCTGCAACTGAAAGTTTTCCTCATACGTCGATCCCCTGTTCGCATTCAAAGCATTCAATATAGGAGCATAAAAAGGATCCTGTTTTATTTCTTCTTGAATTTGATTGAAAAAATCAGAATTTATTACAGAAACAAGATTACACAAAGGTCTCCGACTCAATGCATGAACAACCTTATTTTCCTTACCAGCAAGATACTTAATGTCAAAATCATACTCGCTTAATAATTCAATCCAACGCTTCTGCCTGTTGTTAAGCAATGGTTGAGTGAAGATGTATTTTAGACTTTGATGATCTGTTTCCAATTCAAACTTAACCCCTAACAATAGATGTCTCCAATGCTTAAGTGCATGCACAACAGCAAGCATTTCTAAATCATGAGTAGGATAGTTAAGTTCATGCTTTCTTAGTTTTCTGGACTCATATACGACCACCCTGCCATCCTGTGAAATAACACAACCTATCTGACTACCCCTTGCATCACATGCAACCACAAAAGGCTTTCCCATTTCTGGTATTTTCAAAACACAATTCTCAACGACTTTCTGTTTCAATGTTTCAAATGATTTTTGACAGGCATCACTCCACGCAAATCCTACATTCTTTATAGTTAATTCAGTGAGGGGAGTAGCTATCTTAGAGAAATCCTTAATATGTGCTCTTTCATATTGTGCCAACCCAAGAAAACTTCTAACATCCCTTACAGTCTTAGGAATTGGCCAATCAACTATTGTTTTTACTTTATCTTCATCAATAAGGATTCCTTCTTTTGATATTACTCTTCCTAGATACACAAGTTTATCCTTAGCAAAGAAACACTTACTCTTTTTTCCATACAATTTGTGTTCTCTAAGAGTTTGCAAAGTCTTCTTGAGATGTACCGCATGCTCGGAATCATCTTTAGAGTACACAAATATATCATCAAGGAAGACTAAGATGAATTCATCTAGGTAATTGTGAAAAATATTATTCATCAAACACATAAATGTGGAACGAGCGTTTGTTAAACCAAAAGGTAGAACCGTAAACTCATAGTGACCATATCGTGTTCGAAAAGCTGTCTTAGGAATATCCTCTGTTTTGATCCTAATTTGGTGATATCCAAATCTTAAGTCAATCTTTGTGAATACAGTCGCTCCACTTAATTGACCTAATAAGTCATCTATGTGAGGCAGTGGATACTTATTCTTAATTGTTCTTTTATTCAACCCCCTATAGTCAATGCATAATCTGTAAGAGCCATCTTTCTTCTTCTGAAATAAAACAGGCGCACCCCAAGGTGAGACACTCGGTTTTATTAAGCCTTTCTTCAAAAGATCATCTAATTGAATCTTAAGCTCCTTAAGTTCATCAATGTTAAATCTATAGGGTGCTCTAGAATATGGTTCACTCCCTAGATATAGGTCAATGGCGTGGTCAATCTGCCTAGGTGGGGGTATACCAGGCAAGTCTTTTGGAAATACATCGGCATATTCTTTCAAGAGATTTCCTAGGTAATCTGGAATATCTTCGTCATTACCTTCTTGATGCAGATTGTTCACATGCACTACAAATGTTTTGCAGCCATCACATATACCTCTAATTATCTGCATAGCAGAGATAAGAGTAGGCTTAGGATTAAAGACATCACCTAGAATATGGATAGATTCATCATTTAGCTTCACAGTGATCGTTCTTTGTTCACAATTAATTGTCGCAGAATTTTTAATTAACCAATCCATTCCTATGATTACATCACTCTCTTTCATCTCAATTACATGGAAGCTTCCAGAGAAGCGTCTATTAGAAAGAGTAAATACAAGGTTTTCAACATATCCTTTCGTGTAGTGTAATCGTCCATTGGGGATCTCTACAGGTCTAGTTATCTGCATATTTAGGGCTATCCCTAGATTCTGTACCAATTTGAAAGATAGAAAATAATGGGTACTACCTGTATCGATAAAAAATCTGGTTTTATGCGCAGAAATCATACCCGGAATCGTGATTACAGAAACCTTTGGGAAAGAACTAACCACCATGCAACGTAAAGTAGAGTCAGCGCACTTACCGCCATCATCTGCTTCCTCAATAATTGTACCCTCCTCGATGATGTTTATCGCTTTTGATTGTGCGGGTCGAAAGACTGCCTCGTTCGGGCACTCATATGTCCGATGCCCTTGCTCCCCGCAACGAAAACACAGACCAAGTCTTTTTGCCCTCTCAATAAAATTAGGGTCTTGTTGCCACTCAATTGGTTGACGTATCCTTTGATTTTCCACCGACCGAGCAGGGTTCTTACCTTGGTCGTTAGAAGATGGAGTTTTCTTTGAATTGTTCATGTTCATTGCAACAGGTCTTTGTGGCCTATGTCCCGTTGCAATGAATCTGCTTCTATTTGCCTTCTGCAAATTGAACTTCTCCATCTTCTCAAAGTTCTCAGCCATCGCAACAGCATCAAGAAAATCGATGCATCCAGATCCCTTGACTTGATAGCAAAGTTCCTCACGAAGCCCTTCAATAAATTTACTCTTTAGAGCATTACCACTAACCTCTAATGCATATTTATGAAGACGTAGGAGCTTCTCTTTGTACTCATCAACAGATAAGCTATGCTTGTCACTTTCGTGTTGTCGGAAATTGTAGAACTCCATCTTGTTCTCCATATGGTAGTGTGGAGAACAATAGCGTTTTTCAGCTTGTTCTCTTAATTCCTTCCATAGAACAGGACCAGAACGCGTTCGAGTCTGCATATATGACTTCCACTATAGCTTCGCGATCCCACGCAGATGCAGGATCCCAACTTTTGCCTTGGACTCTTCACTAAATTGTCGAAGATCAAAGAAATCCTCTAGTTCTTCAATCCATGCCTCAAGATCTTCGCCACTCTTCTTCTCGCCATCAAAATCATTTAACTTTGCCTTCTTGAAGACTTGGTTAAGGGCAAACTCACCTGGTTCCATATCTTCAGAATTGCCTTTTTGTTTTCCGCGAGGCACACTAGATGTTCCCGCACCTTCATCTATTTCATCGTTTAGCTCCACAAACAAATTTGTTGCTCCTTCTGGTTGCTTTCCCCCTCGTTCTTTGCGCAATTCACCAAGAAGCTTCTGAATAAGCTCCTCTTGTTCATGAACCTTTTGTGTTAGACCTTCCATCGTTCCCGCGGATTGATTCTGCTCTGATACCACTTGTAGCGTTTCCACAATCACAATCTATCCCCAATCACAATCTTTCGATTACTCAGAAATAAGAGTGCAGACAAGAACGCAGAGATTGCACAAGGTAAAAGAAAATCTGATGCGGAAGAGTAGAACAAATATGACGCAGAGAAGGAAGAATTCTGATATTATAGATGTGAATCAATGCTTACAGTAGCGTTGGACAATAGCTTCTTGACGAAGCCTCTACCTCCCGACCACCCCCGAGCTATCACAATCGCATTCTCACTCGCACTCTCAATCACACTCTCACTCTCACTCTCACTCTCAATCACACTCTCTATCACAAGGTAATTCTTAGATTTCTGTGTGTCGTCCGTGTTGATGCGCAGGCCTTCTTATCTTTTTCCGTTTGATGGCAGCCATGCTCCCCCAAAGAAGTGTGCGATCCACCAAATTTAGAAAAAGTCGAGTTCCTCCAAAACTTTCGCAAAAAGCCATGCGATCGTAGTGTACTTCCTTTCTTTAGCATACCTGTGAAAAATAGCAGAAAAACACCAAGAAGACATATCCAAAAACATACATAATTAGACATGGTGACATGTGAGCATGAGAATCACGGATTCGAATAGAATTAGACAAGCCCTCGTTTTTTTTTTTTTTAAGTATTGAAAAAAACGGCACTTTTCAAAGCCCTGTAACTCAAAAACAATGAGGAATTAGGTTAAGCTTGTGAGAGACACTTTTATTCAATTTTTCGATCTGCACAATAGTGTTAGAGACGTCCGAGGTCCAAATCCACCTCCAAATGCCACTTTTGAGCCCTGCAAGGTTTAAAATTCTAGAGAGTAAAATCAAGGCATTTTCTTACAATGAACTAAACGTAGGACCCTGAACAAGGTACTTAGAACATGATTCACAAAAATCTCACACAGGCACTTTTATTCTCTTCTACTTGCTCTACCTTTCCCTCATACAGAGTTTTCCTTAATTCTTTCATCTTCACCTTCAAAATCCCACTGGAAAACATGATGCAATTAAGGTCTAGAGAGAGAATATGAAACTTGTCAACCCAAAATTTTTCCTACATGCATAGAGACCTAATTATTTGTTCTAAGCATTATTCCGACGATGAAATTCAGAAAGTTCAAAATGAATTATTTCACTAGAAAAGAGGCCTATTCAATTCTTCCCCCCTTTAAGAACACTGTCCTCAGAGTTGGAAAGAAGGATAATGTGTTAGAAAGTCATCTAAATTCACCCAACTCGAATCTTCTACTGGGTATGAATGCCATTTCACCAAAATTTCTACTATAGATCTATTTCTAAGAAATCTTTCCTTCCTATCTTATATTATTTCCGGTTGAAGCTCAAAAGAGCCATCGTCTTTCAGCTTATAATTGTCGTTCAAAACATGAGCATAATTAGATACATATCTTTTAAGTAAGCTGACATGAAATACAGGATGCACATTTAGATATTTAGAGAATTCCAGCAAATAAGCAAGAGATCCGATCTTTTTCAAAACTTTAAAAGGGCCTCCATATCGAGGAGAAAGTCTATGATCCTTCCCTAGCAACAAGTTAGATCGGTGAGGATTAACTTTAAGAAATACCATATCATCAACTTGGAATTCAAGTGGTCTTCTCTTTAAATCATAGAACTTCTTTTGTCTTTTCTGAGCTTCTCTTATATGTTTCTTAATTTTTCCAAGTTCTTCCATCTTATCAAGCATTTCTTTGGATACTTCTACTTTATTTGGAAAACCCAAAAATGAAGGTGGAGTCAAACAATTATAACCATACATAGCTTCAAACAGAGTCATTTTTATAGATGCATGCCATGCACTATTGTTTGCAAACTCAACCAAGGGTAAACATTCACTGCAATTATCCTGCTTTTCATTCACATACATACGCAACATATCCTCAACTACCCTGTTAACCCTCTCGGTTTCCCCATGAGTTTGTGGATGGAAAGCTGTACTCATACGAAGTTGAGTTCCAATGGATTCAAATGTCGCTTTCCAGAAGTTTGACGTAAATCTAGAATCTCTATCGGAAATTATGCTTTTAGGCATTCCATGCAATCGAAATATTTCTTTTACAAAGATTCTTGCAACATTCAAAGCAGTATCAATCTTTTTCATAGGAAAGAAGTGTGCCATCTTGGTAAGCCGATCGACTACAACAAATATGGTATCATGCTTACTTCTGGTCATAGGTAGCTTAGTGATAAAGTCCATAGAAATAGACTCCCACTTCTGATTTGGAACATCCAAAGGTTGAAGCATTCCTGGCATCCTCTTAAACTCAGATTTCACATGTTGGCACTTCAAACATTCATTTACATATTTTCTAATATCCCGCTTCATACAGGGCCAAAAGTAAGAATACTTTGTTTTAACATATGTCCTTGAATAACCTAGATGTGCAGAAAAAGGTGCATCATGACAATCATGCAGTATTTTAACTTTTAGTGGAGATTCAGAAGATAAGCATAGCCGATTGTTACAATACAATGTTCCATTCTGCAAATGAAATTTTTCCTCATACGTCGATCCCCTGTTCGCATTCAAAGCATTCAAAATAGGTGCATAAAAAGGATCCTGTTTTATCTCTTCTTGAATTTGATTGAGAAAATCAGAATTTATTACAGAAACAAGATTACACAAAGGTCTCCGACTCAATGCATCAGCAACCTTATTTTCCTTACCAGCAAGATACTTAATGTCAAAATCATACTCGCTTAATAATTCAATCCAACGCTTCTCCCTGTTGTTAAGCAATGGTTGAGTGAAGATGTCTTTTAGACTTTGATGATTTGTTTTCAATTCAAACTTAACCCCTAACAATAGATGTCTCCAATGCTTAAGTGCATGCACAACAACAAGCATTTCTAAATCATGAGTAGGATAGTTAAGTTCATGCTTTCTTAGTTTTCTGGACTCATATGCGACCACCCTGCCATCCTGTGAAATAACACAACCTATCTGACTACCACTTGCATCACATGCAACCACAAAAGGCTTTCCCATTTCTGGTATTTTCAAAACACAATTCTCTACGACTTTTTGTTTCAATGTTTCAAATGATTTTTGACAGGCATCACTCCACGCAAATCCTACATTCTTTTTAGTTAATTCGGTGAGGGGAGTAGCTATTTTAGAGAAATCCTTAATATGTGCTCTTTCATATTGTGCCAACCCAAGAAAACTTCTAACATCCCTTACAGTCTTAGGAATCGGCCAATCAACTATTGTTTTTACTTTATCTTCATCAATAAGGATTCCTTCTTTTGATATTACTCTTCCTAGATACACAAGTTTATCCTTAGCAAAGAAACACTTACTCTTTTTTCCATACAATGTGTGTTCTCTAAGAGTTTGCAAAGTCTTCTTGAGATGTACCGCATGCGCCGAATCATCTTTAGAGTACACAAATATATCATCAAGGAAGACTAAGATGAATTCATCTAGGTAATCGTGAAAAATATTATTCATCAAGCACATAAATGTGGCAGGAGCGTTTGTTAAACCAAAAGGTAGAACCGTAAACTCATAGTGACCATATCGTGTTCGAAAAGCCGTCTTAGGAATATCCTCTGTTTTGATCCTAATTTGGTGATATCCAGATCTTAAGTCAATCTTTGTGAATACGGTCGCTCCACTTAATTGACCTAATAAGTCATCTATGTGAGGGAGTGGATACTTATTCTTAATTGTTCTTTTATTCAACCCCCTATAGTCAATGCATAATCTGTAAGAGCCGTCTTTCTTCTTCTGAAATAAAACAGGCGCACCCCAAGGTGAGACACTTAGTTTTATTAAGCCTTTCTTCAAAAGATCATCTAATTGAATCTTAAGCTCCTTTAGTTCATCAATGTTAAATCTATAGGGTGCTCTAGAATATGGTTCACTCCCTAGATATAGGTCAATGGCATGGTCAATCTGCCTAGGTGGGGGTATACCAGGCAAGTCTTTTGGAAATACATAGGCATATTCTTTTAAGAGATTTCCTACGTAATCTGGAATATCTTCGTCATTACCTTCCTGATGCAGATTGTTCACATGCACTACAAATGTTTTGCAGCCATCACGTATACCTCTAATTATCTGCATAGCAGAGATAAGAGTAGGCTTAGGATTAAAGACATCACCTAGAATATGAATAGATTCATCATTTAGCTTCACAGTGATCGTTCTTTGTTCAAAATTAATTGTCGCAGAATTATTAACTAACCAATCCATGCCTATGATTACATCACTCTGTTTCATCTCAATTACATGGAAGCTTCCAGAAAATCATCTATTAGAAAGAGTAAATTCAAGGTTTTCAACTTATCCTTTCTTGTAGTGTAATCGTCCATTGGCCATCTCTACAGGTCTGGTTATCTGCATATTTAGGGCTATCCCTAGATTCTGTACCAATTTGAAAGATAGAAAACAATGGGTACTACCTAAATCGATCAAAAATCTGGTTTCATGCGCAGAAATCATACCCGAAATCGTGATTACAGAAACCTTTGGGAAAGAACTAACCACCATGCAACATAAAGTAGAGTCAACACACTTACCGCCATCATCTGCTTCCTCAATAATTGTACCCTCCTCGATGATGTTTATCGCTTTTGATTGTGCGGGTCGAAAGACTGCCTTGTTCGGGCACTCATATGTCCGATGCCCTTGCTCCCTGCAACGAAAACACAGACCGAGTCTTTTTGCCCTCTCAATAAAATTAGGGTCTTGTTGCCACTCAATTGGTTGACGCCTCCTTTGATTTTCCACCGGCCGAGCAGGGTTCTTACCTTGGTCATCAGAAGATGGAGTTTTCTTTGAATTGTTCATTTTCGATGCAACAGGTCTTTGTGGCCTATGTCCCGTTGCTTTGAATCTGCATCTATTTGCCTTCTGCAAATTGAACTTCTCCATCTTCTCAAAGTTCTCAGCGATCGCAACAACATCAAGAAAATCGATGCATCCAGATCCCTTGACTTGATAGCGAAGTTCCTCATGAAGCCCTTCAATAAATTTACTCTTTAGAGCATTACCACTAACCTCTAATGCATATTTATGAAGACGTAGGAACTTCTCTTTGTACTCATCAACAGATAAGCTATGCTTGTCACTTTCGTGTTGTCGGAAATTGTAGAACTCCATCTTGTTCTCCATATGGTAGTGTGGAGAACAATAGCGTTTTTCAGCTTGTTCTCTTAATTCCTTCCATAGAACAGGACCAGAACGCGTTCGAGTCTGCATATATGACTTCCACCATAGCTTGGCGATCCCACGCAGATGCAGGATCCCAACTTTTGCCTTGGACTCTTCACTAAATTGTTGAAGATCAATAAAATCCTCTAGTTCTTCAATGCATGCCTCAAGATCTTCGACACTCTTCTTCTTGCCATCAAAATCATTTAACTTTGCCTTCTTGAAGACTATGTTAAGGGCAAACTCACCTGGTTCCATATCTTCAGAATTGCGGTTTTGTTTTTCGCGAGGCACACTAGATGTTCCTGCACCTTCATTTCTTTCATCCTTCAGCTCCACAAACAAATTTGTTGCTCCTTCTGGTTGCTTTCCCCCTCGTTCTTTGCGGAATTCACCAAGAAGCTACTGAATAAGCTCCTCTTGTTCACGAACCTTTTGTGTTAGACCTTCCATCGTTCCCGCAGATTGATTCTGCTCTGATACCACTTGTAGCGTTTCCTCAATCACAATCTATCCCCAATCACAATCTTTCGATTACTCAGAAATAAGAGTGGAGAGAAGAAAGCAGAGATTGCACAAGGTAACAGAAAATCTGATGCGGAAGAGTAGAACAAATATGACGCAGAGAAGGAAGAATTCTGATATTATAGATGTGAATCAATGGTTACAGTAGCTTTGGACAATAGCTTCTTGACGAAGCCTCTACCTTCCGACCACCCCCGAGCTATCACAATCGCATTCTCACTCGCACTCTCAATCACACTCTCACTCTCACTCTCACTCTCAATCATACTCTCAATCACAATTTAATTCTCAGATTTCTGTGTGTCCTCCGTGTTGATGCGCAGGCCTTCTTATCTTTTTCCGTTTGATCGCAGACGTGCTCCCCCAAAGAAGTGTGCGATCCACTAAATTTAGAAAATGTCGAGTTTCTCCAAAACTTTCGCAAAAAGCCATGCGATCGTAGTGTACTTCCTTTCTTTAGCATACCTGTGAAAAATAGAAGAAAAACACCAAGAAGACATATCCGAAAACATACATAATTAGACATGGTGACACGTGAGCATGAGAATCACAGATTCGAATAGAATTAGACAAGCCCTCGCTTAGTGATAAAGTCCATAGAAATAGACTCCCACTTCTGATTTGGAACATCCAAAGGTTGAAGCATTCCTGGCATCCTCTTAAACTCAGATTTCACCTGTTGGCACTTCAAACATTCATTTACATATTTTCTAATATCCCGCTTCATACAGGGCCAAAAGTAAGAATACTTTGTTTTAACATATGACCTTGAATAACCTGGATGTGCAGAAAAAGGTGCATCATGACAATCATGTAGTATTTTAACTTTTAGTGGAGATTCAGAAGATTAGCATACCGGATTGTTACAACACAGTGTTCCATTCTCCAAATGAAATTTTTCCTCATATGTCGATCCCCTGTTCGCATTCAAAGCATTCAAAATAGGTGCATAAAAAGTATCCTGTTTTATCTCTTCTTAAATTTGATTGAGAAAATCAGAATTTATTACAGAAACAAGATTACACAAAGGTCTCCGACTCAATGCATCAGCAACCTTATTTTCCTTACCAGCAAGATACTTAATGTCAAAATCATACTCGCTTAATAATTCAATCCAACGCTTCTGCCTGTTGTTAAGCAATGGTTGAGTGAAGATGTATTTTAGACTTTGATGATCTGTTTTCAATTCAAACTTAACCCCTAACAATAGATGTCTCCAATGCTTAAGTGCATGCACAACAACAAGCATTTCTAAATCATGAGTAGGATAGTTAAGTTCATGCTTTCTTAGTTTTCTGGACTCATATGCGACCACCCTGCCATCCTGTGAAATAACACAACCTATCTCACTACCACTTGCATCACATGCAACCACAAAAGGCTTTCCCATTTCTGGTATTTTCAAAACACAATTCTCAACAACTTTTTGTTTCAATGTTTCAAATGATTTTTGACAGGCATCACTCCATGCAAATCCTACATTCTTTTTAGTTAATTCGGTGAGGGGAGTAGCTATCTTAGAGAAATCCTTAATATGTGCTCTTTCATATTGTGCCAACCTAAGAAAACTTCTAACATCCCTTACAGTCTTAGGAATCGGCCAATCAACTATTGTTTTTACTTTATCTTCATCAATAAGGATTCCTTCTTTTGATATTACTCTTCCTAGATACACAAGTTTATCCTTAGCAAAGAAACACTTACTCTTTTTTCCATACAATTTGTGTTCGCTAAGAGTTTGCAAAGTCTTTTTGAGATGTACCGCATGCTCCGAATCATCTTTAGAGTACACAAATATATCATCAAGGAAGACTAAGATGAATTCATCTAGGTAATCGTGAAAAATATTATTCATCAAGCACATAAATGTGGCAGGAGCATTTGTTAAACCAAAAGGTAGAACCGTAAACTCATAGTGACCATATCGTGTTCGAAAAGCCGTCTTAGGAATATCCTCTGTTTTGATCCTAATTTGGTGATATCCAGATCTTAAGTCAATCTTTGTGAATACGGTCGCTCCACTTAATTGACCTAATAAGTCATCTATGTGAGGAAGTGGATACTTATTCTTAATTGTTCTTTTATTCAACCCCCTATAGTCAATGCATAATCTATAAGAGCCGTCTTTCTTCTTTTGAAATAAAACAGGCGCACCCCAAGGTGAGACACTCGATTTTATTAAGCCTTTCTTCAAAAGATCATCTAATTGAATCTTAAGCTCCTTTAGTTCATCAATGTTAAATCTATAGGGTGCTCTAGAATATGGTTCACTCCCTGGATATAGGTCAATGGCGTGGTCAATCTGCCTAGGTGGGGGTATACCAGGCAAGTCTTTTGGAAATACATCGGCATATTCTTTCAAGAGATTTCCTACGTAATTTGGAATATCTTCGTCATTACCTTCTTGATGCAGATTGTTCACATGCACTACAAATGTTTTGCAGCTATCACGTATACCTCTAATTATCTGCATAGCAGAGATAAGAGTAGGCTTAGGATTAAAGAAATCACCTAGAATATGAATAGATTCATCATTTAGCTTCACAATGATCGTTCTTTGTTCACAATTAATTGTCGCAGAATTTTTAATTAACCAATCCATGCCTATGATTACATCACTCTGTTTCATCTCAATTACATGGAAGCTTCCAGAAAAGCATCTATTAGAAAGAGTAAATTCAAGGTTTTCAACATATCCTTTCGTGTAGTGTAATCGTCCATTGGCCATCTCTACAGGTCTGGTTATCTGCATATTTAGGGCTATCCCTAGATTCTGTACCAATTTGAAAGATAGAAAACAATGGGTACTACTTGAATCGATCAAAAATCTGGTTTTATGCGCAGAAATCATACCCGAAATCGTGATTAAAGAAACCTTTGGGAAAGAACTAACCACCATGCAACGTAAAGTAGAATTAGCGCACTTACCGCCATCATTTGCTTCCTCAATAATTGTACCCTCCTCGATGATGTTTATCGCTTTTGATTGTGCGGGTCGAAAGACTGCCTTGTTCGGGCACTCATATGTCCGATGCCCTTGCTCCCCGCAACGAAAACACAGACCAAGTATTTTTGCCCTCTCAATAAAATTAGGGTCTCGTTGCCACTCAATTGGTTGACGCCTCCTTTGATTTTCCACCGACCGAGCAGGTTCTTACCTTGGTCGTTAGAAGATGGAGTTTTCTTTGAATTGTTCATGTTCATTGCAACAGGTCTTTGTGGCCTATGTCCCGTTGCAATGAATCTGCTTCTATTTGCCTTCTGCAGATTGAACTTCTCCATCTTCTCAAAGTTCTCAGCGATCGCAACAACATCAAGAAAGTCGAGGCATCCAGATTCCTTGACTTGATAGCGAAGTTCCTCACGAAGCCCTTCAATAAATTTACTCTTTAGAGCATTACCACTAACCTCTAATGCATATTTATGAAGACGTAGGAACTTCTCTTTGTACTCATCAACAGATAAGCTATGCTTGTCACTTTCGTGTTGTTGGAAATTGTAGAACTCCATCTTGTTCTCCATATGGTAGTGTGGAGAACAATAGCGTTTTTCAGCTTGTTCTCTGAATTCCTTCCATAGAACAGGACCAAAACGCGTTCGAGTCTGCATATATGACTTCCACCATAGCTTCGCGATCCCACGCAGATGCAGGATCCCAACTTTTGCCTTGGAATCTTCACTAAATTGTCGAAGATCAAAGAAATCCTCTAGTTCTTCAATCCATGCCTCAAGATCTTCGCCACTCTTCTTCTCGCCATCAAAATCATTTAACTTTGCCTTCTTGAAGACTTGGTTAAGGGCAAACTCACCTGGTTCCATATCTTCAGAATTGCGTTTTTGTTTTTCGCGAGGCACACTAGATGTTCCCGCACCTTTATCTATTTCATCGTTCAAATCCACAAACAAATTTGTTGCTCCTTCTGGTTGCTTTCCCCCTCGTTCTTTGCGCAATTCACCAAGAAGCTTTTGAATAAGCTCCTCTTGTTCACGAACCTCTTGTGTTAGACCTTCCATCGTTCCCACGGATTGATTCTGCTCTGATACCACTTGTAGCGTTTCCTCAATCACAATCTATCCCCAATCACAATCTTTCGATTACTCAGAAATAAGAGTGGAGAGAAGAACGCAGAGATTGCACAAGGTAGAAGAAAATCTGATGCGGAAGAGTAGAACAAATATGATGCAGAGAAGGAAGAATTCTGATATTATAGATGTGAATCAATGGTTACAGTAGCTTTGGACAATAGCTTCTTGACGAAGCCTGTGTGAAGAGCGATGGTGGATGCAATCCAAAGATGAGTAGGTGCCGCTACAGCCAGCTTCACACCAGCCAACTGAGACTTCATAGTTGATTAGTAGACCCTTTGAGCTTCCTAAATCCACCAAAATATCAGCCAAGTACTTTGGAACATGTATCCCAAAAGTTTAAGTCAAGACAGACTAGTTGCGAAATGATGAGCTCCCAAAACTTGCTATTTTTGGACATACATCTGCTAGAAAAAATGAACAGTGCTCTCAACCTGGTAGGAATTTGAAAAATTCCTTTTGGGTATAGCAAATAGACTTAGCAAGCTTCCCACTCCAAGTTAAAACGCTTCAAATGATGGACTGAGCACTGAGAACAAGATTTATCAATTTCTGGAACATGCCCACCATTCTCGGGGCTCTGCAGAGACAAACCAGTGAGCAGTAAAATGCAGATATCTCCAAAACTATAAGTTCAATGACCTTGAAAATTGATATGCAGAAACTAGACAGTACGAGCTATCTAACACATGTTAAATAACTGAAAAAAGATCAGTACAACTCGAGATATGACCTTCTGAAGGTACTGCTCTGAGTGAGTATAACAGAGAACAAAACAGAGAAGTAGATGATGATAAATGTATATATTCACATATGTTTACAACCACATTGGCAATGAATCTTTGCACAATGGGAGTAGAATGATAGAGCTATGGAGTAAGCTCTTCAATCTCTACAAAATGACATGAAGTGGTCACGTACAAGGCTTGCTAATCGCCTCTTCCTTCTTGCTCTTTTTATAGCTATTCTTGGAGGGAGTTTTGAATTCGAATTCGAATGGCTCCACCTAAAAGTGATTCCCAAAGTTAGGAGATATTCCCTCAGCTCAAAATTCGTGATTTTGGTAGTTAAAGCCACAAATTTGCTTTTACATCATGCATGATGTAAGCCATTCTTTTCCTGTTTTCTTTTTTCATTTACAAGAGATAAAATGAACTCTTTTACAAGAGGTGTTCACATGACTACTCATGTGACTTACAAATGAGGATGATATCAAACATATCAAGCATGTAGGCTTGGGTAAAATGCACCAATAGCTCCCCCTCAAGCCTAACATGCTTGGCCTTCAAATAAGTCTTCAATTGTCCTTGATTTCATGCAAACCAATCATCAACTTGAATCTACTTAATTTTGTACCATCAAGAGCTTTAGTCAACATGTCGGCACATTGCATATCTGTAGAGACATAGGATAGTTGAATATCCTTGCTCATTAGCTTCTCCCTTACATAATGGTAGTGGACTTCAATATGCTTGGTTACCGGGTTAGCTACTAGATGTAGTGAGCTTGTGTTGTCACCAAAAATGTGAGGTGTTGAAGAATGAAGTCCAAGATCTGTGTACAAAGACTTTAACCACATGATTTCTTGAGTTGCATTAGCCAAACCTCTATATTCCGCTTCAGTAGAAGATAATGCCACGGTTGGTTGCTTCTTCGATGACTAAGAAATGATTTTTGAACCTGCAAATGATATATACCCTGATGTGCTTCTTCTATCATCTTTAGATCCGGCCCAATCTGCATCTGAGTAGACCTTTAGCTCAATATCTGAAGTAAATGAATAAAACAAACCTTCATTCAGGGTCCCCTTTAGGTACTTGAGGACTCTCTTGGCCGCTTCCATATGTGGTCTTCTCAGCTTATGCATAAACTGACTCAATATGCTAACACTATAGCATATATCCACCCTTGTGAGTGTTGCATAGTTGAAACTTCCGACCAAGCTTTGATAGCTTGTGATGTCTTCAATTGGCTCTCCTTCATAAGCACTAAGCTTATGATTTTGCTCCATAGGTGTACCTGCACACTTGGTATTTTCCATCTTGAACTTGACGAGCATGTCATGGACATACTTCCTTTGTGTGATGTATATACCTGAATCTGTGTAGATCAACTCCAATCCAAGAAAATAAGTGAGTGGTCCGAGGTCACTTATTTTGAACTCCTCCTTCATTTGAGTCTTTACCTGTTTGATTCCTTCAAGATCATTTTCTGTGATAATAATATCATCAACATACACACATAAATAGATCACTTCAGATCCACTCTTTATGAACAAAGAGGTATCCGCCTTGCTAGCTTTGAATCCTTGGTCCTGCAAATAAGTCACCAATTTGAAATTCCAAGCTCTTGGAGCTTGCTTCAATCCATACAAAGCTTTCTTTAGTTTGCATACATATTTAGGATGATGTGCATCCTCATATCCAGGAGGTTGTGCCATATACACTTCCTCAGTAATCCATCCATTCAAGAAAGCATTCTTTACATCAAGTTGATAAAGATTCCAATTTCTAGATGCAGCAAGACTAATGAGAACCCTAATTGTAGGCATTTTTGCAACAGGAGAGAAAGTCTCCTCATAATCAATACCATGGGTTTGAGCAAACCCTTTGGCAACTAACCTTGCTTTGTGTCTATTTATACTTCCATCTGGATTCCTCTTGATTTTGTATATCCATCGAGATCCGATTACCTTCATAGATGGCTTGTTAGGTACAAGCTCCCAGGGTCATTCTCCTTCAAGGCTTCCATTTCTTCATCCATTGCATCTCTCCAAGCTTTCTTGCTTTGTGCTTCTTCAAATGTGGTAGGTTCTTCATTGGTTGAATCCTTTGCAATGTAGATTGAGTGCTTGGTGACCAAAGAAGTATCATAACCAAACCTCTCTGGTTCCTTCTTCTCCCTTGAAGACATTCTAAGTGGTTGATGTGAGCTCTCGGGTCCATATGTAGCATCCTGCATCTTTGCTTTTCCTTTGTTCTTCCATAGCTTTAGTCTTTCCAAGTCTTCTAGGTCAATCTCCGAATCACTTTCTTCAATCTGCTTTGGCTCCTTTGGTTGAAGTGATGGAAAATCTTCATCCAAGTCATATGGCAGCTTCACTTTCCTGTCATCATCAAACCATGATTTGTTTTCATAAAAAATTACATCTCTACTCACAGAAAATCCTTTATTGGTTGGATTGTACAATCTATATCCTTTTTGGTTTTGATCATAACCAATGAATACGCACTTCTCTGCCTTGGGATCCAATTTCCCTCTTACTTGAGAAGGAATGTGAGCATAGGCTAAGCATCCAAAGATTTTGCAATGCTCTAGACTAGGTCTTCTTCCATTCCACACTTCATATGGAGTGGTTCCATCTAGTGACTTAGATGGAAGTCTATTTATGAGATATGTGGCTGTCGACACAACCTCTGCCCATAGGTAGTTCGGCAATCCCTTTTCGTTGAGCATGGACCTTGCAGCTTCGATAATAACTTTGTTCCTCCTCTCTGCTACACCATTGAGTTCGGGTGTATACCTTGTAGTGACTTCCCTTTTAATGCCTCTTTCATGCAAGAAGGCATCAAATTCAGAAGAGAAGTATTCTCCTCCACCATCTGATCTGAGTCGTTCCAAAGTCCTACCTGTTTGACAATAAGAGCAATATACTTCTTAAAGCAATTAAACACTTCATCCTTGTGCTTCATGAAAAACAGAATGGTCCACCTGCTACAATCATCTATGAAAGACACATAATATCTTGAGCCTGATATAGATGGCTCCTTACTTGGACCCCACACATCCGTGTGCACTAGATCCAAAGGATTTTGATACATATATCCTTTCTTATTGAAAGGTTGTCTATGAGCCTTGCCGAGTTGACAAGCTTCACACTTATAAATCATGTGTTGCCTTGTGACATTAGGCAAACCAAGTACACTTTGGTCCCTGCAAATCTGTTTGAGTGTCCTCTCACCAATGTGAGCAAGCCTTTTGTGCCATATCTCCAACTCTGTAAGAGTTCGAGATCCATAGATAAACAAAGCTATGTTCTTTGTATCTTCCACTTCAAAAGTGAAAAGCCTTCCTGTCTTTTCTCCTTTGGCAATCCTTCGAAAGCCTTGCCTTGGGTCTTCAACATATGCTCCAAATCGATTGAATCTAACCTGCAATCCTTTTTCAACAATCTGTCCAACACTTATTAAATTTTTGGTAATTGTAGGGACATACAAGACTTTGCTTAAGAGGTTCATATTCCCATCTGATGTCTTCACATTACCTATCTTCTCCACTGAGTGCTTTGTGTCATCTCCTGTCTGCACTTCATACTTGTTATGAGGATCTTCCAAATCAGAAAGTAAAGCCACATTTCCTGCTACATGGTTCGAGCATCCCGAATCAATGTAAAATATGTGATCATCATCCTTACCCTTCTTTGTTGATAGATTCATAATCAATAATGAGTCTTCTTGACTTTGGTCCTCTGCGAATATAGGACCTTGCAAGTGCATCCTTCGAACACCAATTCGAAAGTCCTTCCACTTCTTCATGTGATGGTTGCCCTTTGTTCCTCATGGTTGGCATTGCTTCATCTCTGGATATGAATCCATACAGATTCCTCCCTTGAAGGTAAGCCTCCATCCTTAGAGACCATGCCGGGTAGTTGTTTCGATCCAATTTGTCAATTGTTGATGGAAATCCATCTCCCATGTTGCTTGACTATGCTTTGATACCACTGTGAAGAGAGATGGTGAATGCAATCCAAAGATGAGTAGGTGCCGCTACAACCAGCTTCACACCAGCCATCTGAGACTTCAGAGTTGATTAGTAGACCCTTTGAGCTTCCTAAATCCACCAAAATATCAGCCAAGTACTTTGGAACATGTATCCCAAAAGTTTAAGTCAAGACAGACTAGTTGCGAAATGACTAGCTCCCAAAACTTGCTATTTTTGGACATACACCTCCTGGAACAAATGAAGAGTGCTCTCAACCTGGTAGGAATTTGAAAAATTCCTTTTGGGTATAGTAAATAGACTTAGCAAGCTTCCCAATACAAGTTAAAACGCTTCAAATGATGGATTGAGCACTGAGAACAAGATTTATCAATTTCTGGAACATGCCCACCATTCTCGGGGCTCTATAGAGATAGACAAGTGAGCAGTAAAATGCAGATATCTCCAAGAATATAACTTTAATGACCTTGAAAATTGATAAGCAGAAACTAGACAGTAAGAGCTATCCAACGCACATTAAATCACTGAAAAAAGACCAGTAAAACTCGAGATATGACCTTCTGAAGGTACTGCTCTGAGTGAGTATAGCAGAGAACGAAACAGAGAAGTAGATGATGATAAATGTATAGATTCACATATGATTACAACCACATTGGCAATGAATCTTTGCACAATGGGAGTAGAATGATAGAGCTATGGAGTAAGCTCTTCAATCTCTACAAAATGACATGAAGTGGTCACGTACAAGGCTTGTTAATTGCCTCTTCCTTCTTGCTCTTTTTATAGCTATTCTTGGAGGGAGTTTTGAATTCAAATTCCAATGGCTGCACCTAAAAGTGATCCCCAAAGTTAGGAGATATTCCCTCAGCTAAAAAATTCGTGATTTTGGTAGTAAGAGCCATGAATTTGCTTTTACATCATGCGTGAGGTAAGCCATTCTTTTCCTTTTTTCTTTTTCCATTTACAAGAGATAAAATGTACTCTTTTACAAGAGGTGTTCACATAACTACTCATGTGACTTACAAATGAGGATGATATCAAACATATCAAGCATGTAGGCTTGGGTAAAATGCACCAACAGCCTCTACCTCCCGACCACCCCCGAGCTATCACAATCGCATTCTCACTCGCACTCTCAATCACACTCTCACTCTCACTCTCACTCTCACTCTCAATCACAGTCTCACTCTCAATCACACTCTCAATCACAAGGTAATTCTCAGATTTCTGTGTGTCCTCGGTGTTGATGCACAGGCCTTCTTATCTTTTTCCGTTTGATCGTAGCCGTGCTCCCCCAAAGAAGTGTGCGATCCACCAAATTTAGAAAAAGTCGAGTTTCTCCAAAACTTTCGCAAAAAGCCATGCGATCGTACTGTACTTCCTTTCTTTAGCATACCTGTCAAAAATAGCAGAAAAACACCAAGAAGACATATCCGAAAACATACATAATTAGACATGGTGACACGTGAGCATGAGAATCACGAATTTGAATAGAATTAGACAAGCCCTCGTTTTTTTTTTGTTTTTTTTTTAAGTGTTGGAAAAAACGGCACTTTTCAAAGCCCTGTAACTCAAAAACAATGAGGAATTAGGTTAAGCTTGTAACAGACACTTTTATTCAATTTTTTGATCTGCACAATAGTGTTAGAGATGTTGGAGGTCCAAATCCACCTCCAAATGCCACTTTTGAGCCCTGCTTTTCATTCACATACATACGTAACATATCCGCAACTACCCTGTTAACCCTCTCGGTTTCCCCATCACTTTGTGGATGGAAAGCTGTACTCATACGAAGTTGAGTTCCAATGGATTCAAATGTCGCTTTCCAGAAGTTTGACGTAAATCTAGAATCTCTATCAGAAATTATGCTTTTAGGCATTCCATGCAATCGAAATATTTCTTTTACAAAGATTCTTGAAACATTCAAAGCAGTATCAATCTTTTTCATAGGAAAGAAGTGTGCCATCTTGGTAAGCCGATCGACTACAACAAATTTGGTATCATGCTTACTTCTGGTCATAGGTAGCTTAGTGATAAAGTCCATAGAAATAGACTCCCACTTCTGATTTGGAACATCCAAAGGTTGAAGCATTCCTGGCATCCTCTTAAACTCAGATTTCACCTGTTGGCACTTCAAACATTCATTTACATATTTTCTAATATCCCGCTTCATACACGGCCAAAAGTAAGAATACTTTGTTTTAACATATGTCCTTGAATAAGCTGGATGTGCAGAAAAAGGTGCATCATGACAATCATGCAGTATTTTAACTTTTAGTGGAGATTCAGAAGATAAGCATAGCCGATTGTTATAATACAATGTTCCATTCTGCAAATGAAATTTTTCCTCATATGTTGATCCCCTGTTCGCATTCAAAGCATTCAAAATAGGTGCATAAAAAGGATCCTGTTTTATCTCTTCTTGAATTTGATTGAGAAAATCAGAATTTATTATAGAAACAAGATTACACAAAGGTCTCCGACTCAATGCATCAACAACCTTATTTTCCTTACCAGCAAGATACTTAATGTCAAAATCATACTCGCTTAATAATTCAATCCAAGGCTTCTGTCTGTTGTTAAGCAATGGTTGAGTGAAGATGTATTTTAGACTTTGATGATCTGTTTTCAATTCAAACTTAACCCCTAACAATAGATGTCTCCAATGCTTAAGTGCATGCACAATAGCAAGCATTTCTAAATCATGAGTAGGATAGTTAAGTTCATGCTTTCTTAGTTTTCTGGACTCATATGCGACCACCCTGCCATCCTGTGAAATAACACAACCTATCTGACTACCCCTTGCATCACATGCAACCACAAAAGGCTTTCCCATTTCTGGTATTTTCAAAACACAATTCTCAACGACTTTTTGTTTCAATGTTTCAAATGATTTTTGACAGGCATCACTCCACGCAAATCCTACATTCTTTTTAGTTAATTCGGTGAGGGGAGTAGCTATCTTAGAGAAATCCTTAATATGTGCTCTTTCATATTGTGCCAACCCAAGAAAACTTCTAACATCCCTTACAGTCTTAGGAATCGGCCAATTAACTATTGTTTTTACTTTATCTTCATCAATAAGGATTCCTTCTTTTGATATTACTCTTCCTATATACACAAGTTTATCCTTAGCAAAGAAACACTTACTCTTTTCTCCATACAATTTGTGTTCTCTAAGAGTTTGCAAAGTCTTCTTGAGATGTACCGCATGCTCCGAATCATCTTTAGAGTACACAAATATATCATCAAGGAAGACTAAGATGAATTCATCTAGGTAATCGTGAAAAATATTATTCATCAAGCACATAAATGTGGCAGGAGCGTTTGTTAAACCAAAAGGTAGAACCGTAAACTCATAGTGACCATATCGTGTTCGAAAAGCCGTCTTAGGAATATCCTCTGTTTTGATCCTAATTTGGTGATATCCAGATCTTAAGTCAATCTTTGTGAATACGGTCGCTCCACTTAATTGACCTAATAAGTCATCTATGTGAGGGAGTGGATACTTATTCTTGATTGTTCTTTTATTCAACCCCCTATAGTCAATGCATAATCTGTAAGAGCCATCTTTCTTCTTCTGAAATAAAACAGGCGCACCCCAAGGTGAGACACTCGGTTTTATTAAGCCTTTCTTCAAAAGATCATCTAATTGAGTCTTAAGCTCCTTTAGTTCATCAATGTTAAATCTATAGGGTGCTCTAGAATATGGTTCACTCCCTGGATATAGGTCAATGGCGTGGTCAATCTGCCTAGGTGGGGTTATACTAGGCAAGTCTTCTGGAAATACATCGGCATAACTTTCAAGAGATTTCCTACGTAATTTGGAATATGTTCGTCATTACCTTCCTGATGCAGATTGTTCACATGCACTACAAATGTTTTGCAGCCATCATGTATACCTCTAATTATCTGCATAGCAGAGATAAGAGTAGGCTTAGGATTAAAGACATCACCTAGAATACAAATAGATTAATCATTTAGCTTCACAGTGATCGTTCTTTGTTCATAATTAATTATCGTAGAATTTTTAACTAACCAATCCATGCCTATGATTACATCACTCTGTTTCATCTCAATTACATGGAAGCTTCCAGAAAAGCGTCTATTAGAAAGAGTAAATTCAAGGTTTTCAACATATCCTTTCGTGTAGTGTAATCGTCCATTGGCCATCTCTACAGGTCTGGTTATCTCCATATTTAGGGCTATCCCTAGATTCTGTACCAATTTGAAAGATAGAAAACAATGGGTACTACCTGAATCGATCAAAAATTTGTTTTTATGCGCAGAAATCCCACTGGAAAACATGATACAATTAAGGTCTAGAGAGAGAATATGAAACTTGTCAACCCAAAATTTTTCCTACATGCAACATTATCCCCACAATGAAATTCAGAAAGTTCAAAATGAATTATTTCACTAGAAAAGAGGCCTATTACAATTCTCTCCCCCCTTTAAGAACTCTGTCCTCAGAGTTGGAAAGAAGGATAATGTGTTAGAAAGTCACCTAAATTCACCCAACTCGAATCTTCTACTGGGTATGAATGCCATTTCACCAAAATTTCTACTATAGATCTATTCTAAGAAATCTTTCCTTCCTATCTAATATTATTTCCGGTTGAAGCTCAAAAGAGCCATCGTCTTTCAGCTTATAATTGTCCTGCAAAACATGAGAAACATTAGACACATATCTTTTAAGTAAGCTAACATGAAATACAGGATGCACATTTAGATATTTAGGTAATTCCAGCAAATAAGCAAGAGATCCGACCTTTTTCAAAACTTTAAAAGGGCCTGCATATCGAGGAGAAAGTCTATGATCCTTCCCTAGCAACAAGTTAGATCGGTGAGGATTAACTTTAAGAAATACCATATCATCAACTTGGAATTCAAGTGGTCTTCTCTTTAAATCATAGAACTTCTTTTGTCTTTTCTGAGCTTCTCTTATATGTTTCTTAATTTTTCCAAGTTCTTCATCCATCTTATCAACCATTTCTTTGGATACTTCTACTTTATTTTGAAAACCCAAAAACGAAGGTGGAGTCAAACAATTATAACCATACATAGCTTCAAACGGAGTCATTTTTATAGATGCATGCCATGCACTATTGTATGCAAACTCAACCAAGTGTAAATATTCACTCCAATTATCCTGCTTTTCATTCACATACATACGCAACATATCCTCAACTACTTTGTTAACCCTCTCGGTTTCCCCATCACTTTGTGGATGGAAAGCTGTACTCATACGAAGTTGAGTTCCAATGGATTCAAATGTCGCTTTCCAGAAGTTTGACGTAAATCTAGAATCTCTATCAGAAATTATGCTTTTAGGCATTCCATGCAATCGAAATATTTCTTTTACAAAGATTCTTGCAACATTCAAAGCAGTATCAGTCTTTTTCATAGGAAAGAAGTGTGCCATCTTGGTAAGCCGATCGACTACAACAAATATGGTATCATGCTTACTTCTGGTCATAGGTAGCTTAGTGATAAAGTACATAGAAATAGACTCCCACTTCTGATTTGGAACATCCAAAGGTTGAAGCATTACTGGCATCCTCTTAAACTCAGATTTCACCTGTTGGCACTTCAAACATTCATTTACATATTTTCTAATATCCCGCTTCATACAGGGCCAAAAGTAAGAATACTTTGTTTTAACATATGTCCTTGAATAACCTGGATGTGCAGAAAAAGGTGCCTCATGACAATCATGCAGTATTTTAACTTTTAGTGGAGATTCAGAAGATAAGCATAGCCGATTGTTACAATACAATGTTCCATTCTGCAAATGAAATTTTTCCTCATACGTCGATCCCCTGTTTGCATTCAAAGCATTCAAAATAGGTGCATAAAAAGGATCGTGTTTTATCTCTTCTTGAATTTGATTGAGCAAATCAGAATTTATTACAGAAACAAGATTACACAAAGGTCTCCGACTCAATGCATCAGCAACCTTATTTTCCTTACCAGCAAGATACTTAATGTCAAAATCATACTCGCTTAATAATTCAATCCAACGCTTCTGCCTGTTGTTAAGCAATGGTTGAGTGAAGATGGATTTTAGACTTTGATGATCTGTTTTCGATTCAAACTTAACCCCTAACAATAGATGTCTCCAATGCTTAAGTGCATGCATAACAACAAGCATTTCTAAATCATGAGTAGGATAGTTAAGTTCATGCTTTCTTAGTTTTCTGGACTCATATGCGACCACCCTGCCATCCTGTGAAATAACACAACCTATCTCACTACCACTTGCATCACATGCAACCACAAAAGGCTTTCCCATTTCTGGTATTTTCAAAACACAATTCTCTACGACTTTTTGTTTCAATGTTTCAAATGATTTTTGACAGGCATCACTCCACGGAAATCCTACATTCTTTTTAGTTAATTCAGTGAGGGGAGTAGCTATCTTAGAGAAATCATTAATATGTGCTCTTTCATATTGTGCCAACCCAAGAAAACTTCTAACATCCCTTACAGTCTTAGGAATCGGCCAATCAACTATTGTTTTTACTTTATCTTCATCAATAAGGATTCCTTCTTTTGATATTACTCTTCCTAGATACACAAGTTTATCCTTAGCAAAGAAACACTTACTCTTTTTCCATACAATTTCTGTTCTCTAAGAGTTTGCAAAGTCTTCTTGAGATGTACCGCATGCTCCGAATCATGTTTAGAGTACACAAATATATCATCAAGGAAGACTAAGATGAATTCATCTAGGTAATCGTGAAAAATATTATTCATCAAGCACATAAATGTGGCAGGAGCGTTTGTTAAACCAAAAGGTAGAACCGTAAAATCATAGTGACCATATCGTGTTCGAAAAGCCGTCTTAGGAATATCCTCTGTTTTGATCCTAATTTGGTGATATCCAGATCTTAAGTCAATCTTTGTGAATACGGTCGGTCCACTTAATTGACCTAATAAGTCATCTATGTGAGGGAGTGGATACTTATTCTTAATTGTTCTTTTATTCAACCCCCTATAGTCAATGCATAATCTGTAAGAGCCGTCTTTCTTCTTCTGAAATAAAACAGGCGCACCCCAAGGTGAGACACTCGGTTTTATTAAGCCTTTCTTCAAAAGATCATCTAATTGAATCTTAAGCTCCTTTAGTTCATCAATGTTAAATCTATAGGGTTCTCTAGAATATGGTTCACTCCCTGGATATAGGTCAATGGCGTGGTCAATCTGCCTAGGTGGGGGTATACCAGGCAAGTCTTCTGGAAATACATCGGCATATTCTTTCAAGAGATTTCCTACGTAATCTGGAATATCTTCGTCATTACCTTCCTGATGCAGATTGTCACATGCACTACAAATGTTTTAATGCCATCACGTATACCTCTAATTATCTGCATAGCAGAGATAAGAGTAGGCTTAGGATTAAAGATATCACCTAGAATATGAATAGATTCATCATTTAGCTTCATAGTGATCGTTCTTTGTTCACAGTTAATTGTCGCAGAATTTTTAACTAACCAATCCATGCCTATGATTACATCACTCTCTTTCATCTCAATTACATGGAAGCTTCTAGAAAAGCGTCTATTAGAAAGAGTAAATTCAAGGTTTTTAACATATCCTTTCGTGTAGTGTAATCGTCCATTGGCCATCTCTACAGTCTGATTATCTGCATATTTAGGGCTATCCCTAGATTCTGTACCAATTTGAAAGATAGAAGACAATGGGTACTACCTGAATCGATAAAAAATCTGGTTTTATGCGCAGAAATCATACCCGGAATCGTGATTACAGAAAGCTTTGGGAAAGAACTAACCACCATGCAACATAAAGTAGAGTCAGCGCACTTACCGCCATCATCTGCTTCCTCAATAATTGTACCCTCCTCGATGATGTTTATCGCTTTTGATTGTGCGGGTCGAAAGACTGCCTTGTTCGGGCACTCATATGTCCGATTCCCTTGCTCCCCGCAACGAAAACACAGACCAAGTCTTTTTGCCCTCTCAATAAAATTAGGGTCTTGTTGCCACTCAATTGGTTGACGCCTCCTTTGATTTTCCACCGGGCGAGCAGGGTTCTTACCTTGGTCGTTAGAAGATGGATTTTTCTTTGAATTGTTCATGTTCATTGCAACAGGTCTTTGTGGCCTATGTCCCGTTGCAATGAATCTGCTTCTATTTGCCTTCTGCAAATTGAACTTCTCCATCTTCTCAAAGTTCTCAGCCATCGCAACAACATCAAGAAAATCGATGCATCCAGATCCCTTGACTTGATAGCGAAGTTCCTCACGAAGCCCTTCAATAAATTTACTCTTTAGAGCATTACCACTAACCTCTAATGCATATTTATGAAGACGTAGGAACTTCTCTTTGTACTCATCAACAGATAAGCTATGCTTGTCACTTTCGTGTTGTCGGAAATTGTAGAACTCCATCTTCTTCTCCATATGGTAGTGTGGAGAACAATAGTATTTTTCAGCTTGTTCTCTGAATTCCTTCCATAGAACAGGACCAGAACACGTTCGAGTCTGCATATATGACTTCCACCATAGCTTCGCGATCCCACGCAGATGCAGGATCCCAACTTTTGCCTTGAACTCTTCACTAAATTGTCGAAGATCAATGAAATCCTCTAGTTCTTCAATGCATGCCTCAAGATCTTCGCCACTCTTCTTCTTGCCATCAAAATCATTTAACTTTGCCTTCTTGAAGGCTTGGTTAAGGGCAAACTCACCTGGTTCCATATCTTTAAAATTGCGTTTTTGTTTTCTGCGAGGCACACTAGATGTTCCCGCAACTTCATTTATTTCATCGTTCAGCTCCACAAACAAGTTTGTTGCTCCTTCTGGTTGCTTTCCCCCTCGTTCTTTGCGCAATTCACTAAGAAGCTTCTGAATAAGCTCCTCTTAATCACGAACCTTTTGTGTTAGACCTTCCATGGTTCCCGTGGATTGATTCTGCTCTGTTACCACTTGTAGCGTTTCCTCAATCACAATCTATCCCCAATCACAATCTTTCGATTACTCAGAAATAACAGTGGAGAGAACGCAGAGATTGCACAAGGTAAAAGAAAATCTGATGCGGAAGAGTAGAACAAATATGACGCAGAGAAGGAAGAATTCTGATATTATAGATGTGAATCAATGGTTACAGTAGCTTTGGACAATAGCTTCTTGATGAAGCCTCTACCTCCCGACCACCCCCGAGCTATCACAATCGCATTCTCACTCGCACTCTCAATCACACTCTCACTCTCACTCTCACTCTCAATCATACTCTCAATCACAAGGTAATTCTCAGATTTCTATGTGTCCTCCGTGTTGATGCGCAGGCCTTCTTATCTTTTTCCATTTGATCGCAGCCGTGCTCCCCCAAAGAAGTGTGCGATCCACCAAATTTAGAAAAAGTCGAGTTTCTCCAAAACTTTCGCAAAAAGCCATGCGATCGTACTGTACTTCCTTTCTTTAGCATACCTCTGAAACATAGCAGAAAAACACCAAGAAGACATGTTCGAAAACATACATAATTAGACATGGTGACACGTGAGCATGAGAATCACGGATTCGAATAGAATTAGACAAGCCCTCGTTTTTTTTTTTAAGTGTTGGAAAAAACGGCACTTTTCAAAGCCCTGTAACTCAAAAACAATGAGGAATTAGGTTAAGCTTGTGAGATATACTTTTATTCAATTTTTCGATCTGCACAATAGTGTTAGAGACGTCCGAGGTCCAAATCCACCTCCAAATGCCACTTTTGAGCCCTGCAAGGTTTGAAATTCTAGAGAGAGTAAAATCAAGGCATTTTCTAACAATGAACTAAACGTAGGACCCTGAATGAGAAACTTAGAACATGATTCACAAAAAGCTCACACAGGCACTTTTATTCTCTTCTACTTGCTCTACCTTTCCCTCATATAGAGTTTTCCTTAATTCTTTCATCTTCACCTTAAAAATCCCACTCGAAAACATGATGCAATTAAGGTCTAGAGAGAGAATATGAAACTTGTCAACCCAAAATTTTTCCTACATGCATAAAATGACCTAATTATTCGTTCTAAGCATTATCCCCACAATGAAATTCAGAAACATCAAAATGAATTATTTCACTAGAAAAGAGGCCTATTACAATTCTTCCCCCCTTTAAGAACTCTATCCTAAGAGTTGGAAAGAAGGATAATGTGTTAGAAAGTCATCTAAATTCACCCAACTCGAATCTTCTACTGGGTATGAATGCCATTTTACCAAAATTTCTACTATAGATCTATTTCTAAGAAATTTTTGCTTCCTATCTAATATTATTTCCGCTTGAAGCTCAAAAGAGCCATCGTCTTTCAGCTTATAATTGTCCTGCAAAACATGAGCAACATTAGATACATATCTTTTAAGCAAGCTGACATGAAATACAGGATGCACATTTAGATATTTAGGTAATTCCAGCAAATAAGCAAGAGATCCGATCTTTTTCAAAACTTTAAAAGGGTCTGCATATCGAGGAGAAAGTCGATGATCCTTCCCTAGCAACAAGTTAGATCGGTGAGGATTAACTTTAAGAAACACCATATCATCAACTTGGAATTCAAGTGGTCTTCTCTTTAAATCATAGAACTTCTTTTGTCTTTTCTGAGCTTCTCTTATATGTTTCTTAATTTTTCCAAGTTCTTCATCCATCTTATCAAGCATTTCTTTGGATACTTCTACTTTATTTGGAAAACCCAAAAACGAAGGTGGAGTCAAATAATTATAACCATACATAGCTTCAAACGGAGTCATTTTTATAGATGCATGCCATGCACTATTGTATGCAAACTCAACCAAGGGTAAATATTCACTCCAATTATCCTGCTTTTCATTCACATACATACGCAACATATCCTCAAATACCCTGTTAACCCTCTCGGTTTCCCCATCAGTTTGTGGATGGAAAGCTGTACTCATACGAAGTTGAGTTCCAATGGATTCAAATGTCGCTTTCCAGAAGTTTGACGTAAATCTAGAATCTCTATCAGAAATTATGCTTTTAGGCATTCCATGCAATCGAAATATTTCTTTTACAAAGATTCTTGCAAGCAGTATCAGTCTTTTTCATAGGAAAGAAGTGTGCCATCTTGGTAAGCCGATCGACTACAACAAATATGGTATCATGCTTACTTCTGGTCATAGGTAGCTTAGTGATAAAGTCCATAGAAATAGACTTCCACTTCTGATTTGGAACATCCAAAGGTTGAAGCATTCCTGGCATCCTCTTAAACTCAGATTTCAACTGTTGGCACTTCAAACATTCATTTACATATTTTCTAATATCCCGCTTCATACAGGGCCAAAAGTAAGAATACTTTGTTTTAACATATGTCCTTGAATAACCTGGATGTGCAGAAAAAGGTGCATCATGACAATCATGCAGTATTTTAACTTTGAGTGGAGATTTAGAAGATAAGCATAGCCGATTGTTACAATACACTGTTCCATTCTGCAAATGAAATTTTTCCTGATACGTCGATCCCCTGTTCGCATTGAAAGCATTCCAAATAGGTGCATAAAAAGGATCCTGTTTTATCTCTTCTTGAATTTGATTGAGAAAATCAGAATTTATTACAGAAACAAGATTACACAAAGGTCTCCGACTCAATGCATCAACAACCTTATTTTCCTTACCAGCAAGATACTTAATGTCAAAATCATACTCGCTTAATAATTCAATCCAAGGCTTCTGCCTGTTGTTAAGCAATGGTTGAGTGAAGATGTATTTTAGACTTTGATGATCTGTTTTCAATTCAAACTTAACCCCTAACAATAGATGTCTCCAATGCTTAAGTGCATGCACAACAGCAAGCATTTCTAAATCATGAGTAGGATAGTTAAGTTCATGCTTTCTTAGTTTTTTGGACTCATATGCGACAACCCTGCCATCCTGTGAAATGACACAACCTATCTCACTACCACTTGCATCACATGCAACCACAAAAGGCTTTCCCATTTATGGTATTTTCCAAACACAATTCTCAACGACTTTTGTTTCAATGTTTCAAATGATTTTTGACAGGCATCACTCCACGCAAATCATACATTCTTTTTAGTTAATTCGGTGAGGGGAGTAGCTATCTTAGAGAAATCGTTAATATGTGCTCTTTCATATTGTGCCAACCCAAGAAAACTTCTAACATCCCTTACAGTCTTAGGAATCGGCCAATCAACTATTGTTTTTACTTTATCTTCATCAATAAGAATTCCTTCTTTTGATATTCTTCTTCCTAGATACACAAGTTTATCCTTAGCAAAGAAACACTTACTCTTTTTCCCATACAATTTGTACTCTCTAAGAGTTTGCAAAGCCTCTTGAGATGTACCGCATGCTCCGAATCATCTTTAGAGTACACAAATATATCATCAAGGAAGACTAAGATGAATTCATCTAGGTAATCGTGAAAAATATTATTCATCAAGCACATAAATGTGGCAGGAGCATTTGTTAAACCAAAAGGTAGAACCGTAAACTCATAGTGACCATATCGTGTTCGAAAAGCCGTCTTAGGAATATCCTCTGTTTTGATCCTAATTTGGTGATATCCAGATCTTAACTCAATCTTTGTGAATACTGTCGCTCCACTTAATTGACCTAATAAGTCATCTATGTGAGGGAGTGGATACTTATTCTTAATTGTTCTTTTATTCAATCCCCTATAGTCAATGCATAATCTGTAAGAGCCGTCTTTCTTCTTCTGAAATAAAACAGGCGAACCCCAAGGTGAGACACTCGGTTTTATTAAGCCTTTCTTCAAAAGATAATCTGATTGAATCTTAAGCTCCTTTAGTTCATCAATGTTAAATCTATAGGGTGCTCTAGAATATGGTTCACTCCCTGGATATAGGTCAATGGCGTGGTCAATCTGCTTAGGTGGGCGTATACGAGGCAAGTCTTCTGGAAATACATCGGCATATTCTTTCAAGATATTTCCTATGTAATCTGGAACATCTTCGTCATTACCTTCTTGATGGAGATTGTTCACATGCACTACAAATGTTTTGCAGCCATCACGTATACCTTTAATTTTCTGCATAGCAGAGATAAGAGTAGGCTTAGGATTAAAGACATCACCTAGAATATGAATAGATTCATCATTTAGCTTCACAATGATCGTGTTTTGTTCACATTTAATTGTCGTAGAATTTTTAACTAACCAATCCATGCCTATGATTACATCACTCTGTTTCATCTCAATTACATGGAAGCTTCCAGAAAAGCGTCTATTAGAAAGAGTAAATTCAAGGTTTTCAACATATCCTTTCGTGTAGTGTAATCGTCCATTGGCCATCTCTACAGGTCTGGTTATCTGCATATTTAGGGCTATCCCTAGATTCTATACCAATTTGAAAGATAGAAAACAATGGGTACTACCTGAATCGATGAAAAATCTCGTTTTATGCGCAGAAATCATACCCGGAATCGTGATTACAGAAACCTTTGGGAAAGAACTAACCACCATGCAACGTAAAGTAGAATCAGCACACTTACCGCCATCATCTGCTTCCTCAATAATTGTACCCTTCTCTATGATGTTTATCGCTTTTGATTGTGCGGGTCGAAAGACTGCCTTGTTCGGGCACTCATATGCCCGATGCCCTTGCTCCCCGCAACAAAAACACAGACCAAGTACTTTTGCCCTTTCAATAAAATTAGGGTCTTGTTGCCACTCAATTGGTTGACGCCTCCTTTGATTTTCCACCAGTCGAGGAGGGTTCTTACCTTGGTCGTTAGAAGATGGAGTTTTCTTTGAATTGTTCATGTTCATTGCAAGAGGTCTTTGTGGCCTATGTCCCGTTGCAATGAATCTGCTTCTATTTGCCTTCTTCAAATTGAATTTCTCCATCTTCTCAAAGTTCTAAGCCATCGCAACAACATCAAGAAAATCAATGCATCCAGATCCCTTGAATTGATAGCAAAGTTCCTCACGAAGCCCTTCAATAAATTTACTCTTTAGAGCATTACCACTAACCTCTAATGCATATTTATGAAGACGTAGGAACTTCTCTTTGTACTCATCAACAGATAAGCTATGCTTGTCAATTTCGTGTTGTCAGAAATTGTAGAACTCCATGTTCTTCTCCATATGGTAGTGTGGAGAACAATAGCGTTTTTCAGCTTGTTCTCTGAATTCCTTCCATCGAACAGGACCAGAACGCGTTCGAGTCTACATATATGACTTCCACCATAGCTTCGCGATCCCACGCAGATGCAGGATCCCAACTTTTGCCTTGGACTCTTCACTAAATTGTCGAAGATCAAAGAAATCCTCTAGTTCTTCAATCCATGCCTCAAGATCTTCGCCACTCTTCTTCTCGCCATCAAAATCATTTAACTTTGCCTTCTTGAAGACTTGGTTAAGGGCAAACTCACCTGGTTCCGTATCTTCAGAATTGCGTTTTTGTTTTTCGCGAGGCACACTAGATGTTCCCGCACCTTCATCTATTTCATCGTTCAGCTCCACAAACAAATTTGTTGCTCCTTCTGGTTGCTTTCCCCCTCGTTCTTTGCGCAATTCACCAAGAAGCTTCTGAATAAGCTCCTCTTGTTCACGAACCTTTTGTGTTAGACCTTCCATCGTTCCCGCGGATTGATTGTGCTCTGATACCACTTGTAGCATTTCCTCAATCACAATCTATCCCTAATCACAATCTTTCGATTACTCAGAAATAACAGTGGAGAGAAGAACGTAGAGATTGCACAAGGTAAAAGAAACTCTGATGTGGAAGAGTAGAACAAATATGATGTAGAGAAGGAAGAATTCTGATATTATAGATGTGAATCAATGGTTACAGTAGCTTTGGACAATAGCTGCTTGACGAAGCCTCTATGAAGAGCGATGGTGGATGCAATCCAAAGATGAGTAGGTGCCGCTACAACCAGCTTCACACCAGCCATCTGAGACTTCAGAGTTGATTAGTAGACCCTTTGAGCTTCGTAAATCCACCAAAATATCAGCCAAGTACTTTGGAACATGTATCCCAAAAGTTTTCAAGACAGACTAGTTGCGAAATGATTACCTCCCAGAACTTGCTATTTTTGGACATACACCTGCTAGAAAAAATGAACAGTGCTCTCAACCTGGTAGGAATTTGAAAAATTCCTTTTGGGTATAGCAAATAGACTTAGCAAGCTTCCCAATCCAAGTTAAAACGCTTCAAATGATGGACTGAGCATTGAGAACAAGATTTATCAATTTCTGGAACATGCCCACCATTTTCGGGGCTCTGCAGAGATAGACCAGTGAGCAGTAAAATGCAGATATCTCCAAAACTATAACTTCAATGACCTTGAAAATTGATATGCAGAAACTAAACAGTACGAGCTATCTAACACATGTTAAATCACTGAAAAAGGATCAATACAACTCGAGATATGACCTTCTGAATGTACTGCTCTGAGTGAGTATAACAGAGAACAAAACAGAGAAGTAGATGATGATAAATGTATAGATTCACATATGATTACAACCACATTGGCAATGAATCTTTGCACAATGGGAGTAGAATGATAGAAATATGGAGTAAGCTCTTCAATCTCTACAAATGACATGAAGTGGTCACGTACAAGGCTTGCTAATCGCCTCTTCCTTCTTGCTCTTTTTATAGCTATTCTTGGAGGGAGTTTTGAATTCGAATTCGAATGGCTCCACCTAAAAGTGATCCCCAAAGTTAGGAGATATTCCCTCAACTCAAAAATTCGTGATTTTGGTAGTTAGAGCCACGAATTTGCTTTTACATCATGCATGATGTAAGCCATTCTTTTCCTGTTTTCTTTTATCATTTACAAGAGATAAAATGAACTCTTTTACAAGAGGTGTTCACATGAGTACTCATGTGACTTACAAATGAGGATGATATCAAACATATCAAGCATGTAGGCTTGGGTAAAATGCACCAACAGCTCCCCCTCAAGCCTAACATGCTTGGCCTTCAAATAAGTCTTCAATTGTCCTTGATTTCCTGCAAACCAATCATCAACTTGAATCTACTTAATTTTGTACCATCAAGAGCTTTAGTCAACATGTCGGCACATTGCATATCTGTAGAGACATAGGATAGTTGAATATCCTTGCTCATTAGCTTCTCCCTTACATAATGGTAGTGGACTTCAATATGCTTGGTTCTAGCATGGTATACCGGATTAGCTACTTGATGTAGTGAGCTTGTGTTTTCACCAAAAATGTGAGGTGTTGAAGAATGAAGTCCAAGATCTGTGTACAAAGACTTTAACCACATGATTTCTTGAGTTGCATTAGCCAAACCTCTATATTCTGCTTCAGTAGAAGATAATGCCACGGTTGGTTGCTTCTGCGATGACCAAGAAATGATTTTTGAACCTGCAAATGATATATACCCTGATGTGCTTCTTCTATCATCTTTAGATCCGGCCCAATCTGCATCTGAGTAGACCTTTAGCTCAATATCTGAAGTAAATGAATAAAACAAACCTTCATTCATGGTCCCCTTTAGGTACTTGAGGACTCTCTTGGCCGCTTCCATATGTGGTCTTCTCGGCTTATGCATAAACTGACTCAATATGCTAACACTATAGCATATATCCACCCTTGTGAGTGTTGCATAGTTGAAACTTCCGACCAAGCTTTGATAGCTTGTGATGTCTTCAATTGGCTCTCCTTCATAAGCACTAAGCTTATGATTTTGCTCCATAGGTGTACCTGCACACTTGGTATTTTCCATCTTGAACTTGACGAGCATGTCATGGACATACTTCCTTTGTGTGATGTATATACCTGAATCTGTGTAGATCAACTCCAATCCAAGAAAATAAGTGAGTGGTCCGAGGTCACTTATTTTGAACTCCTCCTTCATTTGAGTCTTTACCTGTTTGATTCCTTCAAGATCATTGCCTGTGATAATAATATCATCAACATACACACATAAATAGATCACTTCAGATCCATTCCTCTTTATGAACAAAGAGGTATCCGCCTTGCTAGCTTTGAATCCTTGGTCCTGCAAATAAGTCACCAATATGAAATTCCAAGCTCTTGGAGCTTGCTTCAATCCATACAAAGCTTTCTTTAGTTTGCATACAAATTTAGGATGATGTGCATCCTCATATCCAGGAGGTTGTGCCATATACACTTCCTCAGAAATCCATCCATTCAAGAAAGCATTCTTTATATCAAGTTGATAAAGACTCCAATTTCTAGATGCAGCAAGACTAATGAGAACCCTAATTGTAGGCACTTTTGCAATAGGAGAGAAAGTCTCCTCATAATCAATACCATGGGTTTGAGCAAACCCTTTAGCAACTAACCTTGCTTTGTGTCTATTTATACTTCCATCTGGATTCCTCTTGATTTTGTATATCCATCGAGATCCGATTACCTTCATAGATGGCTTGTTAGGTACAAGCTCCCAGGTTCATTCTCCTTCAAGGCTTCCATTTCTTCATCCATTGCATCTCTCCAAGCTTTCTTGCTTTGTGCTTCTTTAAATGTGGTAGGTTCTTCATTGGTTTTCAGCAAGAGCAATATACTTCTTAAAGCAATTAAACACTTCATCCTTGTGCTTCATGAAAAACAGAATGGTCCACCTGCTACAATCATCTATGAAAGACACATAATATCTTGAGCCTGATATAGATGGCTCCTTACTTGGACCCCACACATCCGTGTGCACTAGATCCAAAGGATTTTGATACATATATCCTTTCTTATTGAAAGGTTGTCTATGAGCCTTGCCGAGTTGACAAGCTTCACACTTATAAATCATGTGTTGCCTTGTGATATTAGGCAAACCAAGTACACTTTGGTCCCTGCAAGTCTGTTTGAGTGTCCTCTCACCAATGTGAGCAAGCCTTTTGTGCCATATCTCCAACTCTGTAAGAGTTTGAGATCCATAGGTAAACAAAGCAATGTTCTTTGTATCTTCCACTTCAAAAGTGAAAAGCCTTCCTGTCTTTTCTCCTTTGGCAATCCTTCGAAAGCCTTGCCTTGGGTTTTCAACATATGCTCCAAATCGATTGAATCTAACCTGCAATCCTTTTTCAACAATCTGTCCAACACTTATTAAATTTTTGGTAATTGTAGGGACATACAAGACTTTGCTTAAGAGGTTCATATTCCCATCTGATGTCTTCACATTACCTATCTTCTCCACTGAGTGCCATCTCCTGTCTGCACTTCATGCTTGTTATGAGGATCTTCCAAATCAGAAAGTAAAGCCACATTTCCTGCTACATGGTTCAAGCATCCCGAATCAATGTAAAATATGTAATCATCATCCTTACCCTTCATCGCTGATAGATTCATAATCAATAATGAGTCTTCTTGACTTTGGTCCTCTGCATAGTTATTGTAATCTCTTCTTCCTCTATGGCCACTTTGATAGTTGTTGTTGTTGTTGTAATTGTTGTTGTAGTAGTTGTTGTTGTTGTAGCCTCCATTGTATCTACCTCTATTTGATCCATAGCCACCTCTAATGAATCCTCTTCCTCTTGAGTTCCTCGGGTTCCTAAAACATTCTTCAGTAGTATGGTTAGATAAGCCACATATGTTGCAAGGTTGAGATGATTGGAATCTCCCCCTGCCTTGCTTTCCACCTGTGCCTCTTCCTCTAGCTCTTCCTCTACCTGCAAAGTTTGCTTGGAAAGAGCTTCCTTCATCTTCATTCTTCCTATTCTTTGACTTGTCCTTGACCTTAGCTTTATCAGAATATAAGACAAAAGTTTGATTACCTCTTGAGGACTCACCACCTTTGCTAATCTTTGCTTCATGAGTGAAGAGTTGGCCCATGAGTGCGTTGAGGTCGTGTACATGCATATCCATGTATAAATCCATGGCTGTTGTGAATGACTCCCACTTGTCGTCTGCTTTGATTCCATTCATGATTTGTCTTATGATTTGCTCCTCTTCAATTACCTCTCCTATGCTTCCAAGTTGGTCGGAAATCTCCTTCATCTTTGTGACATAATCAGTCACATTTTGCTTCGGGCTTTTCTTCATTGTTGTGAACTCCATCCACAATTGGTTCTTCCTTGCTCGAGTGTTGGAAGAGAAGAAAGAAGCAAGTGCATTCCAGGTCTCTCTTGAGGTCTTGCATCCCTTGACATGAGGTAAAAGAAAATCAGAGATTGAGTTTAGAATATAGGACCTTGCAAGTGCATCCTTCGAACACCAATTCGAAAGTCCTTCCACTTCTTCATGTGATGGTTGCCCTTTGTTCCTCATGGTTGGCATTGCTTCATCTCTGGATATGAATCCATACAGATTCCTCCCTTGAAGGTAAGGCTCCATCCTTAGAGACCATGCCGGGTAGTTGTTTCGATCCAATTTGTCAATTGTTGATAGAAATCCATCTCCCATGTTGCTTGACTATGCTCTGATACCACTGTGAAGAGAGATGGTGAATGCAATCCAAAGATGAGTAGGTGCCGCTACAACCAGCTTCACACCAGCCAACTGAGACTTCAGAGTTGATTAGTAGACCCTTTGAGCTTCCTAAATCCACCAAAATATCAGGCAAGTACTTTGGAACATGTATCCCAAAAGTTTAAGTCAAGACAGACTAGTTGCGAAATGGCTAGCTCCCAAAACTTGCTATTTTTGGACATACACCTGCTGGAAAAAATGAAGAGTGCTCTCAACCTGGTAGGAATTTGAAAAATTCCTTTTGGGTATAGTAAATAGACTTAGCAAGCTTCCCAATCCAAGTTAAAACGCTTCAAATGATAGACTGAGCACTGAGAACAAGATTTATCAATTTCTGGAACATGCCCACCATTCTAGGGGCTCTACAGAGATAGACAAGTGAGAAGTAAAATGCAGATATCTCCAAAACTATAACTTTAATGACCTTGAAAATTGATATGCAGAAACTAGACAGTAAGAGCTATCCAACGCAGATTAAATCACTGAAAAAAGACCAGTAAAACTCGAGATATGACCTTCTCAAGGTACTGCTCTGAGTGAGTATAGCAGAGAACAAAACAGAGAAGTAGATGATGATAAATGTATAGATTCACATATGATTACAACCACATTCGCAATGAATCTTTGCACAATGGGAGTAGAATGATAGAGCTATGGAGTAAGCTCTTCAATCTCTACAAAATGACATGAAGTGGTCATGTACAAGGCTTGCTAATCGCCTCTTCCTTCTTGCTCTTTTTATAGCTATTCTTGGAGGGAGTTTTGAATTTGAATTCCAATGGCTGCACCTAAAAGTGATCCCCAAAGTTAGGAGATATTCCCTCAGCTCAAAAATTCGTGATTTTGGTAGTTAGAGCCACGAATTTGCTTTTACATCATGCGTGAGGTAAGCCATTCTTTTCCTTTTTTCTTTTTCCATTTACAAGAGATAAAATGAACTCTTTTACAAGAGGTGTTCACATAACTACTCATGTGACTTACAAATGAGGATGATATCAAACATATCAAGCATGTAGGCTTGGGTAAAATGCACCAACAGCCTCTACCTCCCGACCACCCCCGAGCTATCACAATCGCATTCTCACTCGCACTCTCAATCACACTCTCACTCTCACTCTCAATCACTACCCTGTTAACCCTCTCGGTTTCCCCATCAGTTTGTGGATGGAAAGCTGTACCCATACGAAGTTGAGTTCCAATGGATTCAAATGTCGCTTTCCAGAAGTTTGACGTAAATCTAGAATCTCTATCAGAAATTATGCTTTTAGGCATTCCATGCAATCGAAATATTTCTTTTACAAAGATTCTTGAAACATTCAAAGCAGTATCAGTCTTTTTCATAGGAAAGAAGTGTGCCATCTTGGTAAGCCGATCGACTACATCAAATTTGGTATCATGCTTACTTCTGGTCATAGGTAGCTTAGTGATAAAGTCCATAGAAATAGACTCCCACTTCTGATTTGGAACATCCAAAGGTTGAAGCATTCCTGGCATCCTCTTAAACTCAGATTTCACCTGTTGGCACTTCAAACATTCATTTACATATTTTCTAATATCCCGCTTCATACAGGGCCAAAAGTAAGAATACTTTGTTTTAACATATGTCCTTGAATAAGCTGGATGTGCAGAAAAAGGTGCATCATGACAATCATGCAGTATTTTAACTTCTAGTGGAGATTCAGAAGATAAGCATAGCTGATTGTTATAATACAATGTTCCATTCTGCAAATGAAATTTTTCCTCATATGTCGATCCCCTGTTCGCATTCAAAGCATTCAGAATAGGTGCATAAAAAGGATCCTGTTTTATCTCTTCTTGAATTTGATTGAGAAAATCAGAATTTATTACAGAAACAAGATTACACAAAGGTCTCCGACTCAATGCATCAGCAACCTTATTTTCCTTACCAGCAAGATACTTAATGTCAAAATCATACTCGCTTAATAATTCAATCCAACGCTTCTCCCTGTTGTTAAGCAATGGTTGAGTGAAGATGTATTTTAGACTTTGATGATCTGTTTTCAATTCAAACTTAACCCCTAAGAATAGATGTCTCCAATGCTTAAGTGCATGCACAACAGCAAGCATTTCTAAATCATGAGTAGGATAGTTAAGTTCATGCTTTCTTAGTTTTCTGGACTCATATGCGACCACCCTGCCATCCTGTGAAATAACACAACCTATCTGACTACCCCTTGCATCACATGCAACCACAAAAGGCTTTCCCATTTCTGGTATTTTCAAAACACAATTCTCAACGACTTTTTGTTTCAATGTTTCAAATGATTTTTGACAGGCATCACTCCACGCAAATCCTACATTCTTTTTAGTTAATTCGGTGAGGGGAGTAGTTATCTTAGAGAAATCCTTAATATGTGCTCTTTCATATTGTGCCAACCCAAGAAAACTTCTAACATCCCTTACAGTCTTAGGAATCGGCCAATTAACTATTGTTTTTACTTTATCTTCATCAATAAGGATTCCTACTTTTCATATTACTCTTCCTATATACACAAGTTTATCCTTAGAAAAGAAACACTTACTCTTTTTTCCATACAATTTGTGTTCTCTAAGAGTTTGCAAAGTCTTCTTGAGATGTACCGCATGCTCCGAATCATCTTTAGAGTACACAAATATATCATCAAGGAAGACTAAGATGAATTCATCTAGGTAATCGTGAAAAATATTATTCATCAAGCACATAAATGTGGCAGGAGCGTTTGTTAAACCAAAAGGTAGAACCATAAACTCATAGTGACCATATCGTGTTCGAAAAGGCGTCTTAGGAATATCCTCTGTTTTGATCCTAATTTGGTGATATCCAGATCTTAAGTCAATCTTTGTGAATACGGTCGCTCCACTTAATTGACCTAATAAGTCAACTATGTGAGGGAGTGGATACTTATTCTTAATTGTTCTTTTATTCAACCCCCTATAGTCAATGCATAATCTGTAAGAGGCCTCTTTCTTCTTCTGAAATAAAACAGGCGCACCCCAAGGTGAGACACTCGGTTTTAATAAGCCTTTCTTCAAAAGATCATCTAATTGAATCTTAAGCTCCTTTAGTTCATCAATGTTAAATCTATAGGGTGCTGTAGAATATGGTTCACTCCCTGGATATAGGTCAATGGCGTGGTCAATCTGCCTAGGTGGGGGTATACCAGGCAAGTCTTCTGAAAATACATCGGCATAACTTTCAAGAGATTTCCTACGTAATCTGGAATATCTTCGTCATTACCTTCCTGATGCAGATTGTTCACATGCACTACAAATGTTTTGCAGCCATCACGTATACCTCTAATTATGTGCATAGCAGAGATAAGAGTAGGCTTAGGATTAAAGACATCACCTAGAATACAAATAGATTCATCATTTACCTTCACAGTGATCGTTCTTTGTTCACAATTAATTGTCGCAGAATTTTTAACTAACCAATCCATGCCTATGATTACATCACTCTGTTTCATCTCAATTACATGGAAGCTTCCAGAAAAGCGTCTATTAGAAAGAGTAAATTCAAGGTTTTCAACATATCCTTTCGTGTAGTGTAATCGTCCATTGGCCATCTCTACAGGTCTGGTTATCTCCATATTTAGGGCTATCCCTAGATTCTGTACCAATTTGAAAGATAGAAAACAATGGGTACTACCTGAATCGATCAAAAATCTGGTTTTATGTGCAGAAATCATACCCGGAATCGTGATTACAGAAACCTTTGGGAAAGAACTAACCACCATGCAACGTAAAGTAGAGTCAACGCACTTACCGCCATCATCTGCTTCCTCAATAATTGTACCCTCCTCGATGTTGTTTATCGCTTTTGATTGTGCGGGTCGAAAGACTGCCTTATTCGAGCACTCATATGTCCGATGCCCTTGCTCCCCGCAACGAAAACACAGACCAAGTCTTTTTGCCCTCTCAATAAAATTAGGGTCTTGTTGCCACTCAATTGGCTGACGCCTCCTTTGATTTTCCACCGGCCGAGCAGGGTTCTTACCTTGGTCGTTAGAAGATGGAGTTTTCTTTGAATTGTTCATGTTCATTGCAACAGGTCTTTGTGGCCTATGTCCCGTTGCAATGAATCTGCTTCTATTTGCCTTCTGCAAATTGAACTTCTCCATCTTCTCAAAGTTCTTAGCCATCGCAACAGCATCAAGAAAATCGATGCATCGAGATCCCTTGACTTGATAGCGAAGTTCCTCACGAAGCCCTTCAATAAACTTACTCTTTAGAGCATTACCACTAACCTCTAATGCATATTTATGAAGACGTAGGAACTTCTCTTTGTACTCATCAACAGATAAGCTATGCTTGTCACTTTCGTGTTGTCGGAAATTGTAGAACTCCATCTTCCTCTCCATATGGTAGTGTGGAGAACAATAGCGTTTTTCAGCTTGTTCTCTGAATTCCTTCCATAGAACAGGACCAGAACGCGTTCGAGTCTGCATATATGACTTCCACCATAGGTTTGCGATCCCACGCAGATGCAGGATCCCAACTTTTGCCTTGGACTCTTCACTAAATTGTTGAAGATCAAAGAAATCCTCTAGTTCTTCAATCGATGCCTCAAGATCTTCGCCACTCTTCTTCTCGCCATCAAAATCATTTAACTTTGCCTTCTTGAAGACTTGGTTGAGGGCAAACTCACCTGGTTCCATATCTTCAGAATTGCGTTTTTGTTATTCGCGAGGCACACTAGATGTTCCCGCACCTTCATCTATTTCATCGTTCAGCTCCACAAACAAATTTGTTGCTCCTTCTGGTTGCTTTCCCCCTCGTTCTTTGCGCAATTCACCAAGAAGCTTCTGAATAAGCTCCTCTTGTTCACGAACCTTTTGTGTTAGACCTTCCATCGTTCCCACTGATTGATTCTGATCTGATACCACTTGTAGCATTTCCTCAATCACAATCTATCCCCAATCACAATCTTTCGATTATTGAGAAATAACAGCGGAGAGAAGAACGCAGAGATTGCACAAGGTAAAAGAAAATCTGATGCGGAAGAGTAGAACAAATATGATGCAGAGAAGGAAGAATTCTGATATTATAGATGTGAATCAATGGTTACAGTAGCTTTGGACAATAGCTTCTTGACGAAGCCTCTACCTCCCGACCACCCCCGAGCTATCACAATCGCATTCTCACTCGCACTCTCAATCACACTCTCACTCTCACTCTCACTCTCAGTCACACTCTCAATCACAGGGTAATTCTCAGATTTCTGTGTGTCCTCCGTGTTGATGTGCAAGCCTTCTTATCTTTTTCCGTTTGATCGCAGCCATGCTCCCCCAAAGAAGTGTGCGATCCACCAAATTTAGAAAAAGTCGAGTTTCTCCAAAACTTTCGCAAAAAGCCATGCGATCGTAGTGTACTTCCTTTCTTTAGCATACTTGTGAAAAAGAGCAGAAAAACACCAAGAAGACATATCCGAAAACGTACATAATTAGACATGGTGACACGTGAGCATGAGAATCAGGGATTTGAATAGAATTAGACAAGCCCTCGTTTTCTTTTTTTTTTTTTAAGTGTTGGAAAAAACGGCACTTTTCAAAGCCCTTTAACTCAAAAACAATGAGGAATTAGGTTAAGCTTGTGAGAGACACTTTTATTCAATTTTTTTATCTGCACAATAGTGTTAGACACGTCCGAGGTCCAAATCCACCTTGAAATGCCACTTTTGAGCCCTGCAAGGTTTAAAATTCTAGAGAGAGTAAAATCAAGGCATTTTCTTACAATGAACTAAACGTAGGACCCTGAACGAGGTACTTAGAACATGATTCACAAAAATCTCACACAGGGACTTTTATTCTCTTCTACTTGCTCTACCTTTCCCTCATACAGAGTTTTCCTTAATTCTTTCATCTTCACCTTCAAAATCCCACTAGAAAACATGATGCAATTAAGGTCTAGAGAGAGAATATGAAACTTGTCAACCCAAAATTTTTCCTACATGCAACATTATCCCCACAATGAAATTCAGAAAGTTCAAAATGAATTATTTCACTAGAAAAGAGGCCTATTACAATTCTCCCCCCCTTTAAGAACTCTGTCCTCAGAGTTGGAAAGAAGGATAATGTGTTAGAAAGTCATGTAAATTCACCCAACTCGAATCTTCTACTGGGTATGAATGCCATTTCACCAAAATTTCTACTATAGATCTATTCGAAGAAATCTTTCCTTCCTATCTAATATTATTTCCGGTTGAAGCTCAAAAGAGCCATCGTCTTTTAGCTTATAATTGTCCTGGAAAACATGAGAAACATTAGACACATATCTTTTAAGTAAGCTGACATGAAATACAGGATGCACATTTAGATATTTAGGTAATTCTAGCAAATAAGCAAGAGATCCGATCTTTTTCAAAACTTTAAAAGGGCCTGCGTATCGAGGAGAAAGTCTATGATCCTTCCCTAGCAACAAGTTAGATCGGTGAGGATTAACTTTAAGAAATACCATATCATCAACTTGGAATTCAAGTGGTCTTCTCTTTAAATCATAGAACTTCTTTTGTGTTTTCTGAGCTTCTCTTATATGTTTCTTAATTTTTCCAAGTTCTTCATCCATCTTATCAAGCATTTCTTTGGATACTTCTACTTCATTTGGAAAACCCAAAAACGAAGGTGGAGTCAAACAATTATAACCATACATAGCTTCAAACGGAGTCATTTTTATAGATGCATGCCATGCACTATTGTATGCAAACTCAACCAAGTGTAAATATTCACTCCAATTATCCTGCTTTTCATTCACATACATACGCAACATATCCTCAACTACTCTGTTAACCCTCTCGGTTTCCCCATCAGTTTGTGGATGGAAAGCTGTACTCATACGAAGTTGAGTTCCAATGGATTCAAATGTCGCTTTCCAGAAGTTTGACGTAAATCTAGAAGTTTCTAATATCCCGCTTCATACAGGGCCAAAAGTAAGAATACTTTGTTTTAACATATGTCCTTGAATAACCTGATTGTGCAGAAAAAACTGCATCATGACAATCATGCAGTATTTTAACTTTTAGTGGAGATTCAGAAGATAAGCATAGCCGATTGTTACAATACAATGTTCCATTCTGCAAATGAAATTTTTCCTCATACGTGGATCCCCTGTTCGCATTCAAAGCATTCAAAATAGGTGCATAAAAAGGATCCTGTTTTATCTCTTCTTGAATTTGATTGAGAAAATCAGAATTCATTACAGAAACAAGATTACACAAAGGTCTCCGACTCAATGCATCAGCAAACTTATTTTCCTTACCAGCAAGATACTTAATGTTAAAATCATACTCGCTTAATAATTCAATCCAACGCTTCTGCCTGTTGTTAAGTAATGGTTGAGTTAAGATGGATTTCAGACTTTGATGATCTGTTTTCAATTCAAACTTAACCCCTAACAATAGATGTCTCCAATGCTTAAGTGCATGCACAACAACAAGCATTTCTAAATCATGAGTAGGATAGTTAAGTTCATGCTTTCTTAGTTTTTTGGACTCATATGCGACCACCCTGCCATCCTGTGAAATAACACAACCTATCTCACTACCACTTGCATCACATGCAACCACAAAAGGCTTTCCCATTTCTGGTATTTTCCAAACACAATTCTCAACGACTTTTTGTTTCAATGTTTCAAATGATTTTTGACAGGTATCACTCCACGCAAATCATACATTCTTTTTAGTTAATTCGGTGAGGGGAGTAGCTATCTTAGAGAAATCCTTAATATGTGCTCTTTCATATTGTGCCAACCCAAGAAAACTTCTAACATCCCTTACAGTCTTAGGAATCGGCCAATCAACTATTGTTTTTACGTTATCTTCATCAATAAGGATTCCTTCTTTTGATATTACTCTTCCTAGATACACAAGTTTATCCTTAGCAAAGAAACACTTACTCTTTTTCCCATACAATTTGTCTTCTCTAAGAGTTTGCAAAGTCTTCTTGAGATGTACCGCATGCTCCGAATCATCTTTAGAGTACAAAAATATATCATCAAGGAAGACTAAGATGAATTCATCTAGGTAATCGTGAAAAATATTATTCATCAAGCACATAAATGTGGCAGGAGCATTTGTTAAACCAAAAGGTAGAACCGTAAACTCATAGTGACCATATCGTGTTCGTAAACCCGTCTTAGGAATATCCTCTGTTTTGATCCTAATTTGGTGATATCTAGATCTTAAGTCAATCTTTGTGAATACGGTCGCTCCACTTAATTGACCTAATAAGTCATCTATGTGAGGAAGTGGATACTTATTTTTAATTGTTCTTTTATTCAACCCCCTATTGTAAATGCATAATCTTTAAGAGCCGTCTTTCTTCTTCTGAAATAAAACAGGCGCACCCCAAGGTGAGACACTCGGTTCTATTAATCCTTTCTTCTTAAGATAATCTAATTGAATCTTAAGCTCCTTTAGTTCATCAATGTTAAATCTATAGGGTGGTCTAGAATATGGTTCACTCCCTGGATATAGGTCAATGGTGTGGTCAATCTGCCTAGGTGGGGGTATACCAGGCAAGTCTTCTGTAAATACATCGGCATATTCTTTCAAGAGATTTCCTACGTAATCTGGAATATCTTCGTCATTACCTTCTTGATGTAGATTGTTCACATGCACTACAAATGTTTTGCAGCCATCACGTATACCTTTAATTATCTGCATAGCAGAGATAAGAGTAGGCTTAGGATTAAAGACATCACCTAGAATATGAATAGATTCATCATTTAGCTTCACAATGATCGTTCTTTGTTCACAATTAATTGTCGTAGAATTTTTAACTAACCAATCCATGCCTATGATTACATCACTTTGTCTCATCTCAATTACATGGAAGTTTCCAGAAAAGCGTCTATTAGAAAGAGTAAATTCAAGGTTTTCAACATATCCTTTCGTGTAGTGTAATCGTCCATTGGCCATCTCTACAGGTCTGGTTATCTGCATATTTGGGGCTATCCCTAGATTCTGTACCAATTTGAATGATAGAAAACAATGGGTACTACCTCAATCGATCAAAAATCTGGTTTTATGCGCAGAAATCATACCCGGAATCGTGATTACAGAAACCTTTGGGAAAGAACTAACCACCATGCAACGTAAAGTAGAATCAACACACTTACCGCCATCATCTGCTTCCTCAATAATTGTACCCTCCTCGATGATGTTTATCGCTTTTGATTGTGCGGGTCGAAAGACTGCCTTGTTCGGGCACTCATATGTCCGATGCCCTTGCTCCCCGCAACAAAAACACAGACCAAGTATTTTTGCCCTCTTAATAAAATTAGGGTCTTGTTGCCACTCAATTGGTTGACGCCTCCTTTGATTTTCCACCGGTCGAGGAGGGTTCTTACCTTGGTCGTTAGAAGATGGAGTTTTCTTTGAATTGTTCATGTTCATTGCAACAGGTCTTTGTGGCCTATTTCCCGTTGCAATGAATCTGCTTCTATTTGCCTTCTTCAAATTGAATTTCTCCATCTTCTCAAAGTTCTCAGCCATCGCAACAACATCAAGAAAATCGATGCATCCAGATCCCTTGACTTGATAGCGAAGTTCCTCACGAAGCCCTTCAATAAATTTACTCTTTAGAGCATTACCACTAACCTCTAATGCATATTTATGAAGACGTAGGAGCTTCTCTTTGTACTCATCAACAGATAAGCTATGCTTGTCAATTTCGTGTTGTCGGAAATTGTAGAACTCCATCTTCTTCTCCATATGGTAGTGTGGAGAACAATAGCGTTTTTCAGCTTGTTCTCTGAATTCCTTCCATAGAACAGGACCAAAACGCGTTCGAGTCTGCATATATGACTTCCACCATAGCTTCGCGATCCCACGCAGATGCAGGATCCCAACTTTTGCCTTGGACTCTTCACTAAATTGTCGAAGATCAAAGAAATCCTCTAGTTCTTCAATCCATGCCTCAAGATCTTCGCCACTCTTCTTCTCGCCATCAAAATCATTTAACTTTGCCTCCTTGAAGACTTGGTTAAGGGCAAACTCACCTGGTTCCATATCTTCAGAATTGCGTTTTTATTTTTCGCGAGGCACACTAGATGTTCCCGCACCTTCATCTATTTCATCGTTCAGCTCCACAAACAAATTTGTTGCTCCTTCTGGTTGCTTTCCCCCTCGTTCTTTGCGCAATTCACCAAGAAGCTTCTGAATAAGCTCCTCTTGTTCACGAACCTTTTGTGTTAGACCTTCCATCGTTCTCGGGGATTGATGCTGCTCTGATACCACTTGTAGCGTTTTCTCAATCACAATATATCCCCAATCACAATCTTTCGATTACTCAGAAATAACAGTGGAGAGAAGAACGCAGAGATTGCACAAGGTAAAAGAAAATCTGATGTGGAAGAGTAGAACAAATATGATGTAGAGAAGGAAGAATTATGATATTATAGATGTGAATCAATGGTTACAGTAGCTTTGGACAATAGCTTCTGGACGAAGCCTCTGTGAAGAGCGATGGTGGATGCAATCCAAAGATGAGTAGGTGCCGCTACAACCAGCTTCACACCAGCCATCTGAGACTTCAAAGTTGATTAGTAGACCCTTTGAGCTTCCTAAATCCACCAAAATATCAGCCAAGTACTTTGGAACATGTATCCCAAAAGTTTAAGTCAAGACAGACTAGTTGCGAAATGATTACCTCCTTAAACTTGCTATTTTTGAACATACACCTGCTAGAATAAATGAACAGTGCTCTCAACCTGGTAGGAATTTGAAAAATTCCTTTTGGGTATAGCAAATAGACTTAGCAAGCTTCCCAATCCAAGTTAAAACGCTTCAAATGATGGAATGAGCACTGAGAACAAGATTTATCAATTTCTGGAACATGCCCACCATTCTCGGGGCTGTGCAAAGATAGACCAGTGAGCAGTAAAATGCAGATATCTCCAAAACTATAACTTCAATGACCTTGAAAATTGATATGCAAAAACTAGACAGAACGAGCTATCTAACACATGTTAAATCACTGAAAAAGGATCAATACAACTCGAGAAATGACATTCTGAAGGTACTGCTCTGAGTGAGTATAACAGAGAACAAAACAGAGAAGTAGATGATGATAAATGTATAGATTCACATATGATTACAACCACATTGGCAATGAATCTTTGCACAATGGGAGTAGAATGATAGAGATATGGAGTAAGCTCTTCAATCTCTACAAAATGACATGAAGTGGTCACGTACAAGGCTTGCTAATCGCCTCTTCCTTCTTGCTCTTTTTATAGCTATTCTTGGAGGGAGTTTTGAATTCGAATTCGAATGGCTCCACCTAAAAGTGATCCCCAAAGTTAGGAGATATTCCCTCAGCTCAAAAATTCGTGATTTTGGTAGTTAGAGCCACGAATTTGCTTTTACATCATGCATGATGTAAGCCATTCTTTTCCTGTTTTCTTTTTTCATTTACTAGAGATAAAATGAACTCTTTTACAAGAGGTGTTCACATGACTACTCATGTGACCTACAAATGAGGATGATATCAAACATATCAAGCATGTAGGCTTGGGTAAAATGCACCAACAGCTCCCCCTCAAGCCTAACATGCTTGGCCTTCAAATAAGTCTTCAATTGTCCTTGATTTCCTGCAAACCAATCATCAACTTGAATCTACTTAATTTTGTACCATCAAGAGCTTTAGTCAACATGTCGGCACATTGCATATCTGTAGAGACATAGGATAGTTGAATATCCTTGCTCATTAGCTTCTCCCTTACATAATGGTAGTGGACTTCAATATGCTTGGTTCTAGCATGGTATACTGGATTAGCTACTAGATGTAGTGAGCTTGTGTTGTCACCAAAAATGTGAGGTGTTGAAGAATGAAGTCCAAGATCTGTGTACAAAGACTTTAACCACATGATTTCTTGAGTTGCATTAGCCAAACCTCTATATTCTGCTTCAGTAGAAGATAATGCCACGGTTGGTTGCTTCTTCAATGACCAACAAATGATTTTTGAACCTGCAAATGAAATATACCCTGATGTGCTTCTTCTATCATTTTTAGATCCGGCCCAATCTGCATCTGAGTAGACCTTTAGCTCAATATCTGAAGTAAATGAATAAAACAAACCTTCATTCATGGTCCCCTTTAGGTACTTGAGGACTCTCTTGGCCGCTTCCATATGTGGTCTTCTCGGCTTATGCATAAACTGACTCAATATGCTAACACTATAGCATATATCCACCCTTGTGAGTGTTGCATAGTTGAAACTTCCGACCAAGCTTTGATAGCTTGTGATGTCTTCAATTGGCTCTCCTTCATAAGCACTAAGCTTATGATTTTGCTCCATAGGTGTACCTGCACACTTGGTATTTTCCATCTTGAACTTGACGAGCATGTCATGGACATACTTCCTTTGTGTGATGTATATACCTGAATCTGTGTAGATCAACTCCAATCCAAGAAAATAAGTGAGTAGTCCGAGGTCACTTATTTTGAACTCCTCCTTCATTTGAGTCTTTACCTGTTTGATTCCTTCAAGATCATTGCCTGTGATAATAATATCATCAACATACACACATAAATAGATCACTTCAGATCCATTCCTCTTTATGAACAAAGAGGTATCCGCCTTGCTAGCTTTGAATCCTTGGTCCTGCAAATAAGTCACCAATATGAAATTCCAAGCTCTTGGAGCTTGCTTCATTCCATACAAAGCTTTCTTTAGTTTGCATACATATTTAGGATGATGTGCATCCTCATATCCAGGAGGTTGTGCCATATACACTTCCTCAGAAATCCATCCATTCAAGAAAGCATTCTTTACATCAAGTTGATAAAGATTCCAATTTCTAGATGCAGCAAGACTAATGAGAACCCTAATTGTAGGCATTTTTGCAACAGGAGAGAAAGTCTCCTCATAATCAATACCATGGGTTTGAGCAAACCCTTTAGCAACTAACCTTGCTTTGTGTCTATTTATACTTCCATCTGGATTCCTCTTGATTTTGTATATCCATCGAGATCCGATTACCTTCATAGATGGCTTGTTAGGTACAAGCTCCCAGGGTCATTCTCCTTCAAGGCTTCCATTTCTTCATCCATTGCATCTCTCCAAGCTTTCTTGCTTTGTGCTTCTTCAAATGTGGTAGGTTCTTCATTGGTTGAATCCTTTGCAATGTAGATTGAGTGCTTGGTGACCAAAGAAGTATCATAACCAAACCTCTCTGGTTCCTTCTTCTCCCTTGAAGACATTCTAAGTGGTTGATGTGAGCTCTCGGGTCCATATGTAGCATCCTGCATCTTTGCTTTTCCTTTGTTCTTCCATAGCTTTAGTCTTTCCAAGTCTTCTAAGTCAATCTCCGAATCACTTTCTTCAATCTGCTTTGGCTCCTTTGGTTGAAGTGATGGAAAATCTTCATCCAAGTCATATGGCAGCTTCACTTTCTTGTCATCATCAAACCATGATTTGTTTTCATAAAAAATTACATCTCTACTCACAGAAAATCCTTTATTGGTTGGATTGTACAATCTATATCCTTTTTGGTTTTGATCATAACCAATGAATACGCACTTCTCTGCCTTGGGATCCAATTTCCCTCTTACTTGAGAAGGAATGTGAGCATAGGCTAAGCATCCAAAGATTTTGCAATGCTCTAGACTAGGTCTTCTTCCATTCCACACTTCATATGGAGTGGTTCCATCTAGTGACTTAGATGGAAGTCTATTTATGAGATATGTGGCTGTCGACACAACCTCTGCCCATAGGTAGTTCGGCAATCCCTTTTCGTTGAGCATGGACCTTGCAGCTTCGACAATAGCTCTGTTCCTCCTCTCTGCTACACCATTGAGTTCGGGTGTATACCTTGTAGTGACTTCCCTTTTAATGCCTCTTTCATGCAAGAAGGCATCAAATTCAGAAGAGAAGTATTCTCCTCCACCATCTGATCTGAGTCGTTTCAAAGTCCTACCTGTTTGGTTTTCAAAAAGAGCAATATACTTCTTAAAGCAATTAAACACTTCATCCTTGTGCTTCATGAAAAACAGAATGGTCCACCTTTGCTAATCTTTGCTTCATGAGTGAAGAGTTGGCCCATGAGTGTGTTGAGGTCGGGTACATGCATATCCATGTATAAATCCATGGCTGTTGTGAATGACTCCCACTTGTCGTCTGCTTTGATTCCATTCATGATTTGTCTTACGATTTGCTCCTCTTCAATTACCTCTCCAATGCTTCCAACTTGGTCGGAAATCTCCTTCATCTTTGTGACATAATCAGTCACATTTTGCTTCGGGCTTTTCTTCATTGTTGTGAACTCCATCCACAATTGGTTCTTCCTTGCTCGAGTGTTGGAAGAGAAGAAAGAAGCAAGTGCATCCTTCGAACACCAATTCGAAAGTCCTTCCACTTCTTCATGTGATGGTTGCCCTTTGTTCCTCATGGTTGGCATTGCTTCATCTCTGGGTATGAATCCATATAGATTCCTCCCTTGAAGGTAAGCCTCCATCCTTAGAGACCATGCCGGGTAGTTGTTTCGATCCAATTTGTCAATTGTTGATGGAAATCCATCTCCCATCTTGCTTGACTATGCTCTGATACCACTCTGAAGAGAGATGGTGGATGCAATCCAAAGATGAGTAGGTGCCGCTACAACCAGCTTCACACCAGCCAACTGAGACTTCAGAGTTGATTAGTAGACCCTTTGAGCTTCCTAAATCCACCAAAATATCAGCCAAGTACTTTGGAACATGTATCCCAAAAGTTTAAGTCAAGACAGACTAGTTGCGAAATGACTAGCTCCCAAAACTTGCTATTTTTGGACATACACCTGCTGGAAAAAATGAAGAGTGCTCTCAACCTGGTAGGAATTTGAAAAATTCCTTTTGGGTATAGTAAATAGACTTAGCAAGCTTCCCAATCCAAGTTAAAACGCTTCAAATGATGGACTGAGCACTGAGAACAAGATTTATCAATTTCTGGAACATGTCCACCATTCTCGGGGCTCTGCAGAGATAGACAAGTGAGCAGTAAAATGCAGATATCTCCAAAAGTATAACTTTAATGACCTCGAAAATTGATATGCACAAACTAGACATTACGAGCTATCCAACACACATTAAATCACTGAAAAAAGATCAGTAAAACTCGAGATATGACCTTCTGAAGGTACTGCTCTGAGTGAGTATAGCAGAGAACAAAACAGAGAAGTAGATGATGATAAATGTATAGATTCACATATGATTACAACCACATTGGCAATGAATCTTTGCACAATGGGAGTAGAATGATAGAGCTATGGAGTAAGCTCTTCAATCTCTACAAAATGACATGAAGTGGTCACGTACAAGGCTTGCTAATCGCCTCTTCCTTCTTGCTCTTTTTATAGCTATTCTTGGAGGGAGTTTTGAATTTGAATTCCAATGGCTCCACCTAAAAGTGATCCCCAAAGTTAGGAGATATTCCCTCAGCTCAAAAATTCGTGATTTTGGTAGTTAGAGCCATGAATTTGCTTTTACATAATGCATGAGGTAAGCCATTCTTTTCCTTTTTTCTTTTTCCATTTACAAGAGATAAAATGAACTCTTTTACAAGAGGTGTTCACATGACTACTCATGTGACTTACAAATGAGGATGATATCAAACATATCAAGCATGTAGGCTTGGGTAAAATCCACCAACAGCCTCTACCTCCTGACCACCCCCGAGCTATCACAATCGCATTCTCACTCGCACTCTCAATCACACTCTCACTCTCACTCTCACTCTCAATCACACTCTCACTCTCAATCACACTCTCAATCACAAGGTAATTCTCAGATTTCTGTGTGTCCTCCGTGTTGATGCACAGGCCTTCTTATCTTTTTCCGTTTGATCGCAGCCGTGCTCCCCCAAAGAAGTGTGCGATCCACCAAACTTAGAAGAAATCGAGCTTCTCCAAAACTTTTGCAAAAAGCCATGCGATCATAGTGTACTTCCTTTCTTTAGCATACCTGTCAAAAATAGCAGAAAAACACCAAGAAGACATATCCAAAAACATACATAATTAGACATGGTTACACGTGAGCATGAGAATCACGGATTCGAATAGAATTAGACAAGCCCTCCTTTTTTTTTTGTTTTTTTTTAAGTGTTGGAAAAAACGGAACTTTTCAAAGCCTTGTAACTCAAAAACAATGAGGAATTAGGTTAAGCTTGTGAGAGACACTTTTATTCAATTTTTCGATCTGCACAATAGTGTTAGAGACGTCTGAGGTCTAAATCCACCTCCAAATGCCACTTTATTTCTAAGAAATCTTTCCTTCCTATCTAATATTATTTCCGGTTGAAGCTCAAAAGAGCCATCGTCTTTCAGCTTATAATTGTCGTGCAAAACATGAGCAACATTAGACACATATCTTTTAAGTAAGCTGACATGAAATACAGGATGCACATTTAGATATTTAGGTAATTCCAACAAATAAGCAAGAGATCCGATCTTTTTCAAAACTTTAAAAGGGCTGCATATCGAGGAGAAAGTCTATGATCCTTCCCTAGCAACAAGTTAGATCGGTGAGGATTAACTTTAAGAAACACCATATCATAGACTTGGAATTCAAGTGGCCTTCTCTTTAAAACATAGAACTTCTTTTGTCTTTTCTGAGCTTCTCTTATATGTTTCTTAATTTTTCCAAGTTCTTCATCCATCTTATCAAGCATTTCTTTGGATACTTCTACTTTATTTGGAAAACCCAAAAACGAAGGTGGAGTCAAACAATTATAACCATACATAGCTTCAAACAGAGTCATTTTTATAGATCATGCCATGCACTATTGTATGCAAACTCAACCAAGGGTAAATATTCACTCCAATTATCCTGCTTTTCATTCACATACATACGCAACATATCCGCAACTACCCTGTTAACCCTCTCGGTTTCCCCATCAGTTTGTGGATGGAAAGCTGTACTCATACGAAGTTGAGTTCCAATGGATTCAAATGTCGCTTTCTAGAAGTTTGACGTAAATCTAGAATCTCTATAAGAAATTATGCTTTTAGGCATTCCATGCAATCGAAATATTTCTTTTACAAAGATTCTTGAAACATTCAAAGCAGTATCAGTCTTTTTCATAGGAAAGAAGTGTGCCATCTTGGTAAGCCGATCGATTACAGCAAATTTGGTATCATGCTTACTTCTGGTCATAGGTAGCTTAGTGATAAAGTCCATAGAAATAGACTCCCACTTCTGATTTGGAACATCCAAAGGTTGAAGCATTCCTGGCATCCTCTTAAACTCAGATTTCACCTGTTGGCACTTCAAACATTCATTTACATATTTTCTAATATCCCGCTTCATACAAGGCCAAAAGTAAGAATACTTTGTTTTAACATATGTCCTTGAATAACCTGGATGTGCAGAAAAAGGTGCATCATGACAATCATGCAGTATTTTAACTTCTAGTGGAGATTCAGAAGATAAGCATAGTCGATTGTTACAATACAATGTTCCATTCTGCAAATGAAATTTTTCCTCATACGTCGATCCCCTGTTCGCATTCAAAGCATTCAAAATAGGTGCATAAAAAGGATCCTGTTTTATCTCTTCTTGAATTTGATTGAGAAAATCAGAATTTATTACAGAAACAAGATTACACAAAGGTCTCCGACTCAATGCATCAGCAACCTTATTTTCCTTACTAGCAAGATACTTAATGTCAAAATCATACTCGCTTAATAATTCAATCCAACGCTTCTACCTGTTGTTAAGCAATGGTTGAGTGAAGATGTATTTTAGACTTCGATGATCTGTTTTCAGTTCAAACTTAACCCCTAACAATAGATGTCTCCAATGCTTAAGTGCATGCACAACAACAAGCATTTCTAAATCATGAGTAGGATAGTTAAGTTGATGCTTTCTTAGTTTTCTGGACTCATATGCGACCACCCTGCCATCCTGTGAAATAACACAACCTATCTCACTACCACTTTGCATCACATGCAACCACAAAAGGCTTTCCCATTTCTGGTATTTTCAAAACACAATTCTCAACGACTTTTTGTTTCAATGTTTCAAATGATTTTTGACAGGCATCACTCCACGCAAATCCTATATTCTTTTTAGTTAATTCGGTGAGGGGAGTAGCTATCTTAGAGAAATCCTTAATATGTGCTCTTTCATATTGTGCCAACCCAAGAAAACTTCTAACATCCCTTACAGTCTTAGGAATCGGCCAATCAATTTTTACTTTATCTTCATCAATAAGGATTCCTTCTTTTGATATTACTCTGCCGAGATACACAAGTTTATCCTTAGCAAAGAAACACTTACTCTATTTCCTATACAATTTGTGTTCTCTAAGAGTTTGCAAAGTGTTTTTGAGATGTACCGCATGCTCCGAATCATCTTTAGAGTACACAAATATATCATCAATGAAGACTAAGATGAATTCATCTAGGTAATCATGAAAAATATTATTCATCAAGCACATAAATGTGGCAGGAGCGTTTGTTAAACCAAAAGGTAGAACCGTAAACTCATAGTGACCATATCGTGTTGGAAAATCCGTCTTAGGAATATCCTCTGTTTTGATCCTAATTTGGTGATATCCAGATCTTAAGTCAATCTTTGTGAATACGGTCGCTCCACTTAATTGACCTAATAAGTCATCTATGTGAGGGAGTGGATACTTATTCTTAATTTTTCTTTTATTCAACCCCCTATAGTCAATGCATAATCTATAAGAGCCGTCTTTCTTCTTCTGAAATAAAACAGGCGCACCCCAAGGTGAGACACTCGGTTTTATTAAGCCTTTCTTCAAAAGAACATCTAATTGAATCTTAAGCTCCTTTAGTTCATCAATGTTAAATCTATAGGGTGCTCTAGAATATGGTTCACTCCCTGGATATAGGTCAATGGCGTGGTCAATCTGCCTAGGTGGGGGTATACCCGGCAAGTCTTTTGGAAATACATCGGCATATTCTTTCAAGAGATTTCCTACGTAATGTGGAATATCTTCGTCATTACCTTCCTGATGCAGATTGTTCACATGCACTACAAATGTTTTGCAGCCATCACGTATACCTCTAATTATCTGCATAGTAGAGATAAGAGTGGGCTTAGGATTAAAGACATCACGTAGAATATGAAAATATTCATCATTTAGCTTCACAGTGATCGTTCTTTGTTCACAATTAATTGTCGCAGAATTTCTAATTAACCAATCCATGCCTATGATTACATCACTCTGTTTCATCTCAATTACATGGAAGCTTCCAGAAAAGCGTCTATCAGAAAGAGTAAATTCAAGGTTTTCAACATATCCTTTTGTGTAGTGTAATCGTCCATTGGCCATCTCTACGGGTCTAGTTATCTGCATATTTAGGGCTATCCCTAGATTCTGTACCAATTTGAAAGATAGAAAACAATGGGTACTACCTGAATCGATAAAAAATCTGGTTTTATGCGCAGAAATCATACCCGAAATCGTGATTACAGAAACCTTTGGGAAAGAACTAACCACCATGCAACGTAAAGTAGAGTCAGCGCACTTACCGCCATCATCTGCTTCCTCAATAATTGTACCCTCCTCGATGATGTTTATCGCTTTTGATTGTGCGGGTCGAAAGACTGCCTTGTTCGAGCACTCATATGTCCGATGCCCTTGCTCCCCGCAATGAAAACACAGACCAAGTCTTTTTGCCCTCAATATAAAATTAGGGTCTTGTTGCCACTCAATTGGTTGACGCCTCTTTTGATTTTCCACCGGTCGATCAGGGTTCTTACCTTGGTCATTAGAAGATGGAGTTTTCTTTGAATTGTTCATGTTCATTGCAACAGGTCTTTGTGGCCTATGTCCCGTTGCAATGAATCTGCTTCTATTTGCCTTCTGCAAATTGAACTTCTGCATCTTCTCAAAGTTCTCAGCCATCGCAACAGCATCAAGAAAATTGATGCATCTAGATCCCTTGACTTGATAGCGAAGTTCCTCACGAAGCCCTTCAATAAATTTACTCTTTAGAGCATTACCACTAACCTCTAATGCATATTTATGAAGACGTAGGAACTTCTCTTTGTACTCATCAACATATAAGCTATGCTTGTCACTTTCGTGCTGTCGGAAATTGTAGAACTCCATCTTCTTCTCCATATGGTAGTGTGGAGAACAATAGCGTTTTTCAGCTTGTTCTCTGAATTCCTTCCATAGAATAGGACCAGAACGCATTCGAGTCTGCATATATGACTTCCACCATAGCTTCGCGATCCCACGCAGATGCAGGATCCCAACTTTGCCTTGGACTCTTCACTAAATTGTCGAAGATCAAAGAAATCCT